>ML776858.1:617085-662960 GCA_009831015.1 Picea engelmannii | reverse complement strand
CCTTTCCAAGCCATGTTGTGCCTTTCCATGCATTTTCATACCATGCCTTTCCTTTCCATGTCATGCCATGCCATGCCTTGCCTTGCCATGCCATGCCATGACTTTACTTTCCTTTCCAAGCCATGCCTTGCCTTGCCTTTCCTTGCTAAGACATGCCTTTCCTTGCAATTCCATGCCATGAAATGCCTTGAATTTCCTTTCCTTTCCATGTCATCCCTTCCCTTGCCATGCGATGCCATGGAATTCCTTTCCTCTCCATGCCTTGCCTTACATTTCCTTTCCTTCCAATCCATGCCTTGCCTTGCCTTACCTTTCCATGATATACCATGTCTTTCCTTGCCATGCATTGTATTTTCTTTCCTTTCCAATCCATGCCATGGCTTTCCATGCCATGCCATGCCATGCATTGCATTACCTTCACTTGCCATGTCATTCATTTCCATGCCATGCCATGACTTGTGATGTCATGTCTTGCCTTGCCTTTCCATGCCATGACATGCCATACCCTGTAAAGTTTTTATTTCCACACATTATTGTACAAATGTTTTAGATATGTCCCTACCCTCTCAACCCACAATCGCCTGACACAATGTTCTTGAAAATTGATCTCTTATTCAAAAATTGCACTATGCGTCATTGAGAAAAACCCTAGTTCTGGATATTTTCCAATAAACAATTTTCTAGGAAACAAAATGAAAGTGGAGAGGACTCACTAGTTGAAACCCGGTGCCCTGAATCCAATGCAACCGACACTTCGTCCATCCAAGTCTCGGTCTGAGTTTTATCATGAGTTGCAACTCTCCTCCTCAATCCATTTAGGGACATGTTGGAAATTTGGTATGGGGGCATAAAATCCAAATTGATAAATATAACAGAGTTCTATAATTTCCCACATGTTTGTTTGGCCAAGGACCATGAGAGCATGCTACCCACAATTTTCTGACACAGTGTTCTTGAAAATTTACCTCTTGTTCAGAAATTGCACTATGCCTCATTGAGAGAAAACCTAGTTGTGTAGATCCTCCATCAAACACTTTTCCAGGAAACATAATGATAATGGAAGAGCCCCACTATATGAAAAATGGTTCCCTAGATCCAATGAAACTGACGATTCATCCATTCGATTCTCGATTTGAGTTTTATCGCAAGATGAAACTCGCCTCCTCAAGCCATTTAGGGACATCTTGGAAATTTGGTTCAGGGAAATACAATTCAAATTGAGCATCATAACAGAGTTACGTAAGCTCCTACATGTCTTTTTGGCCGAGCCTCACACGACCACACTACCCACAATTGACAGGCACATTGTTCTTGAAAATCGACTTCTTGTTCATAAATTGCACTATGCCTCATTGAGAAAAACCCTAGTTCCATAGATCCTCCATCGAACGCTTTTCCTGGAAACAAAATGTTAGAATTTGGTAGCTCATAGGTACTTATGCATTGGTGGCACCCAACATGCGAAAGTGACTGAGCACACTTTCTCCCTAGTGACTTTATAATGAGTTTTTATAAAGTCATTTTATAAAGTTAGGTCTTTTATTTTTTAAATGTAAAAGTGGCTTTATGATGTTATGGGTCACTTTAGTGACTTAAGTTACCTCAATGAATGATTAAGTCATGATCGTTGATCTCATGAGGGAAATATCTAATCTTCACCTTCAATCTCATTGGAATACCAAGGGTTAGGGAAGTTACATTTAAAAAATGATTAAAGGAAGCTCATGAAGGAGAGAGAGAGAGAACACATTTGAGGAGACTTAATGGGAGGTGAAGAGGGATGATTCCCAAGAGAGAGTTATATATTGGAGAAAGAGCTACAACAAATGGGGTTTGGCACACATCCCTAGGAGAGGGATAGGCATGAAACCCAAGAAGTATTTGCAACATTGTTCTACAATCCATACAACAGTAATAGGAGGGGTCCTACAACTATGTAAGTTGTCTGTACAACCAAGGAGGTGCACAAAAATAGAGGTTGAGTGTTTAAAGTAGGTGGGCATGATTTCCTATGAATATTTTCTGAGTACTTCTGTTATGTACAACACTGTTTCTTTTGGCACAATTTTCTATGCATATTAGTGACTGTTTGTGGAGATTTTGTTGGCTATCTTGGGCTGTACAGGCCATATAGTCATGACTCTATTCCCTATATACAGTCTAGGACTGTTTGTATAGAAAATTAATTTGTTACAAAGCAGATACAATTTGTGTTTGATGTCGATACTCTTTGTTGTTGTAAAAGTTTTGAATTTTCTTAAGTTGAATAAAAGTACTCTTTCTCCTCAAATTTGTCCTATTTGTTATAGAAAGATTTGCCTCACCCTATGCAATCTTGCACAAAAGGCATTTTTCCATTTCCCTATGCAAACTTATCATCCCTGTTTGTAAATCCCAGAGCTAAAAATACATATTTTTCCACATGTACACACCTTGCCTACTATACAACATGTGTATATGTAGGTTGCACCACTACAACCCATGTACATCAGGATTTGTGCCCAAAATGAAAATTGGTGTCGGGTTTCCATGTCACGATAGGAGATCTATGATCCTTGGCCTTCCATTTACTGGAAACGTTGCAACTCGGCCCTTTCGTTCCATTTGAAGGCTATAAATGGGCCATTTCTGAGCTATGGAAAAGATGAGAAAGAATTCAACTTTGAGAGAAAAGTTACTCTAGAGAAATTATTTAATTCATATTGACTCTGCATTCCTTCGTCCTTTAAGTCTGAACACAGTGTTCAACCCCCAAGCTCTTCCTTTATTGATTGAGAACTTTATTGTCTCTCTTCTATGAGATTGCCTTTGGTGGAGGATTGAAGTGGTGGAGGCCCAACTGGAAGGAACTTAGTTTCTCAGTTCCAAACTGTGTCGAAATAGAAGTCTATAACATTTTCACTTCTGCTGATCATATATTAATAGAAATACTCTTTTCCTTTCCAATTGATGTCTTACAAATATTTGAATTATTATTCCATGGGAGTATTTGTCATGTTTATTAATGGATTATGCTATTGAATGTGCTAACATAATTTATTATCACCATATTCTTGCTTTGCTTGGTTTTTGAGGACTAGTTGCAGGTATATTTCTTTGAGTTAAGTGCTCAGCGGTGGACTTCATCGAACGTATGGACAAGAAAGGCCTTTCATCTTGTCTTGATAGGATATTTCTTTACATAACATGCTTGAGAATATAGTTGATTTCTGTAGTCATTCCTATATGTTGTGGTTTACCCTAGCCATAGAGATATTTTCCTCGTAACAGAATTGGCGACCATATTGGGGATTGAATCTTATTTCTTAGGTTTTAGACTGTTTTTCTCCTTAGATTTCTCTTGTCCCTATTGATTTTCTTGTCGTATCATTGCTTGACAACCTCTGTTCACTTTGGGTCTGAGGTTTCCAGCCTTCTCTTGCCTAGCCTTGCTTTTGGCTTGACAGTCGCGTATATACGTGGGTTGTCCCTCTACAAGATGCATACATACGCTATGTTTAGTTGAATAGCCGCATACATCAACCTCCTGTGCTTGTTTATTGGGTTTGATGGTTGTTGGGTGGGATTTGATGTTTGTTGAGTCTTTTTGGGTCTCTATAGTGACTGTTAAGTGCCTATGGGATGACGGGAAACCTGTCTGGGGTTGAATTTTTGGGCGGAGTCTTTCTCATCACCTTTTCATTTTGATTGTCCTTGTACATTGGGCTGGGTGTTTCTCTCTTTGGTATTCTGATTGAGTTGTCTCTTTCTATACACAGTAGAGTTTTATATATCAATTTGTTGTTCAGTCCATGCATTTTCATTTTTCTTATATTGAAAATACAAAAATATTAGGCATTTTTCATTGCTTGGCATTTTTTATCTTTTGAGTCTTTGTCATTATCTTAGTGCATGTAATGAAATATTGCATTTTTACTTCAGAATTGTACAGTTGAAATTGAAAATTGCATTTGTTTTAAGAAGCATATCATTCATTGAAAATTGAAGCTAGGACTTTGCATTATATTCATATTTACTTTTCTTTCTGAGTCATAACATCATGAGTTTCACTACCATACCTTTTTGAGTAATCACGACCACTAAAATTAATGCTATAATTTAAAATTGATTAGTCACAATTTTATTTTCTAGGGTGCACAAACTAGCTTAGGATTTAGTGCCTTGGAATAGGATTTTGTGAGTAAACTTCTCCAAGGCAATTAAATCAACATATGTGTCTGACAAAGAGAGTGGATAAATCCAATGTGTAATTGGTAATATCGGGAGACTCCGCTCACACTAGAGTTAATCAAAAGGTCGCGCGAGGTTGGTTGAAGGGATATCCCCCCGATACCTTCTTAGAATCAGAGATATTTATGGGGATCTATTCGTATCTGGGGATCTTGTTAGTGTCCTTACCTTCGTGAGAGGTGGTGCTTTCAAGGTTTCAGGATTTTCTACCCTGCCCATATGGTGGACCTGACTTATGACTGCTTGCATGTGTATTGGTTATACATTGCTTTCTTAGTTACTTGATATAGGTGCCACATAGGTTACTTGCAGGGGTTATTCTACAGGTACTCTAGGTCAGATAAGGGTCGAACAACACACAACCTCTATGGAGGATTACCTCTCCAAGGGAATCTGACCGACTGGTTGTTAAGCCCACGAGGGCCCTTATAATTGATTTTGTTACCTCTAATCTTTAGCAGGGAGTCTTCAACCCCTCTTGGGCGAGACATACCTTCTTTAGAGAGGGAGGCCACTTTCATCCACTTTACCCCATTTGTGTGCATATTGGTTGTTTGATTTTTGGTGTACTCTTTGATTACTAGAGGGCCCAAGGATTTACTTTTTTATCTTGAATCTTAAGTCATCATGGAGTTGGACTAGCATCCCCACCGATCTCGTCGCTTGTTACATTTACCACCGAATTTCGAGTGTTTTCCTTCTAAAAGGTGTAGAGTTATTAGACATGGTACACACACCTCCACTATTTAGACTTGTGATTCTACAAGGATGAGTACTGAACCTATTCTTCAGAACATTGGCAGTCCTTTGACTCCCACACCTACTATAGTTAATGGCACCCCTTCGACCCCTACAACCACAATGGTTGTAGTGCCAGAGGAACCTATCATTACTATGGATCATCCTATAGTGAATGCTCAATCTCTTTCCTCAAACCCATTTGGGTCTCTTGGTCACTCATTGAGCTATAATGCTTTGTCCATCCCTATGGCCTCTAGTCCTTTTTCCTATGGTATTCCGAACTTTACTTCGTAGTTTTCAAATTCCATCCCAGCTGTTTTCCCTAATGATAGCATTGGACTCGGGGGAGCTACACCTCCTTATACTCCATTTTTGTTTGGTGGCTCTCAAATCCCTCAAACAACTCCTAATATGGGAGGCCTTCCTGCATTTAAACCCAGGTCTAATCCTCTTGCTTCTGGGTGGAAAAACCAACTTGGAGGACAAGCTTCGGCTCAAGTTTTGTCCTATACCCCTACCTCCTCGGTGATTATTATGACCAACACGTTTGGCATGATGAATCCACCTCTATCCTCCGGATTCACACCCAGAGGAGGCCAGTTTGACGCTTTGGGAAACCCCCAACCCGGATCCAATCCGGCTTGGGGAAAGTCTTATAACCCCCATCAGAACATTCCTACTTGAATGATGCCCAACAAACCTTTTATGAATCATATTGGAGGAGGGTCTTACAATCCCAGACATGGCCATGGTGCTTACTAGAACCCTGGATGCGCTGCAGTTCCTCAAACACAATCTTTCCAGGGAGCTTGGGGCTAGATGTCACAACCTCGTATCCCCTTTTTGGCCACACTTAATCTTTTCGACTTGTCTAAGTTGATGAATGAACCTATGTCTCATGATCCTACATGGCTTCCCGTCCCCACCAAGCTTCCTTCGGACATTCCGAAATTCGAAGGTAAGAATGGCAAGGATATCGGTGATCACGTTACCACCTTTCACCTATGGTGCTCTTCGAATTCCCTTAATGATGATTCCATTCCATTAAGATTATTTCAACACACCCTCATTGGGGTCACTATGAAATGGTATATCGAGCTACCTAGGGGGGAATATGGGACCTTTAGTTAGATGGTGTTGGTCTTCATTAACCACTTCCAATTGTCGGTTCATTATGATGTTGGCCTAGAACATCTGTCGACTTTACACCAGGACACAACCACTCATATCTCGGATCATATCCAAGAGTGGTGTAGACGGAAGAGGTTGATTAAGACCTCCATACCCCCGACCTTTCTTTTAGAATGGTTTCTTAATTTTTTGTATCCTCCTATATTGAACGATGTTGCTACATCAGGGGTTACCATCGAGGAAGAAGCGATCTACAAGTCCCAACATTTATATCTTATATATGCTCAGTATGGGATGTTATACCACATTCTTTCAAATGCACCGCAGTCAACTTATGACCCTAGCCAAAATCCCAGAACTCATGCCAATGGCATTGTAAGCTCCATCAATGTAAAATCTGCAGACTCGGTGACAAGCCATTTGGAAGAGTTGTCCCTAAACCAGTCTGTAGGAGGTCAAAATTTGCCTGTGTCTTCCAATCCCACTCAGTCGACAGATGTACATTCCTTGCAATCGTCGACCGAACCAAATGGTAACCAACAACCAGGTGGGAATAAGAAGAAAGGATGTAATAATAATCATAAGGGTGGAAAAAATAATAATAAACCCAAGGACAATGGTAATAATGTTGGAGAGGTCAAGAGAAAAATACGTAAGGTGAAATTTCCCTGTAAGATTTGCATAGACAACCACCTTACTCATTTATGCCCCAAACTTGTGGAAGCTACGAGGATATTATCTCTACCGCCTGCCGTGCTAATGAATCCTTTTCCACATAACCAACACATGGGCTCGAGTTCCTCAAATGTCGAAAATGCGGCTGGTGGGAGTCAAAACCCGTCATTGCAAGATGATGACCATTTGTGTATCAATATGGTTGATGATAAAGTTGATGTAGCCACCCAATCTCAAGATTATAGTTTTTCATAGGTTGTACTTGGTCTAGAATCTCGTCCTCCTCCTCCGGTTACAACTTTACAGATTGAAAAACTAGAGCCACCGCCTCATATTCTGGAAGGAGTACTCAAGCGATCTACCGACAATCCAAATGCTAGAGCCTCCCATAACTTCTCTATTCTTGAGGACCTAGGTCAAACCCCTTGTGCGATGTCGTCTTTGGAGGTACTCTAGACATGTCCTTCACAAAGCAATTCCTTACTATCTACGTTAGGCGCTCTAGAACCTAGTGGCTCAAAAGTTATCAAGTTTGATGTCACAAATGTGAAGCCTCACTTTCCTTACCATGTGGCATTCCAAATCCACGTGGGGTACTTAAATTATACCATCAAACATGCAGTTTTTGATGAAGGCGCTGGTACATGTGTGATGTCCCTGATCTGTTGGAAAGATCTCGGTTCTCCGACTCTTTCTAAATCATTGAACATGTTGACTGCTTTTGATTGTCATTACTTCCACCCTCACGATATTCTTTCTTCCTTTCTGGTCCAGTTAGATGGGAAGACAATAGAGGTAGAGGTTGAGGTAGTTGATGTGCCTCTTGATTATAAATTGTTACTAGGATGCAATTGGACCTATGCTATGGTCGTCGTCGTATCGTCTGTATTCTGTACTCTTTGTTTTCCTCGTGATGGGAATATCGTGACGATTGACCAATTATCCTTTGCGTATGCTAGTCCTAATGCATCTGTCGGACCGTTGATCCCTGTGATCGACAATTCTCAGCCGACAACTGAGAATTTCGAAGTCAGAATGTATTCTTTCCTTATGGGTACTTTCGACTTGATGGCATTGATTCACCACGTTTACACCATGTCCAATAGGCTTGTTTCATCAAAGAGGTCCATTCCTTTCCGCAATTCCTATTTTAGTGATCCTTGGACCCTACCTTCCTCGACTTTGTCTTATGAAGGTCAGTCACATGATGGAATGGCCATGCCATTATCGACAATGAAGATTGTGTATCAAGTTGTTCTTGACTCTTCCGTCGATACCGATCTTATTACCTCGCTGATGGACGAAGAGGATCTCATTCTTAAGCTCATGTGGGCCTCTTCGTTGTCTTGTTAACATGACTACCTTGATGGGGATTTTCCCTTGGATGAAGCTATCATCGAAGCCACGAATGGTTCTAAAAAACCTTGGGATGATATGCATCATCGCTATTATTTTCTCCTAGAGCTTGAAAGAATCGAACACGATGAATTTCGATCTACTTTGAGTGAGATAGTCGGTCACCCCATAGTTCCACTTGATACGCATGACATTTATGCCGAAGGAAATATGGTGACTATTTCTCCTAACTTCACGATCGATATCTCTCGTACCCCTGGAAATATTGAAAATGTACATATCGATGTAGATTGTTCGCCAAAGAAATCTTGATCTACATCGAACTCTTCAAGGAATTATGAGATGTATTTGATTGGTCATATGAAGAGATTCCAGGAATAAACCCTCATATTGTCGAGCATGATATTAGAACTTATTCGTATGATAAACCTGTTCGACAATTTCTTAGATTTGTCAATCCCCAGAAGGCCCCTGCTATTAAGTCATAGGTGGAGAAGCTACTTAATGTTGGCTTCATCTACTCAGTTCCCTTTACTGAATGAGTATCCAATCTCATTCCTATGAATAATAAGCAAGGAAATATCCATGTATGCATGTAATTTCATGACATGAACA
Source organism: Picea engelmannii (assembly GCA_009831015.1). Taxonomy (NCBI): domain Eukaryota; kingdom Viridiplantae; phylum Streptophyta; class Pinopsida; order Pinales; family Pinaceae; genus Picea; species Picea engelmannii. The sequence goes on along the minus strand of ML776858.1, from coordinate 654,212 downwards.
AGGCTTGTCCTAAAGACAACTTCTTGACACCTTTCATCGATCAGATTCTCAATGATTGTGTGGGAAGCGAAGTGTTTTCTTTTATAGACGAATTTTCAGGGTATAACCAAATTCAAATTAAACCTGAGGATCAACACAAGACGACATTTATTTGTCCTTGGGGTTCTTTCGCATACCGAAAAATGCCTTTCGGCCTTAAAAATGCCGGAGCAACCTTCCAACATGCCATGACCTTCGCATTCCATGATCTTAAGCATATAGTCGAGGCTTACCTTGATGATCTCACTACTCACTCTCATAAGAGAGAGGATCACTCTACTCAACTTTGGCTTGTTTAAATATGTCGTTGCTATAGAATCTGGTTGAACCCTCATAAGTGCATCTTTTGCGTTAGGTTTTGTCGTGTTTTGGGATTTCTAGTTTCTGAGATCGGGATCATGGTAGATTTGTTAAAGGTTGAGGCAATACTTTGATTGCCTCCCCCACACACTATTAGACAAATTCAAGGTTTACAGGGGAAATATAACTTTTTACGTCGGTTTCTAGTAACTTTCTACGTCGGTTTCATGCGTCTTTTGAAGAAGGACACCCCTTTTATTTGGGATGAGTGAGCCTAGGATTCCTTCGATGCTTTGAAGAAAGCCTTGGTATTGGTACCTCTGCTGAAGTCTCCTGACTACAGTAGGGATTACTTACTTCATATCATCATGTTCAAGGAGATGATTGGTATGGTTTTGGTTCAGGAGGATGATGAGCTCCGCTAGCACATCATCCACTATCTTAGTCGAAACTTAGTCGGTCCTGAGCTTAATTATTCTCACATTGAAAAGCTAGATTTGGTTGTCATTCATGTAGTAAAACGTTTACATCATTATATATATCTTTTCAAGAGTACTATGGTGGCCGATGTGAATCCATTTTAGTACATCCTTACCAGGCATATCATAGGGGGAAAATATAATAAATGGATTGTCATTTTACAAGAATTTGATATCGATTTCGCTTCTGCAAAATCCAAGAAATCACTAGTGTTCACGGATTTAATATCCAACTTTCCATGATTAGATGAGGATGTTATCCATGTTGATTCATTTTCATATGTTATCCTTGTCTCGTCATCCGACCCCTGGTATGGAGACATCATTCTCTATCTTCAAACTTTGAAGTTCCCTCAACATCTATCGCGAGATGACTAACGACGTGTAAGATACCAAGCTAAGAATTATACTATCATCGGCGACACTTTCTATCATCGAGGAATAGATAATATCATGCATTGTTGTTTAACTCACGGGGAAGCAGATTCAGTCCTAAACAATTTCCACAGTGGGGCTTGTGGTGTTCATCTATTCGGGCTTGTGACAAACCAGAAAAGTTTGCGATCCGGTTATTTCTAGCCATCTATCTTTAAAGATTGTATTGAAGCGGTTAAGAAGTTTCACCCCTACTATCTATTCACTTAGAAATTGCACTCGCATCCAACCCCTCTTCACCAAGTGGGGGGTGGACTTCGTGGATTGCAACCCAAATTTGGTTGGGGGGAATCAACACATTATCGTGGTCGTCGACTACTTTACTAAGTGGGTTGAGGCCACGCCTATAGTTAAATCCGATAGGAATACTGCCACCTTCTTCGTATTCAATCAAATTATTGATCGGTTCAGTATCTTGAGTGATATTGACACAGATCATGGCATTCACTTTCAAAAAGAAATGATGGAAGAAATAGCATCTAAGATGGGGTTTAAACATGGTCATTCTTCTCCTTATTACCCCCGGGCCAATGGATAGGTAGAGGCTGTCAACAAGTCTCTCAAGACAATTTTGTAGAAAATTGTCATCCAGAGTAAGTCTGACTGGCACATTATGCTATATCTCGCACTCTCCACATACTGAACCTCGGTCAAGACTACCACCAGTTTTTCCCATTTCCATCTAGTACACGGTGTGGAGTCAATATTACCTATTGAGTCTAAAATACCTTCTCTTAAGTTGGTATCCGTGCTCATACTTGACACTTTCGATCTCGAGTGACGCCTTCTGCACCTAGAGAGTCTTAACAAGCAGCGTCGAGATGCCTCTACGACTATCGAGGTGAACAAAACACGTGTCAAGGTCTAATACAATAAGTTTCTCTATCCTCAGTTGTATGCTAAGGGTGACTTGGTCCTCTTATATGATCAAGCTAAAGAACCACTAGGTGGAGGCAAGTTTAAACCCATGTGGCACGTTGCCTGTATCGTGCGACGTGTCCTAGAAAAAAGAGCCTATGAGTTAGAATATTATAAAGGGAATATGTTGGCCAAGCCTAGGAATGGGATCTACTTGAAAATATATTATGCTTGAGCCCCAAGCTTTGGTGTAACTCTTTATATACTAATGTAATTTAGTGTATATATATTTTCCTTTTCTTTTCATATTCAACTTGATTATTGATTTTTCCCTTGGTTGGCAGATGGCAACGGAGTCTTCGGTCTACCTAGGATTCACAAATGGAGCTAGTCATCATACACAGAACTTGGCTTCAGTTGCTTGGGTGGTTTACTCACCCAAGGGTCTACTGGTGTCTTTAGGTGGCGATGCCTAGGTCCATCCACAAATAATGTGGTCAAATATAGAGTCGTTATAGAAATTTTATGTGATGCTATCTCACATGGTATTCGCTCTTTAGAGGTTCACCTGGATTCCTAGTTAGTAGTATGTCGGTTGAATGACATTTACCACGTGCATGATCCTACTTTACTCTGATGATTCCTATGGGTACGTATTTTAGAACAAAATTTTGATTTTATTACTTATTATCACATTCCTCAGAGTTCTAATCATGTATTTGATGCTTATGCTAATTTTGTTTTAGATTGGAATTTGTCACATAACTAAAGTAAAGAAAACCACCTCATACACATTGTAAATATAAGTAAAGCCGAAGATTCTTGTTTTATATATATTTCAAACAAATATGATGTTTATAGTACAAAGTTAGGGCTAACACTCTCCATACACATATACAATCGATAATACAATATCCACGACATATACACCTGTGGCACCGGATGTGTGTCATGATAACAAACTACGGCATTTGAGAGACGCTGAAAGAGTCCCACACAAGCTCTGGGCACACCAACCGCTTGCCACTACATGGCTTCTGGTAGATCCTTTACCTGAACCATTAGAATCCTATGAGTCAAATGAGACAGGTTTCCCTACATGTTTTGAAGGACTCTCTCAGCTTCTCCTCTCACCACCTCATCTCCCTGGTGCCTCCGACGATGTCAGGGAAGCCTGTTCATCCATTGCGGACCCACGTCTGCGTCACACAAGTGTCTAGTTAGTAATTAAGCATCATCCAAAGATATTCTTGTTTTGCTATATTAAAATACAAAAAAAATGAAATATTTAAAAACATTTGACATACCTATGTCCCCATAGGCGGTCCCTGGTGGGAGTAGCATGTCAGGATCACCTTTGAATTCGATCCCTGCATAAGGGTATTTGTCCAGAGAAATGACCTGTCGCCTCCACCAGTAGAATAAATCCTCATTGTAGGGTGTGGGTACCCTACCTTCCCCCTACCATCTCATTACCTTGGTCCACCATTCCATGTCTATATCGCGAGGTCCTCTCAGAAGAATCTCGACTCTAGGTCCCAAACCTGGAACCCGCTAGAAGAAAAAACTACATAGGATAGAGGAAAACTCGAAGTTCCTCTTGCAACACTATTTTTACTTTGTCAAATAGCTCTTCATATTAGCTAGTAGTGAGGTACACCAGTCATATACTGTGGGTATTAAGCACCCTACATCAGTGAACATGAGTGGCCTCTATGCCTAGTGCAACGAAGTTGATCCTGTGATCCTGGTCAACAAGAGGACAACAATCTTGAGGCTGAGATTGTTTATCGCTCAGATGGGGAGTTGACTCCCCAACTTTCGAGTCCCTGCTACACAGTGAGATTCTATGCAATCCTATATCTTCATTGCTCTCCCTGCCCCTCATGATTTGAGGTTTACAACCTCACCCCGAAACGATAATCCAGTCAAAAAGTAGATATCCTCTACTTCAATCCTTAATGGTTGTCGATCAAGGTTGAAGCTTTCATTGTCAGGGTCCTAGTAATCCACAAGCATATCAAGCAACCTCACATGGGCCCTCATCCCTTTGAGTGCCAAAAATTTATATAAGACACATATTTTCAAGGCCATTTAGGCCCCCAGATCTTTGTCCACAGAAGCATATACCACTTCGTGCTCCCTTTCCCTCCATTCTAGCACCATCCTGCCAGATAAAAATCAAAATTTGAGTTAGCAACCATATAAATTATTGATTACAGACTTGTATGGGAGCTTCTTCATTTAAAATCGCATATAGGGCTGAGTGTATGCACCCTGTAGTTTTCATAGTCACGTATAACCTCACGTATACGTGACCCACTAAATGGTATTCCACGTACACCGAGTTACCCAATTTGCGCCCCAATTTACTCAAAATTTGAAACCTAATTTAAAAATTTAATCCACTAGAAAGGAAGAGGAGGGGAAGAGGAATTACCTAGTCCAAGCGGTTTCTGATTTCGTCGCTTGAAGCTCCCGCAATCACCAATTAAAGATCAGAGGTAATTTGGTCCAATTTTCACTATTTGGGTAAAAAATCAAAATGACATAGTAATTTTTGGTTTTGTTACTATTTATAACAGTTTTTACCCACTTTCTATAGTTTTGAGTCATTTTTCGCCTAATGGACTAATATAGAAGTGGATTGAGTTGTTTTTTGTAATTTTCACCAAGAATTCTTGCGGATTTCGACGTTATATTGGTCATTCATAACCACAGGCAGGTATTTTCACTACCCAACATATATGATTGGTATCCATTCCACCATACATTTTTTCATTGTCCTATAGCTATCACTTTTATGCCTTAGGTACGAACCCATTTATTGTGACATAGAACCTTCCATCTGCTATAAGTGATGTCATTATTATGTGGTAGATACTTACCAAACATGGGTGCCCTAGTTAGATACCCTACTTCATTTGGTGCCCATGCAAAGATTTTTTCCATAGGACTGGGAGTCCCTTATAGCTAGTACATGAATTTATGCTAAGCCTCATTTCTCACTCATAAACATGCTTCCTTATACCTAAAGGACTCCCAACCAAGTTTAATTTAAGTCCTTTTACAACTCGTCTTCAAAAAGCAAAAAGATTGTCGAGTGAACTTGTCTCTTTCACACTCGTAAATTGGATTTGAAAGGACGTCTATTTGGCATAGGTTTATCCCTTTTTCACACCAAGTAGACTAAATGTCATGAAAAAGGACATTTTTTGGCATTAATTTGTTATTGCATCTCATACCCTTGCTTGCAGTATTGAGCCTATAGTCGATTCTCGCTTTGCGTTATAAATCATTTGCCTCAACACTTTTTGCATCCTCAACCAAGTAGAGCCTCGTTTATATCCTTCACAATTTTACACCCTATACCTAGGAGGGAAAATTACCTCGAGTGTCCATCTCCCACATGTATCTCCTTGCATTGATCATACGTATGTTCCACTGCTGGAACTACTTTTTCTTACTTGCGACACTCGTTTCCTTCTTTGTATCATAGTATTCATTTGTCTATGAAAAAACAAAAAAAGACTGGTGGGAAGGGAGTATTATATTATATTGGAAGCAGTCGTGTCACCTTTGAATAGAGCACAAAGTTATTGAGTCCATTTATTGTCATAATTTTGGGATTATCATGGCCTTAGGAAGCTGAGCTTGTTACAGAGTCTTCTCTACCAACTGGTTATTCTTCCAGTCCCTACAGAGAATTTCATTTGAATCCTCCTGCGTCTCATGGTTTCATAATTGAGTCTATGCTACCAAAGTCTTGCATATGTCTCATGCTCTTGCTCAAAGGAGGTCTATCAACCTATGTCAGCCATTTCTTAGAACTCTTGACTTTGCTTATCGGACATACCCTCAGTTTATCTCAGAATCACATGATATTGTAGTCCTATCATGCACCCTGGTCCTACTTTCATCATTGGTAGGTAACCTTGAACCCATCATTCAACATTTCATCATTGGTCATTGGCTGGGTGGTTTCCCTTGTGTTCAACGACAAGACATCTATTCACACATTGGGATTCATGTAGTGTATTGGATGCCATTATCCTTATTGGTGGTTTTCTCATCTTTGTGACCAGTTTTTTTCAATGTCTTATATTCATAGGGTCTTTTTCGTGTTCCTCATGCACTTGGCACATGCGAAAGACACATAGGATTGTTGGTTCATGAACATGTTCTTCGTCCAATTTCCTCCAAATATTGAAGATCTTTCTTTATACCTCATGTTGAATGATGAGAGATGCCTTAATTCTCTCCTTTCAGAGGGTCTCCTTCCATCGACTTCATCTCATCTATTCTAGAAACAAGACATAGATTCTTATGAGTACCTTGAGAGTTGCAATCATTAGTGGCAGGTTTTCTCACCATCGATAGTTGGGAATGCATCAATGTCTCTTGATCGATGGATTCTTCAGGCGTTCCACAATGACTCCTTTATTCACACTTGTAAGAATGTACTTGGTGCCTTGATACCTACTTTCATTATTGGTAGGTTGTATCGCGTTTGTTAATGGTATACCTCAATGATCGGTAATCAAATGATGTCACATTGTGTTCGACCTCAACTCCTTTATTCACATGATGTACACTTGCACCCTTGGAGGATTGAGTAGAAGACTTGAAGACATCAGTATGTGGTATCAACTTTCCTGAGATGTTGCTTCCTTTTCATTGGACCAATACCTATATAACTTTAGTGACCATGGGAGATCAGATTGTACTCCATTGTATAAAAGATATCTTCAGATTGATTTTGGGACTCGTTCTACTGAGAATTGTTCGTGACTATGAAAACCTTTGGCATGTAATCACATTTGTATTTTCCTATTCATGGCCACAGACAATTGTTTGGTATATTTTCACATGGATCTACAGTGTAATTCAAATTGGAAGCCATGTATGCAAAGTCAGTGCAAAATGTAATGAACAACTAGTTCTTCTAGCTGGTCCCCCATCACTCCACTTATTGGTTGTTTATAATGTATTTCAGCCATCGTAGATACTCCTATGACCTCACACATTAAGGGGCATCTGTTATAGCAAGATTTGCCTCACCCTTTGCAATCTTGCATATAAAGCCTTTTTCCATTTCCCTATGCAGACTTATCATCCCTGTTTGTAAATCTTAGAGCTAAAAATACATATTTTTCCACATATACACACCTTTCCTACTATACAACATGCATACACCCAGGCTGCACCACTACAACCCGCATACATCGGGATTTGTTCCCAAAAATGAAAATTGGTGTTGGGTTTCCATGTCATGACAAGAGATCTATGATCCTTGGCCTTCCATATACTGGAAACATTTTGACTTGGCTGATCCAGATTTTATGAGCAGAATGAAATGACTACAGATTATTAATAGGTTCTTAACAAAAAATAATAGAGATACAGTAAAATTGGTTTTCTATTCAATAAGGAAATAAGATGAAATTGTAAAATGCAACGGAAACAAGCTTGTTGGAATGGTGGTGGCTTATCTCTGAGAAGAGATGTGATGGCTACACTCATTCACAAGAAGATGATTACAATGAGGCTATGGAGGCCTTTTTACAATAAACAGTAATTCCAAAAACCCTAGAAATCCAAAAACCTAACCCTAGGAGATGACGCGCCAAAAGTCATGTGGGCCCCGTCTGGGTAAGTTAGTACATCAACTTCCCGGGGTCATAACTTTTGCATACGATATCCATTTTAGGTGTATGATATCCCATTGGAAAGGTATCACCGAGGAGATTCATTTTTGGGGACAAATAATTACTTTGTCTTTCATTGAGAAGATCGATTCCGAAAAAACTTCATTTTGGCCCTCAAAATGGCCCTAGAAGTTAAAACTGCTAAAAATAGTAAATTGCCAAAATTGTCAGAAACTTGTTTTGATTCAATTGGAAAAGATGGGTGGCCACCGATATCCACTTAGATCAATCCTCCCTCCTTAGGAAGAAATGGTCTCCATTGCATTGATTTCCCCCATCAGATGAGGAAATTTCTACTGAATTTGGCCCTGGGTGAGCCACTTGCCTTGGTGTAGGAGTTGCCTTGCTTTGACAACTCAATAAAGATGGATCCTTTGCTGTAAAGTGCCCTTGATCTATGTGTCCACAATATGATCATTGGATGCCTATTGTGTGCAGTCGGGGTTGAGCTTTATTGGTTCCAGCTGCTCTGCTATGTCTGAGGTGTCCAATAATGGTGGGAAATAAGGGCGAAGGAGATCCATGTTGAACAATGGGTGAAGGCCAAGGAAAGGAGGAATGTTGAGCTCAAAATAATTATCCCCCATGGACTTGGTGATGGTTTACGACCCATAATGGAGTGGGCGAAGCTTTCGATGGGGTCTTGTAAGGCGTTCTTCCTGCAAGTGCAACCAAACTTTGTCACCCACCTGAAACTTTTGTGGCACTCGATGTTGATCATGGTGCTGCTTGTACTTGTCATTGGACTTCTGTAGGATATCCTGAACCTGCTGGTGGATGTGCTGAATCCACTCAATGAATTGGGTGGTTTTTTCAGCTTCAGTTAGAGTAGGAAATGAGTTAGTCGAGGTGACCATAAGGGGAAGTGAAACATCTATGGGACCCAATGGTTGGAATCCCAACCCCACCTGAAAGGGGTTGTGGCCAGTTTAGCTATGTAGGGCTCGGTTGTAGCTATGTTGGACATAGGGAAGGCTCTCATCCCATGTGAGAGGGTGCTTTGAATTATACATGTAAAGGATATGCACAATAATTCAATTTACGACCTCAGTTTGGCCATCTGTCTGGGGGTGGAAGGCCGTGGATTTGGTGAGCTTGGTGTCCAGCAGTGACCAGAGGCTCAACCAGAATGTGTTGAGAAATCGACTATCCTGATCTGAGACAATGGTTTGTGGGATTCCAAAATGTACCCAGACTCGTTCAAAGAGGATCTTGACAATGGCCTCTGTTGTGATGTTCTTCTTGCAGGCAACCAAAATCGCCATCTTAGAAAAGCGATCAACAACCACAAAAACATAGTCATTTCCTTGCTTCGTGGATGGGAGGGCTGACATGTAGTCCATTGAGATGGATTCCCATGGCCTATAAGAAGTAGGAAGAGGGGTGTACAAGCCCTGTTTCTTAGTGGTCATTTTGGAAATAGCACAAGCAGTGCAAGACCTGATATACTTTTTGACCTCTTGTCGAAGTTTCGGCTAGTAGAAATGTTTATGTAGCATCGCCACTGTCTTCTTGACGCCGAAGTGTCCTGCAACCCGAATGTAGTGGGCTTCTTAGATCAGCTTTGCTCGCTCACTTGATGGAACATATATATGGCCTAGACAACCCAACAACCCATATTGAAGATGGAAATTATCGACAACTACATTTGCACCCAACATTTGGTAGGTGGTGGCAAAGTTCGGGTTTGTCTCATAGAGTTGGGGCCATCCAGAGATCTCATGGTTGTAGGATTCTAGCACTGTGGTGAGTGTCACGACTGGCGGTCTGTTGAGGCAATCAACGACGCGATTGGTGCTTCATGGTTTATACTTGATGTGAGGTGGAGTTGCTGCAAGTATGTGGACCACTATTGATGGCGATCATTCTACAATTTTTCTTGTGCCTGCATGAACTGAAATGGTTTATGATTAGTGTGGATGACTATCTCCTTCCCAAGAATGTAATGTCTCCACTGGCAGCAGGCTTTCACAATGGAGTACATTTATTTATCATAAGTAGGGTACTTATGGACAAAATTTGATAGTGTCTCACTATGATAGGCCATGGGGTGGCCCTGCTGAGTGAGAACGAGACCCACCGCATAGTCTGAAGCATCTATATCAATCTCAAAGGGTTTTTGTAGGCATGGTAGTGAAAGTACTGGGGTTGAGCACACACGATACTTAAAATCATCAAAGTCTTATTGTTGGGACTGGCCCCACACAAATTTTTCCTTACCACCACCCCTGGTTATTTGGATGAGGGCCCATGCAATATGGGAAAATCCCAACACAAACCTGTAGTAGAAATTGGCAACTCCCAAGAAGCTTCGAAGCTCAGTGAGTGTGGTTGGGGCTAGCCAGTCACATATGACTTGGATCTTGACTGGATCCACATGTATGCCATGTTGATCAATTATATAGCCCAGGTAGTTGACCATGTCCATGTCGAAGGAGCATTTTTCCAGCTTTGCATATAGCTTGTCTTGCCGTAGGGTGTGCATAAACTATTGAATATGCTACAATTGTTCGACCAAAGTCTTGTTGTAAATGAGAATGTCATCCAGATACACCACTACAAAAGTATTGGTGAATGGTCATAGGATATCGTCCATCATCATCATGAAAGTGGCTGGAGAATATTTCAAACCAAAGGGCATGACCAACCATTCAAAAAGGCCTTCCTTTGACTTGAAGGAACTTTTCCATACATCTTTCTGTTCTATTGGGACCTGGTGGTAGCTAGACTTCAGATCAATCTTACTGAAGTATTTGTCCCTCGTGAGTTGATCAAGGAGGTCGTCAATTAGGGGAATTGGGTACCAATTTCTGACTGTGATTTTATTCATATCCTGGTAATCAATGCAGAGTCACCAGGTTCCATCTTTCTTCTGTACCAACATGATTGGGCTCCCGCAAGGTGATGATATGGGACGGATGTGCCCCTTGTGGAGAAGTTCTTGGATCTATCACTTGATCTCCTCATTCTATAATAGAGAGGGATGATAGACTGGCCCATTGGGCAACAGGGAACCGGGGGTCAGATCGATTGGGTGCTTGACCTGGTAGTGCAGAGGTACCCAGGTAGATGAGGATAAGATATCTGAGTATTCTTCCATGACCTTATCTACTTGCTTCTACTATGTGGAGAGGTCAGCCATAGAGACCCTGGATGTGGCTTTGATCTTTCGCTTATTCTGAGAGTGAATCACGAAGAATACAAACTTCCCCTTCTGAGAGATGACCTTCCTTCATTACTTAGCAGAGATCAAGGAAATAGCACTAGGTGGGACTGCCTCAGGTGTCCTGTAGAATTTCCTATTCAAATTAATAATAACACTACAAGGCCTAGACTCATATACAACATGACGTTTCCATAAATAAGGTTGGCCCAAAAGAACATCACAAACTTCGAGAGGAGAAACATCACACAATACCTTGTCTTTGAAGGGCTTGATGTCGTATGACAGTTGACATTGTTCCTGATGAAGAGATCGGTTCCTTAGCAGAACCATCCAATGGTGTAGGGTTGTGGGTGCAGTGTTGTCGATAGGGCTAGCTGCTTGAAGACCTCTTCTAATATGTGGTTCTTTTGGATACCACTATCCATGATGAAGTGTAGTGGGGTGCCTTTTACCCACATCTGTGAATGGAAGAGGCATTCTCCTTCTTCTGGCTCATCTGGTTCACGAGGCTAGAGCTTGGTGGTAGCAATGGTGGCACTGGGTTCTGCTTCAATGATCTGTCTTCCCCTTTCTGGTTCTAGCTCAGATTCTAAACTTGCATCTGATTCATAGGCTTTCACTTCAACCACCAGTGATGGCTTTGAGCGGCAATCAGCAGTGTTATGCCAAGGGATCTTATGGAAGTCGCACCACTTCCCAATATATTTCTTTGTCTTTCTGGTGTCTTTTTTTGTTTGCAACTTGGATTGGTTGTATATTTTATATGTCCTTTGGTATGTGGGTTGGGGCCACCCTTTCCCAGATTTTGTTGTGCGGGGTTCCCAGGCCCAAATTGCCGCGTCTTTTGTTTGAGCTTTTGCTCGATTTTGACGACATATTGGTGGGTTGTGCCCAAGGATGAGTTGTCCAAAAATTCCATTTCAGTCTAGATGTATCTATGCAGAATTCCATGATACTTGAGTGCCAGATGTCACTTTGAATCTTTGATACCCAACTTGGTGTGCAAGGTATGAAAGATATTTGTGAAATCTGGCACTGCTTGGTCTCTTTCTTGACGCAGTGTGGTCAATTTGGTATACAAGTCGTCATAACTTTCGACAGGTTAGTTTTGTTCCTTAATAGCATCCCTGAAGGATTCCCATGTGGTCGTGACTATAAATAATGAGGGTTCCTCTATTTCCTTTTGCTCACAGAAAGTTTCACACCAATCTTTGACATGGGTAACGACTTTGAGGAGCGCAAAAGTAATCTTTTCTCTATTAGAAAAGCTATTGACAAAAAAATACCCTTCTAGTAGATTCAACCACTTGTCTATGACATCTGCATCTATCTGACCTTCAAATATAGGAATATATAAGTTTATTTGTACCTTGAAGGGGGTGGCACCTCCACTTGAAGAATATGTGTCGCCTATTGGTAGTCGTTGAAGGATTTGAACGAAACTATCCATCATCTCATTCCTTTGTTATGTGAGGGCTTCCTCAATCAACAGTTTGAAAGGATCTCCTATCCTGTCATATTTTTTTTCTTATTCCATGATAGGTCACTTGGGCATGCTAGAGTTTTTTTCCTCAAAAGAAACAAGCTCGAGACCCAAATCTTTATACTCCGACCTCGTTGGGGACATGCATTAAGACGAAAAGGAGAAGACTGCTATGATACCACTAATACAGATTTTATGAGAAAAATGAAATGAATACAGATTATTAATAGGTTATTAACACAAAATAACAGAGATACAATAAAACTAGTTTTCTATTCAATAAGGAAATAAGATGAAACTGTAAATGCAGCGGAAACAAGCTTGTTGGAATGGTGGCGACTTATCTCTGAGAAGAGATGTCACGGTTGTGCTCATTCGCAATAAGATGATTACAATGAGGATCTGGAGGCATTTTTACAATAAACAGGAATTCCAAAAACCCTAGACATCCAAAAACCTAATCCTAGGAGATGAAGCGCCAAAAGTCATGTGGGCCCCGTCTGGGTAAGTTAGTACATCAACTTCCCAGGGTCGTAACGTTTGCATATGATCTTCGTTTTAGGCGTATGATAGCCCGTTGGAAAGGTTTCATCGAGGAGATTAATTTTGGGGGCTCAATAATGCCTTCAGATATCATTGAGAAGATGGATTATGAAAAACCTTCATTTTGGCCCTCAAAATGGCCCCGGAAGTTAAAACTACTAAAAATAGTAAATTGTCAAAATTGTCAGAAAACTGTTTTGAGCTAGTTGGAAAAGGTGGCTGGCCACCAATATCCACCTGGATCATCATCCCTTTAGTTCGATTTGAAGGATATAATGGGTCAATTCCGAGCTATGGAAAAGAGGAGAAAAAATTCAACTTTGAGAGCAAAGTTACTCTGGAGAAACTATTTACTTCATATTGAGTCTGCATCCCTTTGTCCTTTAAGTTTGAACATAGTGTTCAACCCCCAAGATCTTCCCTTATTGATTGAGAACCTTATTGTATCTCTTCTATGAGATTGCCTTTGGTGTAGGAATGAAGTGGTAATGGCCCAACTGGAAGGAACTTAGTTTCTTGGTTACGAACTGTGCTGACACAGAAGTCTATAACATTTTCACTTATGTTGATCATATATTAATAGAAATACTCATTTCCTGTCCAATTGATATATTGCAAATATTTGAATTATTATTCCATGGGCGTATTTGTCATGTTTATTAATGTATTATGTTATTTAATGTGCTAATATTATTTATTATCATTGTATGCTTGCTTTTCTTGGTTGTTGAGGACTAGTTGCAGGTATATTACTTTGGGTTAAGTGCTCAACGATAGACTTCATCGAATGTCTGGACGAGATAGGAATTTCATCTTGTTTTGATAGCATATTTGCTTACATAGCATACTTGAGAATAGAGTTGATTTATGCAGTCATTCTTGTCTGTTGTGGTTTACCTTAGTCATAGAGAAATTTTCCTCATAACACTATTTCTTGAGTTATTATTCATGGGGTTTTCCCCATAATTTTGGTGCCAAATGTGTCAATTTTCCTATTTATTACGATTATTTCACTGCTATATATATTTCATATTTCTTAGTTATGTGTGTTTCATCTCATAGTCCAATATTTGCATGTTGTCATATTGCTAGATTGGTGTACAACTATAGAAGGTTGAAACTTGTTATTGATTAAGTGTGGATTGATATATATATTTTTAACATGGTATCAGAGCTAGGACTCTGAATTTTAGTGTGAGTATTTGGAACTTTGGACAACAAGTGATTTTTTGGGGAATTTTCTTGAAGAAGGGAGAAGAGGTTCCTTGTCAGGTGAACAAAGATGACTTCCAACATAAGGTTTGAAGATAGGTTGGAGGGGATATCCAACTACATATAGTGGAAGGTTAGAATCACCAGTGTTATCAAGGAGAGTAAATTATGGTCATTTTCAAACACCATCATGCATGTACTTTCATAAGATCCCATATCTCTTGATGTTCATGAGGCGAAGGAATCCAAGACTCAGAGAATCATCTTGGATGGTGTCAAAGACCACCCTATTCCACACTTGGTTGAGAAAGAGACAACCAAGGATATGTGGGATGAACTAAAAATTTTGTATGAAGAAAAGAACAAGAAATGGAAAATGAATCACTAGGACAAGCTCCATTGTGTTAGGATGGCCAAAGGAGAGAGTGTGGCCACCTACTTCATCTGGGTTGCATAGGTGAAGGACGAATTGGAAATTGTTGGAGAAGTTATTCCTAACTCAGAGTTGGTGCAGATATCCATCAAAGGCTTCACCAAGAAGTCGAAGGTTTTCATGAAGTGTGTGGGGGGGGGGGTGGAGAGAAGCTCCTTGACTGAAGAAGATTTTGGGATGAATTTACGTAGAATGAGATCTATGAGGGGTCTCAGGAAAAGGAAGTGGATGGTGTAGACAAAAATAAAATTTAAGTCGTGGGAAAGAGAAATGAGAAGAAGAAGTACATGATCAAGGCGAGATGCTTTGCATGTCATAAGACTAGCCACTACACTAGTTAGTGTATTAACAACAACAAGAAGAAGTTAGAACTAGAGGTGTTAGGATCAATAGAGATTGCAGAGTTTGCTGAGAGATATGAGAGAGATTTCTCTCTCATGACTGGTCCCATGGAAAGTGGGTGCCTAGTGTTCGATGATATTGAGTTGAGGTTTGTGGACAGTGGAGCTTCTTGGCATATAATAATGTTGAGGTCAATTTTCCTCAATCTTATAGAAATAGACTCAGACCGCAAAAGTGAATTATGGCACTATCCCGCAACTTTAAGTAAATGGGGTTGGAAGGGTTAGATTCCAACAAAAGTCGAGAGGTTTTCTGGAGGTTGCCAAGGTATTGTATGTTCCATAGTTGACTGACTTTCTCTCAGTGTTAGCTTTGTATGAGAGTGGATTTGGAATTGTCTTCTATGGTGGACATGTGTTTTTATATCCTGTGGGAGAAACTGCTAACATAGTAAGGATTCTTGGTGTCAGGTATGAGGGCATGTATAGGTTGTTGGGATGACCTATGTTGGGGTCCAGTGGATTTATGGATTCATATTCTGTGTCGAAGAGTGGGAAGGTTGGATGGGAGAGAGAGTTGATATCGGGGACTCATTACTCTTCCAAGACTCTCAGAGCACTCAGTAGGCATGAGTGGACACATATGGATGCTTAGGAGAGTGCGTAGTATCCTAGTAGAATGTCTTTAGTTCATGGAACAACAAAGATAGAAGCAGAGGCTTCCAGTGCAGTGGGAGTAGTGGCTTCATTTTCAAAGGGAGTAGAGACTTCTAGTATAGGGGGAGTAGATATGGTAGCTGATGAGTTGGAGACGAATTATGGTGGTTGTACCAAAAGTATCTCTCTCACTAAGAGGGAGTGTTAGAGTTTGGTAGCTCAGAGGTAATTCTACATTGGCAGCACCCAACATGCGTAAGTGATCGACCACACTTTCTCCCTAGTGACTTTATAATGCGTTTTTATAAAGTAAGTTTATAAAGCAATTTTATAAAGTTGGGTGTTTTATTTTTTAAATGTAAAAGTGACTTTATGATGTTATGGGTCACTTTAGTGACTTAAGTGACCTCAACGAATGATTAATTCATGACTGTTAATCTAATGAGAGAAAGATATAATCTTGACCATCAATCTCATTGGAAGACCAAAGGTTAGGGTAGTTACATTTCAAAAATTCTTAAAGGAAGATCATGAGGGAGAGACAGGGCTCACATTTGAGGAGAATTAGTGGGAGGTGAAGAGGCATGATTCCCAATAGAGAGGGATAGCTTGGAGAAAGAGCTACAAAAAAGGGGGCTTTCCATGCATCTCTAGGAGAGGGATTGGCATGTAACCCAGGAAGTATTTGCAACATTGTTCTACAGTCCATACAATAATAATAGGAGGGGTTGTACAATTGTGTTAGTTGGTTGTACAACAAAGGAGGTGCACAAAAATCAAGGCTGGGTGTTTACTGCAGGTGGGAACGATTTCCTATGCATATTTCCCAAGTCTTTATGTTATGTACAACACTGTTTCTTTTGGAGCAATTTTCTATGTTGATTAGTGACTGTTTGTGGATATTTTGCTAGCTTTCCTAGGCTGTACATGTCATACAATCATGACTTTCTTCCCTACATACGGTATGGGACTATTTGTTTAGAAAAGTAATTTGCTGCTAAGGAGATACAGTTTGTGTTTTCTGTTGATACTCTTTGTTGTTCTAAAAGTTTTGAATTTCCTTGAGATGAATAAAAGTACTCTTTCTCCTCAAATATTTCATATTTCCTGTGTTATTCTTCATGGGGTTTTGCTCAAAATTTTGGTGCCATATGTGTGAATTTTCCTATTTATTGTGAGTATTTTGTTGCTATATATATTTCATATTGCTTAGTTATGTGTGTTTCATCTCATAGTCCAATATTTGCATGATGTCATATTGCTAGATTGGTGTACAACTATAGGAGGCTGCAACCTGTTATTGATTAAGTGTGGACTGATATATATTTTTAACACATAATGGAAATGGAGGGCCCCCACTAGATGTAACCTGGCGCCCCGGATCCAATGCAATCGACGGTTCGTCAATCTGAGTCTCATTTTGAGTTTTATCGTTATTTTAAACACACCTCGTCAAGCCATTCACAGACATGTTGGAAATTTGGTTTGGGGGAATAAAATCCAAACTGAGCAGCCTAATGCAACCACACTACCCACAATTTCCCGACATAATGTTCTTGAAAACCAACCTCTTGCTCAAAAATTTCACTATGCCTCATTGAGAAAAACCCTAATTTCGGAGATCCTCCATCATATAACTTTCCTGGAAACTAAATGGCAAGAGAGGGGCCCCACTAGCTGAAAATCAGTGCCACAGATCCAATGAAATCAACAGTTCCTCGATTTGAGTCCCATTTTGAGTTGCAACTCACCTCCGCAAGCCATTCAGAGACATGTTGGCAATTTGGTCCAGGGCCATACAATCCAAAATAAGCAACATAAGGAAGTTTTGTAAGATCTCATACATCTATTTGACCAAGACCCATGTGACCATGCTACCGAAAATTTCCTGATAAAGTGTTATAAAATATCGACCTCTTGTTCAAAATTTGCACTATGCCTCATTGAGAAAAACCCTATTGTTGGAGATCCTCCAACAAGCGATTTTTTAGGCAACGAAATGACAATAGAGGGGCCCCACTAACTGAAACTCGGTGCCCTATATCCAATGCAACTGACGGTTTATCGATCTGAGTGATAGTTTGAGTTTTATCATGAGTTGCAACTTGCCTCCTCAAGCCATTCAGGGACATGTTGGAAATATACCTAGACCCAAACCATGACCATGACATAGACCTAGAACTAGACCTAAACCATGACCTAGAGCTAGAACTAGATCAATACCTATACCTACGCCATTACCATGACCTATACCATGACCTAGATCATGGAAAGACAAGGCATGACAAGGCAAGGCACGACAAGGCAATGTCTTGGTATAGGTGTAGGTCTAGGTATGGCAATGCAATGAAAGGCAGAGAAAGGCATGCCAAGGAAATCCAAGGAAATGCATGACAAGGCTAAGAAAATCTATACATGGGAAGGAAATTAAAGGTCTAGCTCTAGGTCTAGGTCCAGGTCTACATGTTATATCTTGTTATAAAATTTATTGAGTCGAAAGATTATTTTTCATTTCTTTGATTTCAAATAAGGCCTTGAAGTTATGTTTTTTTCCATGCAATCCAAAACAAATTATGGATCAATAGTATAATGAAACTACACCATAAGTATGAGACATAAACCTATTTACTGACATCCCTTTCTATATAAATCCTATTAATTATGATAATCCATGTTTCAAAACTATGAATATACCTTAGATATATGAATAAAGAGAGATTATGTTATGACATTGAAATTCTCATGCAAGTATTTTTATCTAAGATATATGGGATAACAAGTTGTAGAATTACATGCTTATTGAATCCTTTGATTTTAATTTTTATGTATTAAACTTGTTCATTTAGTACATGCATTTTTTTTAGGCAAAAAAAAATGTATGATACATGAATGCCATTATTTTTTTATTAAATTAACTTGATAACAAGTTCTCTCTAATGATGAACATAACTATATTTTTACAAACAATTAGTTTTATGAATATCATAATGAAAGTAACTTTTTGATGAATATGGTTAGCCAAGGAATGGAAAGGCAAGGCATGAAAAGGCATGGAATGGAAAGGAAATGCATGGCATGGAAATTCAAGGCATCGAAAGGCAAGGAATCACATGATATGGCATGGCATGGAAAGTCATACCATGGCAAGGAAAGGAAATTCCATGGAAATGCAAGACATGGCATGGAAAGGAAAGGCATAGCAGGGCAAGGCAAGGCATGACATGGTAACTGGAGACAATGCAAGGAATGGTATTGCATGGCATGAAAAGGCATGGCATGGCATGGAAAGGAAAGGCAAGACAAGGAAAGGAAAGGAATGGCTTGGAAAGGCAAGACAAGGAAAGGAAAGGCATGGCAAGGTGTAACACCACATTTTTAACCCTTATGAACTATAATATATTATGTAATTGTGACTTAGGCTAGTGAGTCGGTAAAGTTGACAAGGGGACATAGTGACTAGGAAATGTAATACACACACACACACACACACACACACACACAGACACACACACACACACACACACACATATAGACATTAATCAAAAAATACATCGTTGGTTGCAAGAAGGACAAGGAAAAAG
Organism: Picea engelmannii; assembly: GCA_009831015.1. Taxonomy (NCBI): domain Eukaryota; kingdom Viridiplantae; phylum Streptophyta; class Pinopsida; order Pinales; family Pinaceae; genus Picea; species Picea engelmannii. The sequence continues at coordinate 634,977 of ML776858.1, read as the reverse complement.
GAGATAAGGGGATATCATTCCACAATAGAGGGGGCTTGAGGGGATAAGTATTTTATTACATTTTTATTTACCCATAATTGATTTTATGGAGAAAAAGGGTTACATGTGATTCTTGGGAGAGGACATGTGGTTCTTGATTTCCAAGTAATTATATAAACCTATATTTGGTTTATTTGGGGTTTCACTCACTCACTCACTCATCATTCATTATTTTCTTTCACTCTTTCATTTCTAGTTTCCTCATTCTTTCTAATTCGTGTGCTCTTGGGGGGAGAATGGAAAACGAATGGTTGGAGGAGGAGAGACATTTCTAGGTGGCTGTAAGAAATTACTAATCATTCCATGAGGGAATGGTTTCCTGTGTGCATGACATTGATGGTAGTTTTGAAATAATTTTCCACAACTAAGAATCCTTGGTGTTTCTAGCAGGGATATTTCCTAACTAGTAACACTTGAGCCTTGGGGAGAAATGGAACATCCCGAGGGACTCCGTGATAGAGAAAGGTGTTCATTTCTTCGGTTTTGTAGGTTGAGGGGGAAATAGAGATAGAAATTTGGATTTGTTGTGTGATTGGGAAATCTGAGGTCTAGTTATTGATCTATTGTGTATTTAAGATTTGGCCTAGGACTCGTTATTGTGTATTCATAGCCCTGGATCGAGGGTGACCTATTGTTGGGAGTAAATGAACAATAGTTTCTATGGTTGGGAGGAACGTCCTTGGTATGAAACTAGTTGGTGAATGGTTACTTGCAAATATAAGTGATCTATGTGTTTTTTGTACAATGTATTTTATGTTGTGTATTTAATCAACTCTGAGATATGTACTTATAATGTGTTTGTCTATTGGTTATTTGTTGTGCATGGAACAATGTTTACCTCGTTTATGTTGTAGCATGGATCTTGGTTAATGCATGTGAGTGTTTCATGATTATTCTTGAATTAATTATTATCAGAGTTTGAAATTGGTTCAAAAGTTAGATTTTGAAGTAACGTGTCCAACATGTGGGTGGATGGGTACGTTACATATTGGTATTAGAGCTTATGGTTGAAACACTGGACTATTATGGGCCAGAATGAGTTCGAATTTGAGAAATTTTCTATCACATATTTCAAGCTGCATGAATTTGGGGAAAAAAGGAAATATTAGAGAGAAATATCCCGAAATTCATGGTAAAATTTGAGTTGAAATAATTCAGGATTGTTTGAGAAGTTTAATGGGTTCAATCTACAGAGTTGCAGAGTCGAGTTCGACTTGGAAGGTTGAAATTTCCTATTTTTTTATGGCTGTTGTAGAGTGAGGTGTAGAAAAATCCAGTATAAACCTAAATCTTAGGAGACGTAGCGTATTAGGTTGCATGGGTTCAGAGATCGTAGTGTTAATAAGTTTAGAAAGGTAAAAGGAAATCTTAGGAGAGATAACATTGTAGTAATCACGCAGAAGCCAGAGTGTCGTGCAAACATAAATCTTTGTAAAGGATTGTGGAATCATGATCATTTCCTTTTGAATTTTAGGAGTAATCACAACCGTTGAATCAAGGAAGCTCTATATCGTTATATCGAGAGTGAAGTAAACAAGAACCGTAAACTAGAATTGGTCGATCATTAGTCATTTATCGAAGCCAGTAGGAGATAGAAAACTATGGAACTTTGCCACTTCGGTGATTATGGGAGGCTGGGAAGAAGCATGAAATGTTGAAGGCCAAAGTCATGAAATCTGATAGGAAGTTTTGGTGAAATCTCTGTCGTTGATCATGGTCATCCAGCATTAACCATCCAAATGTAAAGAAGTTTGAGTTCTTTAAATCCCAAAGGTCGAAGTCGTGAAATCCCACCAACTGTTAGATAAAGGTAAAAACTTCAGGAGTAATGCTAACCGTCAGATATAACATTAGTGGAAGGATACAATAAGAAGATTTGTTAATTGAGAATAAGTGATCATCATTGCTTAATGACCACTTTGGTAGGGATAACTTTGGGGGAAATTGAACTACGTGAGATTTGTAGTATCCTAAAGTCTCGAAGTTCCAAATCCTTGAAATCTCACTAGTCGTTAGATCGAAGGAAGAATTCGGGAGAAATGTCAGTCATTAGATTAGAAGCACAAGGATAGATAAGTTTCAGGACTTCAGAGATTTTCCACTTCGATGACTACTAGAGACTAGGAAAATCCATGAAGTGTCAAAGCCATGAAATGAAACGCTGCAGTCGCAAGATTATGCAAGCCATCATATCTAGAGTGGATGAACGTGGACTGTCTATTTGGTGGATGATGTGTTTTATGCCACGTGGCATGGGTGCCATATGGGGACTCGTGTCACATGAATTCAGGGCCTTTTGGACCCCAACATGTCCATTTTAGAGTGACACATGGCACACATACTATGGGTCCACATCACCATAGGTGACATCAACATGCCATGCCATATTCACCATTATATCCTCTGGGAATGTCCAATGTCACTATTAGTAAAAGTGTCGAAGGATGAACTAGTGAATTCACGCAGACTATTGATCGAAGATCCCTTCGATAATTTTCTCAATCATTGAATCAAGCAATGGAAGGAGGTTGTAACTAATTCGACATGTATAACTTCAGGGGGGTTGAAAAACGGGAGAGTTGTAATATACCAGAGTCCCAGAGTGCCGAATTCCCAACAACCGTAGATCAATATCTAGTATGATCCTTCCTTGTCGTTCGATCAAGAAGTGGGAGGACGGGGTAAGAGGGAATGTTAACTGACAACCACTGGTCACCTACACTTTATGACCACTTCGGTAGGTTTCAATCTGGGGAACTAGAACGACTTGAGAGTTGTGTTATCCCGGAGTCCCAGAGCGTCAATATCCAAAAATAAATATGAATTGTTTGTCTCAACACCAGGTTCAGTTGTGATCATTGATTTCATTGAAGTCACCAGAGAATCTAGGATCGCCCATCGCATGGGAGATTAAATCTCAACTGTCGGATCTACTAATTGAGATGATATAAGTAATTTGGAAACACTTTACTTTAGGAAAGTTAGAAGATCGAAAAGGGAGAATGGTCGAAGGCTGAAGTCCGTAGGACTTGGTTCCAAGAATCGGTCTCATGATAAGGTAAAGGGGTTGATTAAAGCCGCGAAGGGCCTAGATGTCAAAAATCTCGCAAACACTTTTTAATGAGGTCTTGTGTAGAAGAATAAAGAGAAAAGTGATAAAGAAACATCGCTTAGATTGGATAATCACGTGGTTTTAAGCCGCGGTCACAAGAAAAGTGGATTGAAGGAAGTGCCTGTGTAGGATTTGAATTCTATACCAGTTTGAAGGGGTTGTGGAATAGTTTGACAATATTGGCACACAATCGTTCCATTTCTGCTACAAGATCATGTTTGCACAAAAAGGGTGAAAGTGACTTTTTTAGGAAGCCCTAAATTTCATCTTGGAGATCGGATTGGAGCATGGGAATAATCATCGAAAATATTACTCAGAGAAGAATAACATCAAATTGTTATAATTTGGAGAATGATGATATATTTCTTCATGAATTAAGAAGAAAAGGTACCTGTAGCATTAATTGGCAGATTTCTATAATATGAATAATTCTAACAAAAATGGTTGTTTGCAAATTTGGCAGGATTAGAGATTTAATTAGATCAATTCCAATCTAGGATTGGGTATCATAGTCATGGAAGCATGACAAAGATTGTAGAGGTTGGTTGAGGAAACAAAGAAAAACAAGGAAAGTAATGAAAAGTGTACAAAGAACTCATTAATAATAGTGGAACAAAATTATTAGTCAACAACTACATGATCTAAATGAATTTCAAATACAAAAGAAAGAATCCTCACATAAGACATGAATCTAGCAGGTGGTTAATGTCAGTAATGGGCATAGAAAGGAAAAGTATGACTGCCTAGCCTTGAAGGAAGAGAGGTGTAGATAGTTGCAAAGGTTAAGTATGAAAGAAGTAGTCTAATGGACAACTAGGAGTAATAGTATTTGATTTAAGAATGTTGTGGTAGTAGAGTGACAAAATGTTTCATCTACTTCATTCCAAGGTGTTGGAATGTTTCATAAAGGTAAAGTTGGATATGACTACTGTTGGGGCTCAGAAATGTCATATTTTGTTCCATCTTTCCCTTCATCATTCTTCACATTTCATCGCCCCATTAACCTTTCACGATATCATTTCCATAAATATACTTGGGTTTCACCTTATTGTTCTCCACTTTATTCATTTTAGTACTAAAAGGGAATTTGTGATTAAATGTTAGAAAATTGACATGCTTCATATATATCTCAAATATGTGTGAGCTTTGTAATGTGTAGGAATATGTGAAGGATTAATTCAAAGGACTTCTTGAATACTTCCTCCACCATTTCAATATTTGAGGAGATAATTCGATCCCATTCCAAGGAGAAGATCATGGAGATTTGGTTGGAATATCTTATCTAAGATATATGAGAGATATGTGTGAGGACTTGAAGTCATTATATTTTGTAATAATGGGAAATAGGTTGAGAGAATAGTGGATTTGTAATAATGAGATGGTTATCTTATCTTCAAGGCTCTCATGTATAAAAGAGAGTGCTCTCTCTTCATAAGGATTCAATTAGATTATTCAATTAGGAGAAATTAGAATTCAATTAGTTGTAAGTAGAGAATTAGAGTAGTCATTAATGGTAGTCATTTGGATTCGAAAGAGAAAGGGATTCTTAGCCTTGATTCATGGTTTTGGTTTTCATGCTTTTATTACTTTGTTATGAAGATGGATTTGGCTATTATAATAGAAGATTGCTTCATTGGCGTGAGCTCACATATGTTGTTGTGTTATTTAACTCTTCACATGTTGTACTTGCTTTTCCTTCATGTAGTTCTCCATTTCTAGATTAATTCCTTCACGCAATTTCTCTTTCCTAGATTAATTTCATTTACGCAACTAGATTAATTCAATTCCAAGTCGTGTGTTAGATTAATGATTCAATTCCAAGTCGTGTGTTAGATTAATGATTCAATTCCAAGTCGTGTGTTAGATTAATGATTCTATTTCAGTCATGTGTTAGATTAATGATTCAATTTCAGTTATATCTTAAACATTAGATTAGATTAGTCCCGCTTCAATCTTGCATATACTTTGTGTGTGCTTCGTTAGTTTACGAACCCCAGGTTGACAAATTAGATAGTTGGGTAAATACTACAATGCAATTAATTCAACATTAGTTCGACCCAATGTAACGACTGTTGTTCCTTTTGTTCTGATTGTTGTTCCTTTTGCAGGTCATGTTGTTCCTTTTAATAGAACAATTGTCGTTCCCTTGTCATGATTGTTGTTCCTTTTGTTGTTCATTTGAACGGAATGATTGTTGTTCCTTTTGTCACGATTGTTGTTCCTTTCAATAGAACAACTGTCATTCCCTTTACGATTGTTGTTCCTTTACAAGTGTTTCATCTCTGGAGGCTAGGTATTGAAAACGGAAGGTAAGAACCTACGTACGCGACAAGTAAAATGCTTGTTCCAGTGCCTACCTTTGGTTGATGCACAGAGGTTGTTTTTAGGACATCTTTAGAGCCCAACAACTACCCAAAAGGATCTACTGCAAATTGATTACATTAGTTGGATTGCATAATGGCCAAGTTAAACTTGGCTAGAAAGTATTCATACCAAGGAACAATAGTATAGATGAGCAAAATGAGAGCACGCAAGGTAGCAAGGATTTGAAGGAATTCAAAGAAAACCAACTACAACATAAATAAATAAATAAATAAGTGAATTGAAACAGAAATCCACTAGATTTCATGGGGCATACAATGAATTTAAAATGCATATGCATTAGTAGGCATGATGAAAGTGAATGCTTGGTGCATATGGATATGTAATTGTGTATATGCACATGCTTGGATATGCATATAACATTCTTGTGAACTTAGACTAGTCTATTATTATGAAATAATGATGTTATGGAAATCGAGTATGACTAATGATGGATTATGTATTTAGGAAAAATGATATAGCATGGTTAAAGATGTGGATGTTGCTTCTTCTTATGATTTCCATCTATGTGAATACCCATGAGGGTGGTAGGAATGGTGAGCTTCTACAAATACTAGTTGATTAATTATGTGAGCTTCTACAAATACTAGTTGATTAGGTAGCATCAAGTAGGTTGATAACAACCATATAGGTATGCATTTGTTGCTTCTATGTTAAAGGGAATTGAGGTAATAAATTCCCTTAGTTAATTTTTCAAGATTTAAATTGGAATGTAATGGCCAAAGACCTAGAGTATGTAATTTTTATTGATGCTAGAATGTATTTAGATAGATTGCCAGTTGTGTATCGTGTTATGATTGGTTATGGTATTATAATCGAGTTAATTTAGGAGACATACTCCTTCTATAAAAATGAATATCCATAGAGCTAGCCATGTGTGAGACCATAATATGGTTGGCTATGGAAGGGATATAGCGCTATGTGGCTGCTCAATGGTATCTATTGTATACATGATGTTTGGACTGAAACCTCTTTGTCGACACTAAAGAGCACTTAAGAATTAATTTCTTGGTGTTGTGTTTGGGTTGAAAAGGAAGGTATACAAATAGTGAGGCAAGTAGTAGGAAGTGTGTGGATGATGTGTTGAGGCATTGGCCAGACCCTCCAACTCATCATGGTGGAATGCATGACATAGTTATGTGGTATTATGTAGTCAATGCATGGATGCATTGTGTATATGTGGCCATGGGTATTGCCACATAGTTTGTTATTTTATTTATTAATTAATTGTTGCATTATTAAAAGCACGTGGTGTTGAAAATACATAATTATGGATAGTTGCATTATATTTAATATGAATACTAGTTGAAGGTGATTGGGTTGTTGTTTGTTACAATTCTAAGATCGCTTTTTGGAGATATAAAAAATGTTACAAGTGGTATTACAAGAATTAATGAATGCATTTTGGTGAATGCATATATATATTATATAAAATAGAAATGATTATGATAATAGCTGACATGATGTGAGTATGGCTAACTCATGAAGTTGAAAAATCTTCACGAGCTATTAGATAATGCACCAAGAAAGTTGTAAGTGAGATTAGTTATATAATGATAAATTATGGAAAAGCTCTGTCAAGGGAACACAGTGATAGAAATATTGGCGGATAGAAAAAAGAAAATAATGGTTGATAATACATGTGTAAAGAATGATGGGTTCATTCTAGTAAATAGTTGGATTAATGGAAGTGATTGAATTGTTGTTGTAAACAATTCTGAGATCACTTTGTGAATTTTTGTAATTGTTGCCATGAAAATATACATATGCATGATACTGAGAACTTGTTTGGTTGAATGCAGGTTGAGGAAAATTGCAGGCAGGATGGTCTTGGATATGGAAGGGATGTAAGCCTAGAAGGAAGACTCATATCTACAGCTGCAAAAGCCAAACATTATGAGCATAAAAATTCATGCCTGGAAATTTTATTTTCCTATATAAATTTTTTTTGAGAAATAAATAGTTACAAATTGTTACATGATTATGCTAACAATTGGTTTGGCTAATTGAAGTTTGAGAAAATTACAAGAATAATGGTATTGGGTATGGAATTGTTGTAATCCATAATAAATATTGATGCCTGCAGCTGCAAGAGAGAAACAAATTATGAGTTGGAAGCTCATGCTTGGAAACTCGATTTTCCTGTATAAAACATATTTTACATTTATGATTGAAATTGTTATAAAAATATCTCATGATGACTGTATTTTTATAATACAGATGAGATGTTGGCTATTGAAGTTGGAAGCTCGCGAAAAAGAACACCAGAAGGAAATAGAGCTCAATGATGAAGGAATGGAATGAAGAAAGTTCAGTGAACTTGTTGGAGCTAGAGTTCTTGAAGACGCAACTTTGAAACTTCTTAGTCGAATGTACTAGAGCCCAGGAGAGAAGTGGAACAACATCAAGGAATACAAGGAGGAGAAATGGGTTCAATTATATGGGGTATTGTAGGTATGATAGTGATCCATATGGATGTTGGTGGCCTCCACCTATTCCAACTGGATCATTCTGGCACTTTTCCAGTTTGACAGTTTTTTCCTAGTTTTCGGGTCCCTAATTTCCAGGGCCATTTTGAGGCCCTAAACAACGTTTTTAGATCTCTCCGTAGTTAAACTATGGATAGAGTCAAAGTATAATAGAAACATGTATAGTCCTCATATAGACCTTTCCAATGGTCTATCGTGTGCCTAAAACGAAGATCATATGCATAAGTTACGAACCCGGGAAGTTGATGTACTAACTTACCCAAACAGGGCCCACATGACTTTTGGTGCTTCATCTCCTAGGGTTACGTTTTAGGATTTCTATGGATTTTGACATTCCTGTTTATTGTAAAAATTCCTTCAGAGCCTCATTGTATTCATCTTCTTGAAAATGAGTGCAACCGTCACATCTCTTTTGAGAGATAAGCCGCCACCATTCTAGTAAGCTTGTTTTCCGCTGCATTTTACAGTTTCAACTTATTTCCTTTTCGCATAGAAACCAATTTTACTATATATATATATTATTTTGTGTTAATAATATTTTGATAATAATCTGTATTTATTTCATTCTTCTCATAAAATATGGATCAGTCGTATTAGAGCAGTTTGCTCCTTGTCGTTCTTAATGCATGTCCCCAACAAGGTTAGGGTACAACGAATTGGGTCTCGAGCTTGTTTCTCTTGAGAAAAAAATCTCTCGCACACCCAAATGACCTCTCATGGAGGGAGAAAAGGAAGACAATGGGATAGGATATCTCTTCAAAAATTTTCTCGAGGAAGGCCTCACACAATAGAGGAATGAGATGATGGATAGTTTTGTGCAAATCCTTTGACGACTACCAATAGGTGACACATCTTCCTCAAACGGAGGTGATGCTCCCTTCAAGGTACAAATCAACTTGAATATTCCTATATTTGAAGGTCGTAAGACGAACATGTTGTAGACAAATGGTTGAATATGCTATATGGATATTTCTCTATCCATAAGTTCTTGAATTGAGAAAAGATCAATTTTTCACTCCTCAAAGTCATTCCCCATTTCAAGAATTGGTGGGAAAATTTTTGTGAGAAAAAGGAAACAGATGGACCCTCATTATTTACAGTCGTGGTCACCTGGGAGTCCTTCAAGGATGTTATTAAGGAACAATACTACCTTGTTGGAATTTATGATGATCTGTACACAAAATGGACCACACTACAATAGGAAAGAGACCAAGTAGTGCCCGAGTTCAAAAATATCTTCCATACCTTGCACAAGAAGTTGGGTATTAAATATTCTGAGTGACATCTGGTGCTCAAGTATCGTGGTGGTCTGCATAGATACATACTGATCGAAATGGATTTTCTGGACATCTCATCCTTGGGAGTGACCTACCGATATGCTATCAAAATTGAGAAAAAGATCAAACAAAAGACGAGGAAATTTGGTTCTAAGAACTCATCACATCAAAATCTAAGAAAGGGAGGTTCCAACCTGCAGAAATGTTAATGTTTAATCCATTATTATGGTTCTTTTCATTTCAATAGATAACAATAGCATAACACAAGATCACTGAGAAATACACAATCACAAGAGACACAACATTTATCCTAGGAAACCCTCTAGGGGAAGAAAACCCAACAAAACTTCATTTTTATAGATAGCCAATACAATGGCAAGAGATAACTCAAACTAATATAGAATATCCTCTCCCAAAGATGCGCCACTCTCTCTCCTTCTTCTCTAACTATAGATTCAAAACTTGTCTCTCAATGAGAAAGTGAGTTGTGTGTCTAAGTGAGGCACTAGCCTCTTTATTTATACAAGACTGGCACGTGTGAAGTGTCTCTTCACTGGCAGGGCCGACTTCTCCAACTGGGTGGTTATAACCACCTTTATTATATTTCGAGGCCTCTTTAATATCTTCTAGGGACAACTTCTTATTCTTCCTATTACAAGTATATTTTGACCAATCCGCAAAAGGGGATTTGGTCCTTTATAATAACCAACATGATCAATCCACAATGGGGATTGATCCAATGAATAATATATCAAATAATAATAAGAAAACACTTTGCAGTTACATTATTTTAACACTCCCCCTTAACAAGAAGGGTATTGTTCAAAAACATCATGTGAGAGAGAGAGGCATTTATCTTCAACAACATCAAGTGGGTGAGAGGACAACATCATCAATATCATCTTGGAACACTGACTGGCGTATCTATAAATCATCGGAAGTTTTATTCATCAACAACATCGTCATTCTCAAAGGAATGCAATCATCATCTGCATCAATATGGATTAGTATAAAACTAATACATCATCATCATAGCACGAGGCTGGCTCATCATCATCATACTGGACAGGCTTTACGTCACAGCTGTAAGGTTGGAAGCACAATGCTCGTCTTGCTTTACATCACAGAAGTCAAGCTGGAAGCAAGAAACACATCCTGCTTTACATCACAACAATCAAGTTGGAAGAAGGATACTAGACTGGATTTATGTCACAACTGTCAAGCTAGAAGCACAATTCTAGTCTCATCTCATTGTCTTGCTTTATGTCACAGGTGTCAAGCTATAAGAAAGATTCTCATCCTGCTTTACATCACAACCATCAGGTCAGAATTAAGATACTAGATTGGCTTTACGTCATAGCTGTCAAGCTGGAAGCACAGTTCTAGTCTCATCTCATCGTCTTGCTTTACCTCACAACTGTCAAGCTTGAAGTAAGATGCTCATCCTGCTTTATGTCATAGCCATCAAGTCAGAAGTAGGATACTAGATTGGCTTTACGTCACATCTATCCATCCTGAAGCTCAGTGCTAGTCTCATCTCATCATCTTGATTTACGTCACAACCATCAGGTCAGAAGCAAGGTACTCGTCCTGCTTTACGTCACAACCATCAAATCAGAAGAAGGATACTAGACTGACTTTAGGTCACAACTATCCATCCGGAAGCTCAGTGCTAGTCTCATCTCATCATCTTGCTTTACGTCACAACCATCAGGTTGGAAGCAGGATACTATATTGGCTTTACGCCACAACTATCCAGTTAGAAGCTCAGTGCTAGTCACATCACATCATCTTGCTTTACGTCACAACCATTCGGTCGGAAGCAAGAGATGTCTCATCACAACAACTACTCCCCCTTTCGAGGAAGGTCCTTTTGGACTATACCAAGATTATCTCGAAAGTGCTCAAACTTTACACGAGATAGAGGCTTGGTCAACACATCATCAACTTGTTCATCCATGCTAATGTATTTTATCTTTAAGGCTCCTCTCTTCACCATGTCATGGATGTAATGATATCGGATCTCTATGTGCTTCGACCTTTCATGGAATACAATATTCTCTGTCATCTTTATGCAGCTCTGGTTGTCACATAGGATCGTGGTTTCTTCCATCTCTAGGTCAAATAGACCGGTTAGCAACTTTAGAAGACATATAGCTTCGCAGCTAGCAGAACATGCAGCAATGTTTCCTGCTTTTGCTATGTTGAGAGCAATGCTATATTGCTTCCTACTCTGCCACAAGATCATAGTTGATCCCAAATTGAAACAACATCTTGAAGTGCTTTTACTGTCAGAAACACTTCCTGCCCAATCTGCATCAGTATATCCACTCAATGTGAAATCATGATCTTCGTCATAGCTGAGACCACAATCTATTGTACCCTTAAGGTACCTCATCACATGTTTTGCAGCCACTCAGTGAACATGTCTGGGTTCTACCAGAAACTGACTCGAGGTGTTCATGGAAAAACAAATGTATGGTCTAGTGTTCATTAGGTGCATCAATGATCCAATAATCTGTCTATATAGTGTGGCATCAATCAATTCTGAAGAAGTATCGACCAACAACTTCAGCTTCGTTTCCATGGGTGTATTCATGGGCTTGCACTCTAACATGTCGAATCTCTTTAAGATTTTGACTACATACTTCCCTTGGTTAAGGAATATCCTCTTAGGACTCTGCCATACCTCAAGACCTAAGAAATAATGCATTAGGCCAAGGTATTTGATTTCAAATTCCAAGGCAAGTCTCTTCTTACATTCAATGATGAGCTTTTCTTCTCTAGTTAAGAATAAGTCATCCACATATAGAAATAATATTACTGGCTCATCGTTCATGACTTTGGAGTAGAGGTTAGAGTCTTCTTTACTCTTGGTAAAGCCTAAGCTCATCAAGAAACTGTCTATATGACCATACCAAGATATAGGAGCTTGCTTCAATCCATATAAGGCTTTCTTCAATCTGCAAACATGAGACTTGTTGTCTTCAACTTCAAATCCTTGAGGCTTCTCTATATACACTTCCTCTTCGATGACACAATTTAGGAAAGTTGTATTTATGTCCATATGATTTAGCTTCCACTTCATCTTAGCTGCAAGATCTATGATGGTTTTGATCAAAGTGTATCTATCTATAAGAGTGAACGTCTCTTCATTGTCAATGCCTTCTTTCTGAGAAAATCCACGAGCAACAAATCTTTCTTTATACTTCTCAATACTTCCATCAGCAACATGTTTTATTTTGAAGAGCCATCTGGAGGATACCACATCTTTACTCTTTGGTCTGAGAACTATTTCTCATACTTCATTCTTCATTATGGATTGGTATTCCTCTCTCATGGAATTTGCCCATTATTTCCTTTGAATCGCTTCTTCAAAGCAGGTAGGCTCCTCTTTTAGAAGATCACACATCAAAGCCATATAACTAGAGAATGGATTTGGTCTTTTCACATGTCTCGTAGTTCCTTGGGGAACACCGTACTTCTCTCCATCTTGAATAAGCTCTCTAGCCCAAGCTAGCTTCCTTTTATGGAGGATTGTCATTTGAGGAGGTTCTTGAACTTCTACCATGTCATGATATTCTAGTAATTCCTCATCAGGGGAAGTTACGACTTCCCTCACTGGTTCAGCAGCTCTGGGAACCTCCCTCATTGGTTCAAGAGTCCTAGGGATTACGTATTTCTCTTCATATACTTCTTCAAGTTGGCATCTTCCAGATTTGTTGAGTGTCGCATCTTCATCAAAGCTCACATCCCTGGTGATATCAATGTGATGGTGACCTGTTATATAGATTCTGAAGGCCTTGGAGACCTCATAGTATCCCACAAATATTCCCTTCTTTCATGAGGGTTCCATCTTGTTTCTCTTCTCTTTTGGTATATGAATAAATACTGGGTAGCCAAATATTTTGAGATAGATTACCTATGGCTTCTTTCTGGTGAACATCTCTTATGGGGTCTTGAGCCCAAGTGCACTATGGGATAATTGGTTCTTCACATATACATCTGCCATTGCCGCTTCTGTCCATAAGCAGATAGGAAGATCTTGATCATGGATCATAGTCTTCACATCTTCCATTATTGTTCTGTTATTTCATTTAGATACACTGTTTTGTTGGGTATTATAGGGAGTAGTGAGTTCCCTCTTGATCCCAACATCTTTGCAGAAGTTCATGAACTCTTTTGAGGTGTATTCTTCTCCATTATCTGACTTGAGTATCTTGATCTTTCTTTTAGAAATATTCTCTATCAAGGCTTTGAATTCCTTGAATTTGTTGAACACTTCATCTTTATATTTCAAGAGATAGAACCAGGTCTTATGGGAATAATCATCAATAATATACATACCCACTAATGGAGGACGATGGCATTGGGCCACACACATCTAAATGAATGAGTTCTTACGACTCCTTCTGCTTTGTTGTCTCTCTTTGGAAAAGGGTTCTTGATGTTCTTTCCTTGTGCACATCCATTGCATATGCCTTCATGGTCAACCTTGAGTTCTGGTAAACCTGTGACCTCTTTGCATATGTATGGTAGTGCCTTGTAGTTATTGTCGCTAATATTCTATGCCAAAGTTCACATAGATTCTCAATGACATGGGTCATGGAAACTTATGAGTAACCCTTTAGCGTATGCAAGCCACCTTCTTCTTTTCCAATGATGATTGCTTCATTTATGGTCTCTCCTTTAGCACTTTCCCTTCTGCAACCTTCACTATAGCTTCCTCAGGGTTATTACCTGTGACCCGGAGCAAGGTCAACAAAACAACAAACAAGAGTAATATCCTTTTGATAATATAAGGTAATAGTATGAACAATCATCACCGTATCTCTTTTAGAGCTATCACTTGTAACTTGTCTGAAGCAAAGATTAAAGGTAAGGAATACAATACGAAGATGAGGTCAACACTCTCACAGTGTTGTGATCAAACATTCCTCCATGGAAACCTAGAACTAACACACAAGATTCTTCCAAGAGGAGGTGTTAGTTGTATCAGACAAATGATTATGTTGAGCATTTACCTCTATATGATCATATGCTATCAAGTATGATAGTTTACAAGGACTGTTATCTCAACTATAGTCATCAACTTGTCATGTGTACCTTTGAATCTTATCAACTTGATTAGTCAAACCTGGAGCCTTGTCCTCAGGAATGAGTGCTTTCTTTTCTTCCGAGTCTCCTTCACTCAAGATGACGAGTGATTTCTTCAACCTATCTTCAGTACTATGACAATATGCTATCTTGACAGAAGTTTGGGTTAGAGGATAAGCTCTATGATCTCAAATTTTAATCCATCTAATACCTTGACTTAGAAAAGGTTAGAAAGATGCAACATTGATCAATATAACAAATGGATGCATATCAGAATAATCACACCTGGTTTGCATCATTCCTCTGAATTTGTTGGATCTTGAGATCCTTTTGGATCTATGGCAAGAGATCCCTTCTCCTGCAAATACTCTTTAAAGTTTAACCATTTAAACATATGTGAGTACATACCTCTTATAGCATTTGCAGGTGGTAGCACCATCTGGAAGCAATGGTAATCATTACCAACTCTTTAAAAACTTCAAGGGTGTCTGCAACTGGTAGTACGACTGCAACTGCAACTAGTTCTGAGACTACAATTGCAACTACAACTTAGGGTTTTATGAGGAAACCCTAATTTTTCAAACTTTAAATTTTGAAATTCTGATCCAGGGGATAGATGCATTGAGCTGAGGTGAGTAAGGTGGTGCAGTCAAAATTTCAAAAATCCAACTTTTACCCCCTCAAACTTGATCTGCGGATTTCTGGACTGGTGCTTCTAGTTTTCTAGTACTTCTGGTACTCTGGTACTTCTGGTACTTATGGTACTTTGGTTTTCTAGTTTTTTAGTACTTTGTGAAACTAGGGTTTCACTTTCCGGGAGATCTAGCCACTGAAAAGGTGCACTGAAGGTGCCAAAATGATCCTTGGGGGAGGGCACACTTTTCTAGATGGTTTTAGGGCTGAAATACCTCACCAACAAAAATCCCTAATTTTCATGTATGGTAGCAGTGACGTTTTTCACTTTTCTCTTATGAAAGATGATATCTTCAACTTGGCTCTTATACCATGTTAATGTTTAAGCCATTAATATAGTTCTTTGCATTTCAATAGATAACAATAGCATAACACAAGATCACTGAGAAATATACAATCACAAGAGACATAACATTTATCCTGGGAAACCCTCTAGGGGAAGAAAACCCACCAAAACTTCCTTATTATAGATAGCCAATACAATGCCAAGTGATCCAGAATCAGATCCAGAAGCCTGATAGGGCTAAAAAAGGTTCAAAAATGAAAGTTCTCATAATCCGACGAAGCTAGCGCCATTGCGTCTGTCTCATCTTCTTGATTCCAGCCATATATTTACTTCATCAAACGGGCTCTGTATGCGAAAGATATCGCGTTCTGTCCGAAAACCAAAACAGGAAAAAAAAGGGGATGACTGTACAGTCCATACAGTGCCATGTGGAAGGCTAACTATACAGGCCGTACAGTCGTATAGCTGACGTGCAAAATTTTGGTGATGACATGTGGTAGGTGACGGAGCATGACAGGTACAGGTGATGTGGCGTACAACAAACAACTGGACCAATCTATGGGTGACATGTGTCACCATTGTAAGGGTGACATGTGGCACAGGATGACGTCAGCAGGTGACTGGGCAGGTACGGTGGTAGGGAATGTGGCAGGTGACGTGGAACATCCGACATTTGACACTTGGCAGTTTATGGTTGGTGGTTGATGTGCCACGTGGCCCAGTCATGGGCTGCCACATGGCACCCCGTGGTTGGTTCGTAGGTTATGTAAAATTTTATGGTTTCACCGGGGGTCGAACCCTCGACCTCTCCTCTATGCAATGGACTGGCAGGATCGGGCTAACCACCCGGGCCACTGTTGGTGCTTGTTAGTTATACGACAAAATATGTATTTGAGTTTGGTCAAAGGTTTGTTCGGAGGCGGAAAGGGTCGGGGCTTAGCCCCAACCCATGGTTGAACAAACATTACCACACAACCACAGAGCTCGGACAAAGGGGGCTTACTAACACGAGACTATTGCATATAGGGCCTGGCCCTTGGTTCCCAGGCGGTCCCATGTGACCCGGGACCATACTCCAAACAGGGCGCGGGTAAGTGTTAATCGCCCGGTCCTATGACCACGCCACTGAACCAGGAGCCAGGGACATGGGGCCAATGCACAAACAGAGGAGCGCATAGCCACATGACCGTCCCATATGACCAAGGCCATTTTTGGGGCTGCGCCTATTATTATACAATTTTGGGTTTTTTTGCTAATGTTCTGATTTTAATTGATTATATGCCTATTATTAATGGATTTTCTCCATTTTTGGGAGATATTGGGCATTTTTGGAGCCCAAATTTTGGGAGGAAGTTGGGGATGGATAACCAACTTCAGATCTATATAAAATAGGCATATTTGAGGCCATGGAGGACAGAGAAAAGAGTAGATTTATGCTAAAGGGAAGCCAAGCCAAAGTCATTTTTATGCAGGGAAGCTATTGAGGAGAAGACGCTTGCGGGCCATTTCTGGGAGCTCCGGATGTTCGTTTTGCGTGCCATTTTCTTTGCAAGGTTCTAGAGATCTGGAAGAACATGACCAGATCAGTATTTTATCCAAATGGCACAACTGCGATGTACTTTTTAGATTTTGAACATAAATAAAGAAGCCTCCCCCACAGAGACAAAGGCCCGGAGACGTAGGCAAAGTTGTGTCGAACTCCATTATCAATTCTCGTGTTATGGTTTGTTGTCTATTATTTCATTTCAGATATGCATATGTGTATATGGCTGTCATAATTCCTCTCTTTTCCTCATTCTTTCATTAAGCTTCTCAATTGGATAATTAACTCATGCAAAATTAAAACTCAACCATAGTCATTAAAAGATCCTACGGATCAAGTGGTATCAGAGCTAGTTGACGTTTGGATTTGAGTTTTTCATGTTAACCAGGGAAAAGATACAACGTGGTGAAGGCGAGCTTGTTGCAAAGAATCCATTAATTGGATTGAGAAAGAGAGCTTCTCACAGCGAGAAGATGGCATCGGAAGAAGGGATTTCTCAAGATGAGAAAGAGTTCCAGAAAACATTCCTTTCTATGTCGGAGATGGTGAAAGTTTTGTACGAGGATTACCTAGAACGAAAGAGGCCATTTTTGGGCGAATATTCAAAGGGAAAAAGTGAAGAGGAAGAGGACCATCCTCAGATTCCTCCTTCACCTCCATCATCACCTCCTTCTTCTCCTTCTTCTTCAAGTTCAAGTTCTAAATATAATGGAAAGAAAAATGTTCATAAGAATAAGAATGAAATGTCATTGTTAAAACTTGATGTCAAATTTGAGTTGCCCATATATGATGGTGAAGTAAATGCAGGAAAAATTGACAATTGGATCAGGAAGATGGAGGTATACTGCAGTGTGAAACAGATCAAGGATGAGGCCACACAAATTAAGTTGGCATCTTTGAGACTTGCAGGTACAACTCTCATCTGGTGGCAAAGCAAGCTGCAAAAGGGAACACAACAAGTGGGTAATGTATTT
>ML776858.1:589544-616902 GCA_009831015.1 Picea engelmannii | reverse complement strand
TGAAGACATTGATTGTAGAAACAACTTGTTTCATATAAGGGTAATCATGCGACACACTAAGATAGACACATTAATCGATAGTGGATCTCAATCTAATCTAATCTCAGAAGAATTGGTTAAGCAATTGGGATTAAAAACACAAAATCATCATAAGCCTTACATACTTAAATGGATAAGCAATCATCATCAAATGAACATAACAAAGCAGTGCACAATCAAATTTGCAATTTCATCTAAGTATGTGGACGAAGTAACATGTGATGTAGTGTCTTTAAGAGAGTGTGGAATGGTCTTAGGTAGCCCATATTTTTATGATTGTAAGGCAATATTCTACAGGACAAAGAATCAATATCAATTCACTAAAGCAGGTCAAGATTATGTGGTTCATGCTCATCATGTTAAAGAAAATAAAACACTTCAAACAATGGAACAATTAAAGAAGGTAGTGCAAGCAAGCAACAAACCAATAATTGTTTCAAATGAAGTAATTGATCTTAAGCAAGAACGAGAAATGATTATTGAATGGAAAATCAATCATAAGTTGCTTCAAGATAAGCTCATGTCGTGCAAATATCTCAAGTATATCAGCTCATTTGCAGTTGTCTTCTTGATACTATTATTAGTAATGTTTTCTACATGGATGATAGTGGCTTCATTAATATGTAACAGAGTTCAAATGGCAAACAATATACTGTCAGTTGTCATGATTGTGTTACAGTTGATCTTGATGAGAGAGGTGCACAGGACAGAGTTCGGAGATAGAGGACAAGCCGAGTGGCCTATCCTGAGCTTGTTGACTGGTCAGTAACCTTTTGGGGACCAAAAGGTTTTTTAGTGGGGAAGTGTGATCCAGAATCGGATCCATAAGCCTGACGGGGCTAAAAAAGGCTCAAAATGAAAGTGTTCAGAATCTGACGAAACCAATGCCATTGCGTTCATCTCGTCTTCCTGATTCCGTCCATATATTTACTTCATCAAACGGGCTCCGTATGCGAAAGATATTGCGTTTTGTCCGAAAACCCAAACAGGCAAAAAAAGGGGATGACTGTACAGTCCGTACAATGCCACGTGGCAGGATGATTGTACAGGCTGTATGACTATACAGCTGACATGGAAAATTTTGGTGATGACACATGGAAGGTGATGGAGCATGACAGGTATAGGTGATGTGGCGTACGAAAGACAATTGGACCAATCTATGGGTGACACGTGTCACCACTGTAAGGGTGACACGTGGCACAGGATGACGTCAGTAGGTGACTGGGAAGGTACGGTGGCAAGGAACGTGGCAGGTGACATGGACCATCTGAAATTTGACACTTGGCATTTTTTGGTTGGTGTTTGATGTGCCACATGGCCCAGTCATGGGCTACCACATGGCACCCCGTGGTTGGTTTGTAGGTTATGTAAAATTTTATGGTTTCACCGGGGGTTGAACCCCCGGCCTCTCCTCCGCACAATGGACTGGTAGGACCAGGCTAACCACCCAAGCCACTATTGGTGCTTGTTAGTTATACGACAAAATATGTATTTGAGTTTGGTCAAAGGTTTGTTCAGAGGCGAAAATGGTCAGGTTTTAGCCCCAACCCACAGTTCAACAAACATTACCACATGACCACAGACCTCGGACAAAGGGGGCTTACCAACACATGACTGTTGCAGATAGGGCCTGGCCCTTGGTTCTCAGGCGGTCCCATGTGACCTGGGACCATACTCCAAACAGGGCGCGGGTAAGTGTTAACCGCCCGGTCCTATGACCACACCACCGAACCAAGAGCCAGGGACAGGGGGGCAGTGCACAAACGGAGGAGCGCATGGCCACATGGCCATCCCATATGACCAGGGAATGTTTTGGGGGCTGCACCTATTATTATACAATTTTGGGTTTTTTTGCTAATGTTCTGATTTTAATTGATTATATGCCTGTTATTAATGGATTTTCTCCATTTTGGGGAGATATTGGGCATTTTTGGAGCCCAAATTTTGGGAGGAAGTTGGGGATGATAACCAACTTTAGATCTATATAAACCAGGCCTGTTTGAGGCCATGGAGGATAGAAAAAAGAGTAGAGTTATGCTGAAGGGAAGCCAAGTGAAAGCCATTTTTATGCAGGGAAGCTATTGAGGAGCAGATGCTTGCGGGCCATTTCTGGTAGCTCCGGACGTCCGTTTTGCGTGTCGTTTTCTTTGCAGGGTTCTAGAGATATGGAAGAACATGACCAAATCTGTCTTGTAGCCAATTGGCACTGTTGCAGTGTACTTTTGAGCTTTTTAACATAAATAAAGAAGTCTCACCCACAGAGACAAAGGCCCAGAGACGTAGGCAAAGTTGTGTCGAACTCCGTTATCAATTCTCGTGTTATGGTTTGTTGTCTATTATTTCATTTTAGATCTGCATATGTGTATATGGCTGTCATAATTCCTCTCTTTTCCTCATTCTTTCATTAAGGTTCTCAATTGAATAATTAACGCATGCAAAATTAAAACTCAACCATAGTCATTAAAAGATCCTACGGATCATGAAGGGATAAATCAAACTAATACAGAAGATCATATCCCAAAGATTCACCACTCTCTCTCCTTCTTCTCTAACTACAAATCCAAAACTTGTCTCTCAATGAGCAAGTGAGTTGTGTGTCTAAGTGAGGCGCTAACCTCTTTATTTATACAAGACTGGCACGTGTGAAGTGTCTCTTCACTGACAGGGCGGACTTCTCCAACTAGGTGGTTATAACCACCTTTATTATATTTTGGGGCCTCTTTAATATCTTCTGGGGATGACTTCTTATTCTGCCTATTATAATTATCTTTTGACCAATCCGCAAAAGGATATTTGGTCCTTTATAATAACCGACATGATCAATCCGCAATAGGGATTGATCCAATGAATAATATATCAAATAATAATAAGAATACAATTTGTAGTTACATTATTTTAATAAGAACAAGGGACAATGAGAAGATGGAAAACCTCAAGACAACTAGTCCAGGCCACAAGAAAAGAAGGACACCGAAAAGACAAAGAAAGATACTGGGAAGTGGTGCGACTTCCATAAGATCCCTTGGCATAAGACTGCTTATTGTAGTTCAAAGAAATCGTTGGTGGCTGAGGTGAAAGCCTCTTAATCAGATTCTTGTTCTGACTCTGAGTCAGAACTAGAAAGGGGGAGACAAATCATTGACGTAGAACCCAGTGCTACCATTGCTACCACCAAGCTCCAACCTGGTGAACTAGACGAGCCAGAGGAAGGTGATCGCCTTTTTCATTCATAGATGTGGGTGAAGGGTACCCTGCTGCACTTCATCGTTGATAGCGGTAGCCAAAATAACCTCATCTCAGCAGAGGTTGTCCAATGACTCACCCTGCCGACAATGTCTCACCCCAACCCTACACCATCGAATGGCTCCATGAAGGAAGTGACATATGTGCCAACCAACAATGTTGTCTTTTATACGACATCAAGCCCTTCAAAGACGAGGTATTGTGTGATGTTTCCCCTCTCGAAGTTTGTAATGTTCTTTTGGGCCAACCATATTTATGGAAATTCCATGTTGTATATGAGTCTAGGACTTGTAGATTTATTATTACTTTGAGCAAGAAATTGTACAGGATACCTGAGGCAGTCCCACCTAGTGATATTTCCTTGATCTCTACCAAACAATGCAGGAAGACTGTCTCTTAGATGGGGAAGTTTTCCTTCTTCATTATTCACTCTCAGAATGAGAGAAAGATCATAGCCATAGCCAGGGTCTCTATGACTGACCTCTCCACACTGTAGAAGAAAGTGGATAAGGTCATTGAAGAATAATAAGATATATTCTCCTCACCTACCAGGGTACCTCTGCACTGTCAGGTCAAGCACCCTATCGATCTGACCCCCGACACACTGCTACCCAATGGGCCAGTCTACCACTACTCTATATTAGAGAATGAGGATATCAAACACCAGAGCCAAGAAATTCTCCACAAGGGGCACATTCATCCCAACTCATCGCCTTGTGGAAGCTCGATCATGACGGTATAGAAGAAATATGGAACTTGCTGACTATGCATTGATTACTGGGCCCTGAATAAAATGGCAGTAAAAAATCGATACCTAGTTCCTCGAATCAAAGACCTCCTTGATCAACTCATGGGGGAAAAATGATTCTGTAATATTGATCTGAAGTCTGGATACCATCAGGTCCCGATAGAACAAATAGATGTATGGAAGACCACCTTCAAGTCAAAGGAAAGTCTTTTTGAATGGTTGGTCATGCCCTTTGGTTTGAAAAATACTCCATACATTTTCATGAGGATGATGGATGATATACTATGACCATTAACCAATACTTTTGTAGTGGTGTATCTGGATCACATCCTTATTTACAAAAAGACTCGGGCAAAACACTTCCATCATATTCAGTAGTTTTTGCAAACCTTGCGGCAGCACAAGCTATTTTCCAACTTGGAAAACTTCCCCTTCGGCATGGACAAGGTCCATTACCTGGGATACATCATTGATTAGCATTCTATACATGTGGATCCATGCAATATCCAAGTCATCTATGACTATCCAACCTTGACCACACTCACCGAGCTTGAGAGATTCTTGGCCCTTGCCAATTTATACTGCAGGTTCATGTTGGGATTCGTCCATATTGTACATGCCCTCAGCGAAGTAACTAGGGGTGAATGTAGGGAGAAATTTGTCTGGGTTCGATCTCAACAAAAAACGTTCTATGATTTGAAGAAATGTTTATGCTCAACCCTAGTACTTCCACTACTAGACCTACAAAAACCCTTTGAGATCGAGACATATGCTTTAGACTATGTTTTGGGCGTTATTCTCACTCAACAAGGCCACACCATGACCTATAATAGTGAGACACTATCACATTTTGTCCATAAGTACCCTAATTATGACAAATAAATGTACTCTACACATCACATTATTAGGAAGGAGGCAATCATCCACATTTATCATAAGCCATTGTAGTCAATGCAAACACAAGGAAAATTGCAAAATGATCCCCATCGGAAATGGTCAACATATTTGGAGAAATTCCACCTCAACATCAAGTATAAAACATGAAGCACCAACGAAATCATTGATTTCCTCAACAGACCTCCAGTCCCGTAACTCACCACGGTGCTAGAATCTTGCACCCATGAGACCTATGGATGGCCTGAACTCTATGAGATAGAACCAGACTTTTCCACCACCTACCAAATGTTTCACACAAACACAGTTGTCGCTAATTTACATCTTCAAGACGGGATATTGTGTTGTCTAGGCCATATTTGTGTTCCATCAAGTGAGCGAGTGAATATGATATGGGAATCCCACTACAGTCGAGTGGCAAGACACTTTGGTGTCGAAAAGAAAGTGGAAATGTTGCAGAAACATTTCTACTAGACGAAACTTTGGCAAGAGGTCAACAAGTATATCAGGTTTTGCACTGCTTGTGTTATTGCCAAACTGACCACTAAGAAACAGGGAGTGTACACCCATCTGCCTATTCCTGACATGCCATGTGAATACATCTCAATGGACTACATTTCGAGCCTCCCATCCACCAAGCAGGGAAATGACTTTGTTTTTATGGTTGTTGATCGCTTTTCTAAGATGGCGATTCTGGCCACCTACAAGAAGAGCATCACAACAGAGGCCACTGCCAATATCTTCTTTGAACGATTCTGGGTACATTTTGGAATTCCACAAACCATTTTCTCAGATCAAGACATTCAATTTATTAACACATTCTGGTCAAGCCTCTAGTCACTGTTGGACACCAAGCTCACCAAATCCACAACCTTCCACCCCTATACAGATGGAAAAACCGAGGTGGTAAATCGAATGATCGTGCATATCTTGTGCATGTATAATTCCAAGAACCCTCACACATGGGATGAGAGTCTTCGCTATGTTAAATACAAGTACAACCGAGCCCTAAATAGCTCAAACGACCACAACCCCTTTCAGGTGGGGTTGGGATTCCAACCATTGGGTCCCATAGATGTTTCACTACCCCTTGCTTTCACCTTAACCAACTCATCTCCTGCTCCAAACAAAGCTGAAAAATCCAATCAGTTCATTGAGAAGATCCAACACATCCTCCAATAGGTTCAGGATATCCTATATAAGTCCAATGACAAGTACAAGTAGATCCATGATCAACATCGGGTGCCACATAAGTTTCATGTGGGCGACAAAGTTTGGTTTCACTTGCAGAAAGAGCGCCTTACAGGACCCCATCGGAAGCTTCTCCCACTCTGTTATGGGTTGTACAACATCACCAAGGCTTTGCATCATAATTCTTTTCATCTCAACATTCCTCCTCTCTTTGGCCTACTCCCAGTGTTTAGCGTGGATCTCCTTTGACCTTATTTCCCACCTTTATTGGACACCTCAGAGATAACAGAACAACTAACACTAATAGATCTCAACCCCAACTACATACAATAGACATCCAATGATCATATTCTAGGAAAACATGTCAAGGGAACTCGCCGACAAAGGATACAACTGTATCGAGTTGTCAAAGCAGGGTAGCTCTTGCACCAAGGCAAGTGGCTCACCCAGGGCCAAATTCAACAAAAAATTCCTCATCTTATGGGGGCAGTCAATGCAATGGAGAAAGTTTCTTAATAAGGGGGGATGATTGATCCATATGTATTTTAGTGGCCTCCCACTTATTCCAACTAACTCATTTTGGCAGTTTTCCAGTTTGGCAGTTTTTTCTTAGTTTTCGGGTCCCTGACTTCCGGGGTCATTTTGATGCCCTAAACAACGTTTTTAGGGCTCGCCACAGTCAAAATATAAACAGAGTCAGAGTATGATAGAAACATGTGTATTTCTTGGATATACCTTTCCAATGGGCTATTGTATACCTAAAACGAAGATCATATGAAAAAGTTACGACCCCCGGAAGTTGATGTACTAACTTACCCAAATGGGGCCCACATGACTTTTGGCTCTTCATCTTCTAGGGTTAGGTTTTTGGATGTCTAGGTTTTTTGAAGTTCTTGTTTATTGTAAAAATTCCTTTAGAGCCTCATTGTAATCATCTTCTTGCGAATGGGTGTAGTCATCACATATCTTCTCAGAGATAAGTCGCCACCATTCTAGCAAGCTTGTTTTTCGCTGCATTTTACATTTTCAACTTATTTCCTTATTGAATAGAAATCAATTTTAGTGTATATCTGTCATTCTGTGTTAAGAATATTTTGATAATAATATCTATTCATTTTTTTCTTCTCATAAAATCCAGATCAGATGGTGAATGAGAGCTTGTTGGTTGGAACTACTGCCAAAAATGTAAATTCTTAAATCTTTGTGCATGTTTTGGGTCGAAATGCCTATGTATACATGTTTGATTTTAGGCCAGAGTGCCTATGTATATAATATTTGGCTGGAATTCATGTGTGGATTAAGGCTAGAGGGCATATATTTGTAATGTTGTTGTGCATTGAGGATAGTGCCAAAATAATGGGAGGGGGATGTAATGCCCTTGTTTTAACCCTTATGAACTATAATGTATTACGTAATTGATACTTAGGCTAGTGAGACGATAAAGTCAAAAAGGGGCTAGAGTGCCTAGGAAATGTAATACATCTATATACATTAATAAAAAAATACATCGTTGGCTACAAGACGGACAAGGACAAAAGAGATAGGGGGTTATGATTCCACAAGAGATGGGGCTTGAGGGACTAAGTCTTTTATTATATTTTTATTTACCCTTAATTGATTTTATGGAGAAAATGGGTTGCATGAGATTCTTTAGGGAGGCCATGTGGTTATTTATTTCCAATTAATTATATAAACCCATATTTGGTTTGTTTGGGAGTTCACTCACTCACTCACTCACTCATCATTAATCATTTCCTTTAACTCTTTCATTTATGGGTTCCTCATTCTTACTGATTTGTGTGCTCTTGGGGAGAGCATGGAAAATGAATGGATGGAGGAGGAGAGCCATATCTAGGTGGTTTTAATCAATTATTGATCATTCCAGGAGGAAATGGATTCCTGTGTGCATGAGATTGACGGTAGTTCTGAAAGAACTATCCACAATTGAGAATCCTTGGAGCTTCCAACAGGGAGATTTCCTGACTAGTAGCACTAGATCCCTGGGGAGAAATGGAACATCCTGAGGGATTGAATGGAAGAGAAAGGAATTCATTTATTTGGTTATGTAGGCTGAGGGGGAAAGAGAGCTAGAAATTTGGATTTGTTGTGTGTTTGGGAAACCTGAGAGTTAGTTAGCCAGTTGTTGTGTGTTTTAGATTTGGCCTAGGACCCATCCTTGTGGATTCATGGCCCTGTCTTGGTGGTGACCTTTTTTTAAGAGTAAATGAAAAATATTGTCTATGGTTGGGAGGAACATCCTTCTTCTATAGCCATTTTGTGAATGGTTACTTGCAAAGATAAGTGCTCTATGTGTTTTTTGTACAATGTATTTTATGTTGTGTATTTAATTAACTCTGAGATATGTATTTATAATGTTCATATCTTCTGGTTATTTGTTATACATGAAACATTGTTTACCTCTTTTATATTGTAGCATGGATCTTGATTAATGCATGTGAGTATTTCATTCTTATTTTCAAATTAATTATTATCATAGTTCGAAATTCGTTCAAAAGTGAGTTTTTGAAGTAGCCTGGACAACCTATTAGTGGTTGGGTACGTTATAAAAGGCATGGCAAGGAAATACATGCCATGGAATGGTGTGACAAGGAAATGAAAAACATGGATTGGAAAGGAAAGGAAAGGCAAGGAAAGGAATGGCAAGCCAACAGATGGAATGGAATGGCATGGAAAGGCAAGGCATGGCAAGGCAAGGAATGGAAATAGATGGCATAACATGACAAGGAAAGGAAAGGCATGGCTTGGCAAGGAAACATAAGGCAATTCATGGAAGGGGAAGGAATGACATGTAATCACATGGCATGGCATGAAAAAGCAAGGGATGGCATGGTAAGGAAAGTTATGGCTTGACAAGGTGAGGTAAAGAAAGGAAAGGAATGACAAGGAAATGCATGGCAAGGAAATGCAAGGCATGGCATGGAAAGACAAGGCAAGCAAATGCATGGCATGGCATGACGTGACATGACAAGGAAAGACAATGCAAGGCAAGGTGAGGCATGGCATGGCATGGCAAGGAAAGGCATGTCATGGAAATGCATGGCATGGAAAGTGAAGGCAAGGAAAGGCATGGCATGGAAAGTGACGACAAGGAATGGCATGGAAAGGCAAGGCATGGCATGGCATGGCAAAGAAAGGCATGGAAAGGCAAGGAAATGTAGGGCATGGCATGGAATTGAATGGAAAGGAATGACATGGAATGGCATGGAAAGGAAAGGAAAGGAAAGGAATGACATGGCATGGTAGGGTAAGGAATGACTTGGTAAGGAAAGACAAGGCAACAAATGGTAAGGAAAGGTAAGGCATGGCATGCCATGGAAAGATAAGGAAATGCAAGGCAGGTCATGGCATGGAAAGAAAATGCATGGCATGGCATGGAAAGGAAATACATGGAATGAAAAGGCATGACATGGAATGACATGTAAAGTGAAGGAAAGACAACGCATGACAAGGAAATACAAGGCATGGGATGACATGGCGTGGAAAGACAAGCCATGGCATGTCAAGGAAAGGAAATGCAAGGCATGGAATGACATGGCCGATGGTAAGGAAAGGAATGGCTTGGAAAGGGAAGGCATGAAAAGTAATGAAAAGGAAAGGAAATGGATGTCATGGCATGGAAAGGAAAGGCATGGAAATACATGACATGTAAAGGCAGGGCAAGGCATGGAAATAGAAGAATACCATAACAACCATAAAATTAAGCTAAAATTTCAATAATTCATAAATTTGAAATATTTGTTCAATTATTCCTTTTGGTTACCTATGGTCATTCAAGTAGACCATCACGATCACTTCTAATACTGATGCTATCCATTAACTTCTCATTCTTAGATTAAGGAAACAAGTATCGTACCTTTGATCATGAGTTCTTACTTAGAATTGTTTGTATTTGTATGTTTGTACCAACAACCAAGTTCGTAAAGTGGTATAAGACTTCACCTGGTCTATAATATTTAAATACATAACCACCTTTCTTCCATGTTATTCAATCTTATGTCATATATTATCCTTTAATAACCATCCACCCAATCAGAAATTAAATGCTTTCAGAGTCTATTACTGATCGCATGAGGGTCTGCTTTCCCTATAAGCAATGTGTCAGCCAATAATCAAAGCCCCATTCATTACCTCTTGGGAAAACCACTTCATATGTGTGCCAACACATGAGTCCACTAAATGACCAAATCATAAAACATTGATGCTAGTTATTCAAAATTTAATAGAAGGTTTCAACAAACCTTGAAGTATGACATATGAGACATGATCATAATATGATGAAATACTTCATTGGTCCTTCTTCAACTGGGATAATTCCATAGTTATATGTTTACCAATGGTGAGTGATACACGATCCTATCTATCTACTCGGTCTGTCGATTCACAATCATCCCATTCATTACTACTACATGGACCACAAAAGCAAGAGAGTTTTCTTTTCCATATTTCAACTATTGCATTTTTTGATGTTCTAATTGAATGGAATCCACAGGTGCCCTAGATTGTTTTTCATTCATACCACTGTGTACGATATACATCGACCACCTCCAAAAAGTATATGTACATTTCCTTTCCTATGTGATTGGTCTTCATGGGTTCTTGTTCCCTCTCCCATTACTAAAGAACACCATTCAACAACATATTTCATATCTCGAATGAGGGAAGTAGTTGTGAACTTCATTTCTTTCTTTCGTAATTCTCTTCTTATGCATGCACCTACTCCATCATGCTCCCCTTTATCATTCCCAGACTCGAAATAATTCCAAATGTGTGGTACCTTGAGTTTTTTTTGAAACATACATGACCACTTAAATACATGATAATTTTTGAACTGGCCCGTGCAACCATATGACCAAATCCAATGTTGATCCATCTATATGTTATTCTCCTTAAGGTGATTTTAAAACAACTGAAAGAAATGTTGTACGCAGGCTAATTCATGGCATCGATCATCACTTATGTATAAGTGATACTCCTTCAATATAACTCTATTTTCTTCGTTACTATCCGACCCATGCATGTATGTGATATGGGCCATTATGTTGACCTTCTCCGAGTGATAATATTGGATTTCAATCTCATTTTATGGTTGAAGGGTGTAGTTCTCAGAAAAATCAACCACTGATAAGACAATACCAACACGAAATGTATCTCTACATATTCTAAAATGGTCATCCTTCCATTGAGCCAGATTCACATTCTGAACATATTATCATGTATTTTCGACGAAGTCCTTCATGAAGTCACATACTTGTACCTGGGAAGTCACCAATTGTATATTTTTTATTTCCTTCCCTCCATCAATATCATATGCGACATATTTAAATCTTTGCAAGGAAACCTCCTTCCTCCCCTATTCATACTCATTGCTTACATGGATGAACTTGCTCAATAATGCCCCATCGCACCTAGGGCATGTCCCATCTAGCCAATTTTTTTGATAAAATGTACAACCCTCTGGCCTTGTAAAGAAGATAATTTGAATAAAGTCTTTGTACGATGATGATGATAATATAATTGATAATTCCTGCAAAAGGGTGTTATGAAAAATGTGTGTGTGTGTGTGTGTGATAATAATAACCATACTCAATGTGATATCTACAAAAACATGTGTTACGAATTTTGTTTATTTGAACATACCAAGTATTGCATTTATGGAAAGATATTTGGCCCAAGTTAAGTGCATTTTGTATTTTCATGATTCTCTCATACAATTTTTTATGTGTAATGTCAATAAAGTGTTTAATATGGGGTTCACGGTCCCTATATCCCCTTCTCAATTTTAGTACATATTTTTGGTTGGAATAAGGCCTAGTGTTACCATGCCAGAAATCATGTATTGGTCCCTTAACTACTCCAATTAGCTTCGTGTCAAAATGAGGCAGCCTACCAGTGAAGGCCCACAAATCTGTTGGGACACCTGTGTCGAGACTATTTTATCTATGAGAATATTTTCTAAGGGTTTTGATATTTCATTTCATGAGATGAGAGGGTTATTGCAACAAACAATGTTTTCTTGTGATGTTGTTAACAATTGATTGTGACAAGACTCATCATGATATGTTGTCATCTTTAGAATGATATTTCTTACCAATTCCTCGAAAACCAAACACAAGGTTTCTAACAATATGATGACTTGTTTATAAACTTTTCACTGTTTTAATTCCTAAAATTCTCCTAACAAAAGTCAAACTTCTAAACTTTAACAAAGAAAAAAATAGTTGACATCTAGCGACATCGGATTTGGGTTAAAAATATTCTTTAATGATTTATAAGAATGATAACGAATAAAATTATTAGGTAACTTACCTTTAAGTGATTCTATACCAATTTCATCCACCTAAATGTGTTTAGGAGTTCTTCGTTGCACACTGCTCAATCTAGATAGGGATGATGAAACTCTATTCTGACACTCTTGACCTCCATGTCTTGGAGTTAAAAATGTTGTAGTTATTTCCCCTTCAATAACTGATGGATCAAATATGGGAGGAGAGTGGACATTAGATTGACTAGTTTCTGGAATGTCTAAGTGTCCAACAATAGGTTGTACCATAGGAACTTCTTCACCACAATGTTGTGCACTATTTTCCTCTCTAATTTCATCCATTGTATAATCAACTCCAAGAAAATCCTTCATAATTTGGTCATCCACAAGAAGTTTTGTTGATGAGATACTGCATGGATCGGTCTCTATTCAATTCTTGATATTTTCTTGCAGTGATGGAGGAAAATAAAAAATGACATCTATTCCGCTAGAAATTGGATTTCTCTATTCTGGAAGCTTATGCTTTGACATACATAATGTTTCCTTTTCTCTTTATGCATGTACCTTTTCGATGGGATTCTCTTTCCTTGATTCATTTATTTCTCAAACTTCTCAGTTCTCCATGTTTAAAGAGAAAAATTGGCTTCCATGCACCCCACCACAAATTTGTCTTGGTATTACACTGGAAGGCACAACTAACAATTCCAATTCCAATTCCAAGTGGAAAAATTTGTGTTCAGATTATAAAATAATACACAACTATTAATTCCAATTCCAGTTGGAAAAAAATGATTTGGTATTACACAAGAAGACAACTAACAATTCCAATTCCAATTGGATAAATTATTCTTGGTATTACACAACTAACAATTCCAATTGGACAAATTTGTCTTGGTATTACACAAGAAGACACAACTAACAATTCCAATTGGACAAATTTGTCTTGGTATTACACAATAAGACACAACTAACCATTCCAACTGGAAATTTTTTTATTCCAATTCGAAAATGACACAAGAAGACACAACCAACAATTCCAATTACCCTTGGACAAATTTGTCTTCCAATTCTTCCCACAATTGTCTTACAATAGAAAAAAATTGTTTATGAATTAAACAACAAGACTAAACAAACAAAAACATGTATGTTCCTATTATTTTTTTGTGCATATGTTGGGGGTGAAGATGTCAGGATTGACATATATGAGATAGAGGAGTGTGATTTGCACATAAAAATTCCCAGAAGGAACTCATGCACGTTCCAAAAACATGCCCACACTAAAGAGCATGCACGTTCTAAGAATGCACACACATTCCTGTTGTGAATGGATGAGTGAAAATCACAAGGATTTGAAGTCACAGGAGAACGTGTGAACTCTTAATGAAATGGATATATCATTTATTATAGACCAAAAAAATTTGTGAATAAAGATATGTAGGGTTTTGGGGACAGCTAGGACCTAAGGGCTTAGGATTGAAAGTGTTTTGAAGCATAGAGCAATGGTTAGAGCACAAAGATGTGGGTGTAAGGGTTGTGGAGCCTTTAACAAGAGGTATATGCATGATTCACTTAGGGATCAAGTGTGGATGGGGTTAAGGGTGAAGTATAGGTTATGCCTAGGATTATATGGAGCTAGGTGGGTATAGGCCATGGTCTAGGTCAAGCTCTAGGTCATGGTCTAGGTATAGATCTAGGTCATGGTATAAGTCCAAATCTAGCTCTATGTTGTGATTTAGGTCACGTTCTAGGTCTAGATCTAGGTATATGTCATGGTCTATGTCATGGTCATCGTATAGGTCTAGGTCATGGTCTAGGTCTTTCCATGTCTATGTTTTTGTATGTCTATGTCGAGGTCTAGGTCTTGACATGTCTAGTTCAAGGCCATTTCTTTCCTTGCAATGTAGAGAGGGGGGTGGAGAGAGAGGAGTAAAGAGAGTGTGATAGGGGGAAAGGGAAATACAAAGAGAGTCTGTGAGTGTGAGGGATAGAGAGAGAGAGAGAGAGAGAGAGAGAGAGAGAGAGAGAGAGAAAGGGAAGGGGGGTAGATAGAAGAAAAGAGAGCAAGGTGGGGATATTGAGGGAGAGAGAGGGAGGGGGATATAGGGATCGAGAGAGCGAGGGTTAGATGCAAGAGGTAAAGAGAGAAGGGGGTAGAGATGGTTTTTTTGAGACCGTGAGAGAGTGGGAGAGGAATACCAAGAGGAGGGGTAGAGAGAGAGACAGGTGGGAGAGAGATGGTAGATGTAGGAGAGATATAGGAGAGATAGTTGGAGGGAGGGGGATAGAGGGAGGTTGGAGGGAGGTAGAGAGAGAGTGTGTGAGAGAGTACATATAGATAAGTGTTCTTTCATACATAATCTAGGGAATGTCGAAAAATTATTGTGAAATAAGGATAAATATTGCATATAAAGAATATTGAATCCACTATAAGATTATTCTTATATTAAAATAAAAAAAATAGAATCAATGTACCATAATCATCATTAAACCATGAGAAATTATTATTAAGCCAGAGCTGAACAATCATATCCATAACATATCATTATTAAACAATAGGTATAGGCATACTGCACTTAAGGATTGGGTGTGGAGGGGGTTAAGGGTAGAGTATAGGTTATTCATAGGCTTAAATGGAGCTAGAGGGGTGTAGGTCACAGTCTATGTCATGGTCATGTTCATATAAGTACTCGTATAAGTACTCCATTGGAAGAAGAAGAAAAACTTAACACGCACCTACAGGAAAGGCTACATTTCTATGTTGCACATATCCTTTATTCGTTGTGATCCCTACCTCTCCTTTACAATATGTTTGGATTTCTTCGATGTCTATGAATGAAATAATGTCTTAAAAGTGCATGTGTGTTATAGGAATGCACATGCATTCATGCTAGGAAAGGATGAATTCCCAACCTAAGGGATTATGATTAAAAGTGTTTTAAAGCACAGGTCAATGGTTAGAGCACCAAGATGTGGGTGCAAGTGTCGTGGGGCTTTTAACAAGAGGTATATGCATAATGCACTTAGAGCTTGAGTGTTGAGTGGGTTAAGGGTCAAGTATAGGTTATGCCTAGGCTTAGATGGATCTAGGGGTTTCTAGGTCATGGTATAGGTCATGTTCTAGGTCAAGCTCTATGTCATGGTCTAGGTCATGGTCATGTACATGCTCATGCTATAGATCTAGGTCATGGTCATGGTCATGTTCATATAAGTAGTCGTATAAGTAATCCATTGGAAGAAGAAGAAAAAATTAACACTCACCTTACTGGAAAGGATACATTTCTATGTTTCACATATCCTTTATTCGTTGTGATCCCTACCTCTCCTTTACAATATGTTTGGATTTCTTTGATGTCTACAAATAAAATACTGTGTTAAAAGTGCATGTGTGTTCTAGGAATGCACATGCGTTCATGCTAGGAAAGGATGAATTCCCATCCTAAGGGCTTATGATTGAAATTTTTTTAAAGCATGGGTCAATGGTTAGAGCACCAAGATGTGGGTGCAAGAGTCATGGGGCCTTTAACAAGAGGTATATGCATAATGCACTTAGGGCTCGAGTGTTGAGCGGGTTAAGGGTATAGTATAGGTTATGCCTAGGTTTAGATGGATCTAGGGGGTTATAGGTCATGGTATAGGTCATGTTATAGGTCAAGATCTATGTCATGGTCTAGGTCATGGTCATGTACATGCTCATGGTATAGGTCCAGGTCATGGTCTAGATAAATCTCTAGATCTATGTCATGGTCTAGGTCTAACTCTAGGTCTATGTTGTGGAATATGTCATGATCATCATATAGGTCTAGGTCATGGTATATGGTATAGGTCATGGTCTATGGTATAGGTAATGGTCTATGGTCTAGGTCGTTGTCTATGTTCTAGGTCTAGGTCTAGGTATTTCCATGCCTTTCCATGTCTAGGTCTTGTTCTGTCTAGGTCTAGGTCTTGACATGTCTACGTCAAGTCCATTTCTTTCCTTGGGATGTACCAAACTTTCTATAGTGTGCGAGAGATTGAGAGGGAGGGAGAGGAATACATAGAGGGGGCGTAGAGAGAGAGTGCATGAGAGTGTGAGAGTCATAGAGAGAATGTGTGAGTGTGGGAGGGGGAGAGAAATAAAGAAAATGTGTGAGTGTGAGAAGGGGGGAGAGACAGAAAGAGAATGGGGTTGGATAGGGAGTGTTTGAATGTGTGAGAGGGAGGGAGAGGGAGACAAAGAGAGGGGGTAGATAGTCAAATAGTGAGAATATGGGATAGAGAGGGAGGGAAGGGGGATATACTGAGGTAAAGAGACAAAGGGGGAAATACTGGGGGAGAGAGAGGAAGTGGGATAGAAAGTTAGGGGGAGAGAGGGGAGAGATAGTGGGAGGGAGTGGGAGATAGAGAGGGAAGAATAGGTAGAGAGAGAGAGAGTGATACTGAGTATTAGAGGAAGCGGGTAGAAAGAGGGAAGGGGGGTAGAGATATATAAAGAAGAAATGGGTGGAGAGTAGAGGAGATAGAGGGAGGGGGATACAATGAGAGAGAAATGGAGGGGGATACAACGAGAGGGTGAAAGAGGACTACATGAAAGTGACAAGGGGGGGTGGGGGCAGGTAGAGGGAGATAAGGGGAGGGAGGAAAAGAGCCAATAAGAGTAGAATATAGATTGAGAGTTAGATGGAGAGATAGAGACATAGGGTAGAGAGAGATGGAGGAGGGAAATAATTATCTATATTTAGGAGAAGAACGAACTAATTAAAAAACTGAATACAATAAACAAAGAGATAGGAAGAATAACAAAAATATCTAGTGAACAATATCTTCTATTGAATAATGAAATAGGATGAAAATGTAAAACTGTAGAATTTAAACACTTGCTTGAATGGTGGTCGCTATATCTGAGAAGAGATGTAGCTACTATGCACATCCTTCTGAGTAGAATGAATTACAATGAGGTTCTAGAGGCATTTTTTATATTACTCATGAATTCCAAAACCCTAGACATCCAAAAACCTAACCCTAGGAGGTGAAACGTCAAAAGTTGTGTGGGCCCCTATGGGTAAGTTGGTACTTCAACTTCCCAGGGTCGTAACTTTTGCATACAACCTCTGGTTTAGGCACATGATAGCCCGTTGGAAATGTCTTTCAGAGAACTACACATTCAACAATCAAACTCTGACTCCAGCTATAGTTTGGCTATGGTGAGACAAACAAACATTGTTTAGGCCTCCAAAATGACCCTGGAAGTACAACAAGATGTGCTGACATGAAAAAATAGAAAATAAGTCAGTTAGATTAGGTGAGAGGCCACCAATATCCACCTGGAAGATGTGTAGGGATTCAGACAACCCTAGAAGTGTGGAACCCACAATTACAAAAAAGTACAGAAGAACGTGATGAACTAAAAATGGACAAGAGGAGCCAGTTGGAATAGGTGAGTGGCCACCAATAGCCAACTAGATCAATTCTCCCCCCTTAGGAAGCAATGGTCTCCATTGCGTTGAGTTTCCCCATCAGGTGAGGAAACTTCTGTTGGATTTGGCCACAGGTGAGCCACTCGCCTTGGTGGAGGAGTTGCCCTACCTTAACAACCCAATAAAGATGGATTCTTTGTTGGCGAGTGCCCTTGACTCATGTGTCCACTATCTGATCAGTGAATGATTATTCCATGCATTCATGGTTGAGCTCTATGGGTGTTAGTTGTTCTGCGATCTCTGAGGTTTCAAATAATGGTGGAAAATATGGTTGAAGGAGGTCCACATTAAACACTAGGTGCAGGCCAAGGAAGGGTGGAGTGTTGAGCTCAAAAGAATTGCTACCCATGGCCTTGGTGATAGTGTAAGGCCCATAGTGAAGTGGGTGGAGCCTTTGATAGGGCCCTGTGAGACGCTCCTTTTGCAAATGTAACTAGACTTTGTCGCTAACCTGAAACTGGTGTGGTACCCTTTGTTGATCATGATGATGCTTATACTTAGCATTGGATTTCTGCAAAATCCCCTGGACCTATTGGCGAATGTGCTAAATCCACTCAATCAATCTAGTGGCTTTGTCGATCGCAGACTGATCATGGGAAGAGTTTGTCTGTGTGGTGGGAAGATGAAGTGCAACATCAATGGGCCCTAAGGGTTGGAATCCCAACCCCACCTGAAATGGGATATGGTTGGTGGAGCTATGTAGAGCCATGTTTTAATTGTGTTGAACATAAGATATAATATCATCCCATGTACATGGATGCTTAGATTTGTACATGCACAGGATGTGCACAATCATCTAATTGACTACCTATTTTTAGCCATCTATTTGAGGGTGGAAATAAGTGCATTTTCTAAGCTTGGTGTCCAAAAATGACCAGAGACTCCAGCAAAATGTGTTGAGGAACCTATTGTCTCGGTCAGAGATGTTGGTCTGTGGTATCCCAAAGTGGACCCACACTCGTTCGAAGAAGAGATTGGCAGTATCTTCTGTTGTGATATTCTTCTTGTAGGTTTTGAGGATGGCCATCTTTAAAAACTGATCAACAACCACAAAAACACAGTCATTTGCTTGCCTGGAGGACAAAAGGCCAGACATGTAATCCATTGAGATGGAATCCCAAGGCTTCTATGGAGTAGGAAGAGGGGTGTATAAGCCTTTCTTCTTGATGGTCGGCTTGGCAATGGAACATCCAGTGCAAGATCTGATATACTTGTTGACGTCCTGTCGATGTTTTGGCAAATAAAAATGTTTCTGAAGAACATACATAGTTTTCTCCACGCCAAAATGTCCTTCCATCCGACTGTAGTGGGCTTCCCAAATTATCGTTGCATGCTCTCTTGTAGGAACACAGAGATGGCCCAGGTGGCATAATAGTTCATACTGAATGTGAAAATCGGTGGCAGTCACACCTGTACCCAAGAGATGCTAGGTGGTGGTGAAGTTTGGATCTTGTTGATAAAGTTGAGGCCACTCAGATGCTTCATGTCCACAGTGTTGGATAAATTTCTATTTTTGACACACTAGTTCAATGGGAGTAACACTAGTTCAGTGGGAGTTAACTGAATAGTTATATTTTAGACTTTATAATCTTAGACCATCACTATTATGTGTGCATTCCTAATTATAGGATGTCATTGCCTATATGAGTGGAGATCACTCACTCATTAATTAGATCATAATATGCATCGATTCTCATTCTTCATTGTGTATCTCTCTTCCTTTTCTTGATAAGCTTTGTTTGTGTATGCTTTAACTAGATCTCTTGTGTAGGTTTCCATGAAACACTGACATGGTATCAAAACTACACTACTTGGATCAATCCAGACAAGCCAAAGAATAAGGAAAATCAGAGTTTCAGTGAGCTAAATCCATGGTCATACCTTTCAACAGTGATTTCTCCAAAAATATTAATGTTTTGAGGAAACGGATCGCGTGGGAAGTAAATTGACCCATTCTACAAGTGGGTTTTCAACCGTTTGGCGCGATTCCTCACTGTTTGCTTAGAAAGTAAGCTGAAAGATAGCCTCCTAAAACTGATACGAATCCGTGGTTGTACCTTTGTACAGTGATTGCTCCCAAATTGTTAAGTTTTTGAAGAAACGACTTACACATGAAGTAAATTGACCCATTCTACAAGTGGGTTTTCAACTATTTGGCGATATTCCTCACCGTTTGCTCATAAATTAAGCTGGAAGATAGCCTCCTAAAATTGATACGAATCCGTAGCCATACCTTTCTACAGTGATTTCTCCCAAAATACTAATTTTTTGAGGAAACAGATCGTGTGAGAAGTAAATAGACCCATTCTGCAAGTGGGTTTTCAATAGTTTGGCAAGATTCCTCACTGTTTTCTCAGAAAGTAAGTCGAAGGATCGTCTCTTGAAAATCATAAGAATTTTCACTTAAAATGCCCTTTCTACCATGATTTCTTAATTTTTCACTTGCAGATTGAGAGTAAATTTTTAGGGGTTCTTAGAAACAGTGGGAGAGATGGATAGGACAACTATTATACATTCAAACTTGGTTTTAATACTCACACCATACAATTATTTTGATTGGAAGCTCAAGGCATAATTCCAACTCAGAATGAAAGGATTGTATAATTTGACGATGATGACAGAAACCGAACCTACATTAGCGATTGAGAAGATGAGATGGGCAAACCTTAAGGATGAAGCCACATGACTACTTCTTGAGAAATCTTCATTGATCTATGGTTTCATGTTGTTGTATGCAAGACTCCAGACAAGATTTGGAGCACCTTGAAAGGATTGTTTGGAAAGAAGGATGTGATGTGAGGTCATATCTTTGAGGTAGAGTTGAATACCTTAGACCCTAAAATTTTTGATAATATACAAGATTTCTTTAATAAATTTAAATCTTTGATTTTGAGCTTGGGTGAATGTGGTATTGACAAGTCTACACAAGAGAAACAACTTATTCTAACAATCTCGGCCAAGCTAGGACCAAAATACTTTGTATATGTCTCCAATTTCCATTCTAGCAAATGTCTTTTTGGAACAAATTAGAAAATTCCTATGTTGGCTCAGTTCATTGAGTCTCTTACACAAGAGAAGACAAAACACATACATATGGGCCTCATGAAAGATCCCAAAGTACATGCACTCACATGCATGATGGAAAAGGGTCATCCAAACAGAATGGGAAGGAGGGATATTCCAAACCCTTTAATGATTCTTTAGGTTCCAAAGACTCTTCAGATTCCAAGAAGAAGAAGAAGGGAAATTAGTGCACTTACTGCAATAAACTGAATCATGAAGAATCCACATGCATGAAGAAACAAATCGATGTTATGGCACAGACACTTCAACAGAACAACCTTGGAAACTTCATTCTAGAGGGAGTCAAGAAGCATAAGGAAGAATATCCTACTCCTAAGAAAAGTAATCATCATGCTATGGTTGGAATTAATTCCCCATCTAATTCATGTATTATAGATTCTGGTGCATCCCATCATATGGCAGTGAAAGAGGAAGTTTTCTCTTCTTTGAGTCCATGCTCAAGACCCCCTATTCTCATGGGGGATGATACTCTAGTAGTAATAACAGGAGAAGGGAGAGTGGAACTCCACAATGGCAGTTTTGAGAATGTTCTACATGTTCCAAATATTTTTATGAATCTACTCTCAGTTTATCAGATCACTCGGAAAGGTAAAAAGGTTGAATTTACATCAGATTCAATTTCAATAATTGACATGCATGACAATTCAATTATTTCAATTGGAGAGGTGGATCACAAGTCAAGGTTGTATAAATTCACTAAGTTTTTTGATGATGACTCATATTTTCTACTTACACATAAGGAGAGTACTTTGCATGCACCTCTAGTGCAACATGCATATACTCTTGTTCTTCCATCAGTTTCAGACATTAGAGATGATTCCATACACTCAGATTATGTACATAGAAATAAGCAGGTAGTACAGCCAGATAAGAAGCCATCATTGAAGATTCAACAGATGCCCAAGAAGGCACATGTCACACTTCAGGAAACATGTATCCTTGCAAATAATCCATTGGATTCAAGGAGGACTCGATCTCAACATGAGGATCCTTCTCATGTACTTTCAGCTTTAGAACTTGTGTTGCCCATGCATTTCTATATGGTTCAATCTAATGGTCCATAGAACTACAATAGGGTTGTGGGAAATCAATTATGGAAAGAAACCATGCAGAAGGAGTATGACTCACTCCTACAAAATCAGACTTGGAATCTGGTTCCACTTCCACCAGAAAGGAATATTTTCAGGTGCATATGGGTCCACAGGATCAAGAGGTACAAGGCCCGACAAGTTTCCAAAGGACTTCATCAGATCCATAAATATTTCTACATCTTCACGAAGAATTTTAGTGAGCATAAGTTTCTGACTTTGTGGGATCGTCTTGCAGTGAAGAACATAGTTTCCTAGAAGCTACCATTTTATTCTTTCGATACATCATCTTTTGAAGGGGGGTTTTATTCCCGCGTGGTTTTCCTTCTTTCCTCGTTTTTATTCAGTGTTCATTAGTTGCATTGTACATGAGTACCTAAAATTTCCTAGTAGCCTGGACTCATTTTTTACTCCATAGTGATGTTTAGGGGGGGGTTTGGAGAAATTTCTATTTTCGGTACACTAGTTTAGTGGGAGTAACACTAGTACAGTGGGAGTTAATTGACTAGTTCTATTTTAGATTTTCTAATCTTAGAACATCACTATTATGCATGAAATCCTAATTATATGATGTCATTTCCTATATGAGTGAAGATCACTCACTCATTGATTAGATCATAATATGCATTGATTCTCATTCTTCATTGTGTATCTCTCTTCCTTTTCTTGATAAGCATTGTTTGTGTATGATTTAGCTAGATCTCTTGTGCAGGTTTCCATGAAACAATGACACACAAGAATGGAGCACAGTGGTGAGTGAAGCCATAAAAGATCGTCTGAGAAAGTCAACTACATGATTTGAGATACCTACCTTATACTTGATGTTTATATGGAACTGTTGCAGGTAGGTGGACCACTTCTGATGGCAGTTGTTATGCAATTTCCTTTGTGTCTGTATGAACTACAAAGGCTTATGATCAGTGTGTATGATCATCTCTTTTCTGAGAATGTAATGTTTCCATTGACAACAATCTTGTACAATGGAATACATTTACTTGTCATAGGTGGGATATTTCCAGACAGTATCTAAGAGTGTCTCACTATGGTATGCCACTAGATGACTATGTTGAGTGAGAATTGCACCCACAACATAGTCAGATGCATCAATATCAATCTTGAATGGTTGTTGCAAATTGGGAAAGGAGAGTACTAGAGATGAGCACAAGCAATTCTCCATATCATTGAATGCTCATTATTCTTCCTTCCCTCGCACGAACTTGGCCCTGCCACCACCCTTGGTCACCTGGTTGAGGGCCCATGTAATATAGGAGAATCCCAATATGAACCATCAATAGAAGTTTCCTAGTCATAAGAAGATTTGAAGCTCAGTCAGTGTGGTCAAGGTTGGTTGGTCACATATGACTTGGATCTTAGTTGGATCAGCATGTACCCCATGCTCATCAATAATCTATCCCAAGTATTGGACCCTGTTCATGCCAAAAGATAATTTTTCCAAGTTGGCATATAGCTTGTGTTGTTGTAGAGTGCTCAAAACCTGTTGAATATGCCACATGTGCTCCTCCCACTTTCTGTTGAAGATGAGGATGTCATCCAAATATACCACCACAAAGGAGTTTGTGAAGGGTCTTAATACATCATCCATCAACCTCATGAAAGTGGTTGGTGCATTTTTAAGCCAAAGGGCATGACTAACCATTAGAAGAGACCTTCTTTAGACTTGAAGGTTGTCTTCCATACATCAGTTGGTTCGATGGGAACCTGGTGGTAGCCATAATTTAGGCCAATCTTGCTGAAGAACTTTTCCCCCTTAAGTTGGTCAAGAAGGTCATCAACCCTGGGAATGGGGTACCGATTCGTGAATGTGATTTTGTTTAAGGCTTTGTAATCAATGTAGAGTCACCAAGTACCATTTTTCTTCTGTACCAGTACAATCGGGCTTCCGCAAGCGGAGGAGTTGGGTTTGATGTGCCCCTTTTGAAGAAGCTCTTGGATCTGATGCTTGATTTCATGATTTTCCATTAGCGAGTGACGATAGAATAGTCCATTAGGTAGAGGTGTGTCAGGGGTCAGATCAATTGGATTCTTGACTTGGTAGTGTGTCGGTACCCTGTAGGTGAGGAGAAGATGTCTTTGTATTCTTCCACAATCCCATCCAATTTATTCTTCTACAAAAAAAGGCTCTGTGTAGAGGCCACAAATGTGGAAACACCTTTCTTCTTACTGTGAGCAAGGATCACAAAGAAGATGAACTTCCTAGTCTTTGAAATGACCTTACTACATTTCTTAACAAAGATTAAAGAAATAGCAGTAGGTGGTGCTACCTCTGGTATCCTATAAAATTGTCTACCCAAAGTAATAATAACACTGTGGGGTCTAGAATCATACACAGCATGACACTTCCACAAATATGGTTTTCCTAAAAGAACATCACAAACTTCAACGGGAGAAATATCACACAGTACCTCATCTTTGAAAGGATTGATGTCATAGGGCAGACCACACTGTTGGATGACACAAAGATCTCTTCCTTAGAGAAGCTAGCCGAGGGTGTAGGGTTGTGGGTCCAGTTTCATTTGCAAGTCCAACTACTTGAAGACCTTTGTTGAAATCATGTCATTATGACTACTGTTATCGACAATGAAATGAAGCAGAGCCCCCTTTACCCGCATCTGCGAGTGAAAGAGGAATTTCACTTCCTCTGGTTTTTTTGGTTTGCTTGGACGAACTTTGGTTGTAGCGACAGTGGCACTAGGTTCAACATCAATAATCGACTTCCCTCCTTTAGGATTTGATTCAGAATAAAAATAGGCCTCTGAATCGGAAGCCTTCAGTTCAACCATGAGTGATTTCTTGGAGCGACATTCTTCAGTGTTGTTCCAAGGGATTTTATGGTACTCACACCATTTTTCATTTTCCTTATTCATGTTATCATTTCCATTCTTGTGTTGTGGCTTGGACTGGTTGTCCTAAGGGAGGCCATCTTGACTTGGTCCCTTGTTGTGTGGGTTGGGGCTGCCTTTTCCCTACTTCAGTTGTGAGGGGTTTGCAGATCCAAACTCTCTCCTTTTCTGCTTACATTTATGCTCGATCTTGTAAACGTACCTATAAGTCGTGTCTAATGAGGAAATGTCCAGAAACACCATTTTTGTTTGAATGTATCTATTCAAACAACCACGATATTTGAGCACCAAATGATGCTCATAGTATTTGATACCCAATTTGGCGCACATGGTATGGAACATATTGCTGAAATATGGTACTTTTTGGTCCCTTTCTTGACGTAGGGTGGTCCATCTAGTGTACTGGTCCTCGTAGCTTCCAACATGGTAGTATTGTTATTTAATGGAATTCCGGAAGGATTCTCGTGTAGGGGCCACCACAAACATTGTAGATTACTTTATGGTCCTTTTCTCAGAGTAACTATCCCACTAGTCTTTAACATGGGGAACGGCCTTGAGGAGTACAAAAGTGATATTTTCCCTATCGAAAAATTTGTGGACCGAAAAATACCCTTTGAGCAGATTCAACCATTTATCTACAACATCTTCATCTATCAGTCCTTCAAATAATGGAATATCAAAATTTTCTTGTACCTTGAAGGGGGTTGCATGGTTCCTTTATGAAGATGCTTCTCCTGTGGGCAGTCGCCGAAGGATATATGAGAAGTTGTGCATCATTTTGTTCCTTTGTTGCACGAGAGATTCCTCAAGAAACATTTTAATAGTATATCCTACTCCATCATCTTTCTTTTCATACCCCATGGGTTTTTTTTGGGCTTGGTGTGACCGATATTGCAATGGATTGATTGGTTCGAGTCCCAACTTATTGTACCCAGCTCTTGTTGGGGACATGCATGAAGAAGAATAAATGAAGAGCTATCGCTCTGATACCACTGATCTGGATTTAGGAGAGAAACGAACCGATTAACAAACTGAATACAATAAACATCGATATATGAAGAATAACACAAATATCCAGTGAACAATATCTTCTATTGAATAATGAAATAGGATGAAACTGTAAAACTCCAGAACTGAAACACTTGCTCGAATGGTTGTATCTATCTCTGAGAAGATATGTGGATACTACGTGCATCCATATGAGCATAATGAATTACAATGAGGCTCTAGAGTCCTTTTTTAAATTACTCATGAATGTGAAAATCCTAGAAATCCAAAAGGATAACCCTGGGAGGTGAAATGTCAAAAGTCATTTGGGCCCCTATGGGTAAGTTGGTACCTCAACTTCCTGGGGTCGTAACTTTTGCATATGACCTTCATTTTAGGCACGCGATATCCTATTTGAAAGGTCTTTTAGAGAACTACACATTTCACCATCAAACTCTAACTATGTCTATAGTTTGAATATGGTAAGCCAAAAAAATACTATTTAGGCCTCCAAAACGGACCTAGAAGCACAACAAGATGTGCTGACATGAAAAAATACAAAATAAGGCAGTTGGATTAGGTGAGAGGCCACCAATATCCACCTAGAATATGTGTATGTATTCAAACAACTCCAGAAGTGTGGAATCCACAATTACAAATAAATATAGAATAATGTTTTGAACTAAAAATGGACTAGAGGAGCCAGTTGGAATAGGTGGGTGGACACCAATAGCCAACTGGATCAAATAAGGAGAGGGAAGGAGAGAGATAGGAAGAGAAAATGAGAGGTTGAGAGTGATATGGAGA
The DNA here is from genome assembly GCA_009831015.1 of Picea engelmannii. NCBI lineage: Eukaryota > Viridiplantae > Streptophyta > Pinopsida > Pinales > Pinaceae > Picea > Picea engelmannii. The sequence continues at coordinate 590,224 of ML776858.1, read as the reverse complement.
GAGATAGTGAGGGAGGTAGAATGAGAAAGAGGGGTAGAGAGAGAGAGAGAGACTAACAGGGAGATAGAGAGAGAGAGTCGAAGAGGGGGGTATAGAGAGGGAGAGTATGTGAGAGTGTTTGGCATGGAGAGGCAAGGTATTGGTCTAGGTAATGGTCTAATTAATGGTCTAATTATAGGTGTGAGAGAGTGTGGGATGAAGAGAGAGAAAGAAAAAGAGGGGAGGTAGAGAATGAGTGTGGAAGGGAGAGACAGGAAGACATAGAGGGGCGATATAAATTGTGTGTGCAAGAGTGTGGGACAGAGAGAGTGGAAGACAAAGTAGGGAGGAAGAGAGTGAGTGTGTTATAATGTGGGAGGGAGAGATAGGAAAACATACAGGGGAGATATAAAGTGTGTGTGAGAGAGTGTGGGAGGGAGAGAGAGCAAGGCATAGAAGGGAAGTAGAGAGAGTGTGTGAGAGTGTGAGATGGAGAAAGATGAATATATATAGGGGGGTAGAGAGAGAGGTAAGTGTAGGAGAGAAGGGTAGATTTAGGAGATAAAGAGGAGAGATAGTGGGAGGGAGGGGTAGGGAGAGAGGGAGGGGGGGAGAGAGAGAGTGTGAGATTGTGAGAGGGGGAGAGAGTAAGACAAAGAGGAAGGGTATAGAGAGAGTGTGAGAGGAAGGGAGAGGGAGAC
>ML776858.1:540749-588491 GCA_009831015.1 Picea engelmannii | reverse complement strand
TCTTGAATGATTTATATGCGGCACTATACGAGACCGATATCTACGTTTTGATCATGTTAAGACAGTCTTAGCTTGCACAAACAAAATACATTGTAAATTAAGGGATATGTTCATTTTGGTAATTTAAAAAATATAAAACCAATATTATAAATTTCCAAAAAATACATGACACAAGTAAAACAGGTTCTCTACAAGTATACTATTTTTTGGAACAGAATTTCATCGTTAAGGTACTCAACACCTAAACGAACAAAAACATATACCTTATATTTTGTTGGAAAAATAAGATACCATTGTTAGAAAAAATAAAATGTGACATAGTTATTCACAATTTCTATGAATAAAAGTTGTATATTCGGAAATCTAACTCAATTTCCTACATTTCATATTCTTACACCATATTCAAATTCATTGTAAAAGTACCTTTAATACTCCCTCCAATTTAACATATTGTTTCTTTTCCATGTTTGCATTTCCACTAACGCGTCATGAGAGACCATCATTAGCTTTCACTCACCCTAAAGTGAAATTGTATCAAGGTGGAGTTTCATCAAAGATAACTAATCATGTGAAGAATACTGGTATATGTAACTATTGTGGTAAGTTTGGACACTATGATTATGAATGTAGGGAAAATAAGGTTAATGATTACAAATATAGAAGACTAGAAGCCAACTTTGTTGATAAAAAAACAAGGGTAAGTGAGTATCTCAAAAATATAAAGATGTTTGTTTTAGATAATGTAGCCCTATCAGATGATTGTAATGCATGGTTCATAGATTCAGAGAATTTATTCATATGACTTGTAATAGAGATTGATTTAAAACCTATCATGAGAACAATAATGGTGCTAAAATCTATTTAGGTGATGATAAATTTCATGAAATAAAAGGATATGATGATGTATTTGTAAATTTTTCAAATGGTCATTGATACCAAAAAACAATGTATTGTATGTACCAGAGATTAAGAAAAATATAATCTTAGTTTTACAATCATAGATCAAGGTTTGAAAATTGAATTTGTGAACTCGAGTTGTCAAATGAAGGATATGCTCAGTGCAAATTCATAGTAGAATGAATCAGAGTGGGAGGCCTATACAAACTTGATGTTATTGTTGAGAGTCATCAAGCTTTGTTATCTACAAGTGTGTCTATGGAAGAAATATGGAATTTAAGGTATGGAAATTTAAATCTAAAATATCTAGTTTCACTTCAAAGACAAGATATAGTGCAATGTACTCCAATTTTTAAGATTGAGTATGTTGAATGTGATGATTGTGCACTAGGAAAACAACATAGGAATGAGTTTCCAGTGAGGATAGATAAACGGACAAGAGACTTTATTTAATTAGTGCACACTAATGTGTGTGGGATAATGCAACCTAAATTACTTGAGGGAGATTCTTATTTTATTATATCCATTTATGATAAAACTAGGTTCACATGGGTCTATTTCATAAGAAAGAAAAGTGAATTTTTTGAATACTTCAAAGAGTTCAAAATTTTGGTTGAAAATAAGATAGATAAATATATCGAGATCCTTATATTAGATCAAGGGAAAGAATACACTTCAAGAGAATTCTTAAAGTACTGAAAAGACAATGGATTTCAAGAATAGTGCATGGTTCCTCATACCCATTAGTCACTAAAAGGAAGAACATAACCATAGTAGAGTGTGCTACAATCATGCTCAAAGATAAGAATCTCCCACATAGAAGAATCATGCTCAAAGGTAAGACTCTCCCGCATAGTTTGTGGGATGAAATTGTAAGTACAACTATGTATTTACAAAATTGAAGTCCAACAAGTTTTTAGAGAATAAAACTCTTTATGAAGCATTCAATGGATATAAACTAGTTGTTAATCATTTGAGAGTTTTTGGGAGTAAAGAATTTTCCCACATACCAAAGGAAAATAGAAGGAAACTTGATGCAAATTTATTCAAATGTATTTTCATTAGTTACTGTGCTGACCATAAAGATTACAAAATGCATGATCCTATTACTCATAAAGTCTTTGAAAATAGGGATGTTATTCTTCATGAATGATACTAGTGAATATGTATGGAAACTTCTTGAAGAAGGCATTAAAAGTGCAACAGTAGAAGAAAGTGAATCTATCAACAAGATGATGCTGAATATGGAAGTAGTATTGAAGATACAAGTAGAATGAGTACACCAAGAAAGAGTAGAACTACTCCACAAAGTAGTGAGTCACTACGAAGATCAAGAAGGAAAATGAAGAGACCCATTAGGTGTAAATATTATTCTTTGATGTCTCAAGTCATGAGTGTTGAAGAACATATAAATTTTGAGAAAGCAAAGGATCATAAATAATGGATGAATGATTTGCAAGATGAATATGATTTAATTGCGAAAAAGGACGCCTAGGAACTAATTGAACCTAAAAATAAAGGTCATATAGGTTCATCATAGGTGTACAAATCTAATTTCAAATCTGATGGTAGTATAGACAAGTTTAAAGCTAGTTTGGTTGAAAAAGGATATTCACAAAATAAATGAATATATTATGAAGACATATTTGCACCTCTAGCTAAAATAAACAACACTAGAATTTTGATTGGGTTAGCTACTAAGAACAACTGGGACTTACTACATCATATGGATGTCAAGTCAACATTTTTGAATAGTGAATTAAAAGAAGAAGTCTACCTTGTTCAACCAAAATGTTTTGTAAATCAAAGAAAAGAACATATTGTATGCAAGTTAAGGAAAGCGCCAATGATAATATATACAAATTGATAATTTATTCCTCCAACAATGATTCATAAAAAGTAAGAGTGATCCAATCTTTACATAAATAAAGATGAAAATGAGAATGTTGATTTGATTTCACTGTATGTTGATGATTTAATGAAAGAAATAATTTGAAATGAAGCATCTTGGACATATGAATTATTGTTTAGGCATTTAATTATGGAGGGAAAATGGTAAAAAATTGATTACTCAAAGTAAGTATGCAAAGGAAATTATCAAAAAATTCAATATGAATGATTACAAAGTAGTGTCTACTCCATTAGAACAGAATGGTAATATTTACATTGATGTTGATGCAAAAGAAATGGTACTTTGTATAAACAATTGGTGGGAAGTTACTTAACCAAAACAAGACATAATGTTTCATACGCAACCAACATATTTAGTCAATTCATGGGTAAGCCACATGAGGGCCATTAGAAAGATACCAAGAGAGTCAATTCATAGGTAAGCCACATGAGGGCCATTGGAAAGATATCAAGTGAGTCATTCGATACATAAAAGGAACCAATGGTTTTGGCATTGAATAAATTAATTATTTGAATGTTGATTTGATAGGTTATTCAGTTTCTAATTGGGAAGGTGATTCAAATGATAAAAAATGAACCATTAGATATGCATTTTCTGGGATTGTGTCTTGGAGCATTAAGAATCTTCCAATTGTTTCATTGTCCTCTATTCAAGTTGAGTACAAAGCAATTTGGCCAAGGTGGATTCTTAAAGACATGAGAGAAAGGAAAGGAGTAACTACAACTACCAAGTGTGACAATCAAAGTTCAATGGAATTGACAAATAATCCAATTTATGATGCAAGGTCAAAACACATGGAAACTTAGAGATTTAATCAAAAGAAAATGATTTGATGTATTGTAACACAAATGAGAATATGCATGATATTCATTTGAGAAAGACAAATTTTGTAATATGTAGAGATATGCTAGGTATCATATAGAATTTATTTATCCATTAAAAAGAAGTGTGAAAAATAAATAAATTCAATAGATTTTGAGGTTGAAAAATAATTAATAGAGTTTAATAAGAATAGAGTGTAGCAAAATAATTGAGAGAGTGTGAGAGTAAAAATACTCAATTAAATAGATATTTGTCCAATTCCAATCATATTTCAAAGAATCCATTAATCTTTAAATTATAATTATATATATCTATATATATAGATATATAAAATGGAGAAAAACATCTTTTGACATACCATTCCATTTGATGTATGTGTTTATAAATGTCATAAACACTTGTGGGGAATATGAGTATGTGTACGCCTTGATAAGGTTAGTTAGTGTGCCGTCACTTGGCTTGCAAGCTAAGTACCACCTAGTCTAAACATTTTATTTTTTATTTAATATTAATATAATTAAATAAAACAAAAATATATTAATTATTGATTAATTAATTTATATATTTATAAATTTTATTTGTATTTGATTTTAAATTAATAAATTAAAATTAAAAATATTTATTAAATTTTTAAAATTGATATTTTAAAGATAATAAATATTTTTAAAATTGAAATAAAAGAAATACTTTCTTAAAAATTTTTAAATAAGTAAGAGACATGTATAAGTATAATATTATTATTTAATATTATGTTATATTGTATGGGTTCATTTTTTATTATATTTATGTCCATAGGCATCTCCTCTATTGGAATTGCTGGATTAATCATCCTTTTAATTACAGAATTTAATCCGATGGCCAGAAAGTGAAGATGTCGGTATATTCTTCGTCTTACATTCAAATCAATTAATAAGATTGCAAGAACTAACTCCTTTGCATTTATAAAATCGTATGTTTATCATGTTTACTTTTTCACTTTTACTAAACATGATTAAAAAATTACTGTAACAATATATAATTGCCAACACTCGTTTAAATTTATGGAAGCCAGGCGCATGCCACTTCATATTCCTGAAGCATTCAATATTTAGCTGGGATTAATTATACGGATATATGTAAAGCGTTGCCACGTCTATCATGCATTTCAATTAACCTCAAATTATATAGATAGATGTGAAGCGTTGCCACGTCTATCATGCATTTCAATTAACCTCGAGGAACCGATGCTTAACCTGCATGCCTAGCATGAGTTTCAATTAATTAACACAGTGGTGGCAGGCCATGGATGTCTAGCATGCATTTCAATTAATTAACACAGCAGTGGAACGAAGCGGTGGTTAACCTCGATGTCTAGCATGAGTTTCAATTAATTAACACAGTGGTGGTTGAATATCAATAATGGCACGAATTGGCGCAGGAGGGTAGTATAATCAACACAACCTTGGATGTGATCCCCAAATTCTGATGCAAAGAATAGAAAACACCAATTGGTTTCGATCTCCAGGAGGCTCTCGTTACTGTAAAGTATAGTATTAAGCTATGTTTTCTCTTACAGTTATTGTAATTTGCCCAATCTCTTTACTTTTAATCCGAAAATGTAGATTAATGAAACTACATTTTAAGACCAATTTGTAATTTGCGTGATCTCTTTACTTTTAATCCAAAAACGCAGATTAATGAAACTACGTTTTAAGACCAGTTTGTAATTTACCTGATCTCTTTACAAACTAGTCTTTTCTAAATTCGTTTGTAATTTGCCCGGTCTCTTTACAAACTGGTCTATTGATACCACGGTGGTATATTGATGCTATTTCTCACTGGAAGAGTGTAATCTGTTTAGAGATGAGAAAGGATACAATAGCATCCATGTATCTTATAACTGGGGGGCATATAGATTAATGAAGCTACGTTTTAATTGTATTAGGTCTTCACCAAACTTGTAAGAATATAGTCATAAAATAGTACCCTGCAACGATATAGACCCAGGTTCCATTTCCTCTAATGCAACTGTAAAAGTTCATCAGTTTTTGCATTGTGTATATGTAAAAATTTGCATTTTTTACACTGTATATTTGAATTTTTGTAATGAATTAAAACAATACAAAATGTTGCATGTTAAAAGTGGTATGTTGAAGGGAAGTTTACATTTTTTCCAGTGTATATTTGAATTTTTTTGCTGAATGAAAACATTAGAAAATGCCTGTATCTTTCAAGACAATTTTTTGGTTGGATGTATGGCAGATTGGTGTGAGGTACGAAGATAAGGAGGTAAAATGGTATTTTGGATTAATCAATCTCCAAAATTTGGGCGTGAAGGTCTCGTCTTCCTACCATTCAAAGACCCTTCCTATCATTCATAGACCAACTTCGGTTGTTCAACCTATCTCTTAGCCTTTCTAAGAAATTGATTTTACACTTTAAAGTTTATTCCATTCTCTAACAACATTCTGTGATTTCAACTAATTAATTGGTGAATCCTCCATTTATGACATTTAGTAATTTTTTTAAAAAACATTAATGTAAATTGCATACCAGGATTATTGAAATAGCTTTAGCTTCGCTTTACTTTTGAGAAGGAAAAGTTCCTTTTTTTATTAGTTTATGGAAATCAGATAATTTGTATAGTTTTAAATTGAACCAGAACCTCGAAAAAATCTTCTATCACATTTTCATAAAAACAAAATGATCAGGCTGCCTTAAAGAATACTAAGTTAAAGCAAAAGGAAGTTATGTTTTCTCTTTACTTTTGTTAAAGAAAAGTTCCATTTTCTATTATTTTATAAAAATCAAATGATTTGCATAGTTTTAAATTCAACCAAAAGTTCCATTTTCTATTATTTTATAAAAATAAGATGATTTGCATAGTTTTAAATTCAACCAAAACATGTAAACAAAATCTTCTATCACATTTCTATAAAATGTTAAGATATGCAACATGAATGGTAAGAGATGAAAAATGTTAAGAGATGCAAAATGACGATGGCATAAAGAATACATATAACTTTTGTTTCAAATAATGAATGGTAAAAAGTGTTAAGAGATGCAAAATGACACTACCTCAAAGAATACATATAGCTTTATCATTGTATTCAAATAATGAATCACTGTATTTAAATCATGAATGGTAAAAAATGTTAATAGTTGTTTCAAATAATGAATGGTAAAAAGTGTTAAGAGATGGAAAATGGCGTTGCCTCAAAGAATACATAAAGCTTTATCACTGTATTCAAATAATGAATGGTAAAAAATGTTAAGAAATTTGAATAATTAATCACTATATTTAAATAATGAAGGTCCAATAGAATTGATAAAAATATTGGGCACCATGCATTTATCAAAGAGCATTATGAAAATTGGACATAAAATTTTCATATTTATTAAAGAGCTTTATGAAAATAATAAAATTATAGTAAAATAGTAAAAATTTTATCATAGTAAAATAGTAAAATTTTCATATTTATCATAGTAACATTATATATGTAAAACTATTTTTCACAATATTAGAAATATAAATAAATATAAATACAGGTTGAAGACGAGTTAGACACTAATCTTAATATTAAAGCATTAAAATTGAAATAAAATCATCACTCATATTATACATTTCATTTATTGTTAATAGTTATTAGGGTTAAGGTTATATTGAGATTAGGGTTAGAGCTATTTCTATTAAAATTAGAAAAAGTAGTTGTTGCTAGAAAAAGTGTTTTTCACAATATTAGAAATATAAATAAATATAAATACAAGTTGAAGATGAATTAGACACTAATCCTAATATTAAAGCATTAAAATTAAAATAAAATCATCATTGTTGTTATACATTTCATTTATTCTTAATAGTTATTAAGGTTAAGGTTATATTGAGATTAGGGTTAAAGCTATTTCTATTAAAATTAGTGTTATGATTGTATTAAAGTTAAAATTATTTGTATTAAAGTTTATTTTATAATAATAAAAAGATAATTTAAATAATAAGAATTTAATGATAAGAATGTAACTATAATAATTTAATACTTTTAATTTTAATTTAATTTTATATAATATTTATTAATGTATTAATAATTTATCAATGTTTTAATGTATTATATAGTAATATATTTATTAATGTATTATTAATGTATTACTTTATTAGTGTAGTAATACTTTAGTAATGTATTAATTAATAAATTATTTATTTCTTAATAATTTATTAATTTATTAATAAAATTTATTTTATAATAATAATAAAATAATAATTAAAAAATAATTTAAATAATAATAATTTAATGATAAAAAAATAATGATAATAATTTAACAATTTTAATTTTAAGCATCGGTCGTGTTAATCTAAAAGCTTGCACAAACAAAGATTTCTTACACAGAGCTTGGTATTCATATATATATTTATAAGCTTCAAGGAATGAGAGAAAGGATTACTTTACTTCACATTGCTTTCAAATGTGAAGTGAAGGAAGGGAAGAATAAAAACAAAAATGGGTAATACAATGAAATCAGTATAGTGATCTACATTTTTCTCTTGTGTAGATCTCTTATATTCCTTACCTTAGTTTAGCATTTTCATATTTTCCTTCCCTTAACAGGCAAGCGGCCTTACGGCACCTTATCGATCGCAGAAACCGATCACGAAGAGTTGGCTTATTGGGTCAATTTTTAATAATTTATTATTAAAGTTTATTTTATAATAATAATAATAAAATAATAATTAAAAGATAATTTAAATAATAATAATTTAATAATAAGAACCGTAATGATATTAATTTAACAATTTTAATTTTAATTTAATTTAATATATTATTTATTACTTTATTAATATTTTAATGTATTCTCATATTAGTAATGTATTTATTAATGCATTTAAAGTTTATTTAATGGATTATTAATGTAATAATGTATTATATTAATAGTGTAGTAATACTTTAGTAACTTATTAATTTATGATGTATTAATTTATCAATAATTTAGTAACATTTTACTATTTATTTGTTATTAAAGATTTTATGATAAGTAAAAATTATTAAATGATTTCTTATCAATGTTTTTAGAACAAGTATAATTCATCATCTACAATGTTCAAGATGATTTTGTATCAATTTCTTTAGAACAAGTAAAAATTATCATGTGTAAAGTTGAAGATGGTTTGTCTATCTTATGCATCTATTTTATATAAGGTTGTAAAGCATATACTTTCTATATAAAGTAATGTAATTATGCATAATTAATGCATAATTATTGTGAAAGTATATACTTTCTCTATAATTATGCATAATTAATGCATAATTATTGCGAAAGTATATACTTTCTCTATAATTATGCATAATTATTGTGAAAGTATATACTTTCTCTATAAAGTATATCAACCATTTTTTACATAAAAGTGGTTGTCGTCATAAGTGTATTGTAGTGTCCCCAAGGCCGAGCCCGTTATAGATCATGATATATGCAATGAATTGTAAATGTGTTCTATAGGCTGGTGAGCCAAGTTTTGTATAAGCTGGGAGGCTTATGTGGTTGTTAGGCCAGGAAGCCTAAGTGTTTGAGGGCCAGGAGCCTGTTGTTGTACTTGTATGTATGCAGAATAATCAATAAAATATAAACACCACCAGGTGCAGACCGACCACGATGAATGAGTGAAGGGGGACTGAGCGTCCACAGAGTGGGCAAGGAACTAGGGGCTGGAAGGTGGGAAAGGGGCTGAGTGTTGAGCCTAGGGGCTAAGCCTAGGGGGGCTTAGGCCTGGAATAATATTTTAATATTATTTCCTAAAAAGACATGTGCATACTATTTTATCCTAAGTTCCTAGCAAAAAGGAAAGGCGTGTACAGGGAGGCATGCGGGATGGAACGCATGCAGTTCCCAAGGTGACAAATGTCCACCCTGATGCATGCAAATAAAACAGAAAGGAACAGCCGTGGGGGGGGGATCTCTTGCATTCCATTCGACCCGACTGCCCGGAGCAGGAGTCATAGGAGCCAGTCTGTAGGAGACCTACTGTATGTCTGTTACAGAGAGAAAGCTTGTGTTAGGTGCTAAAGAATGCATGTTTTACCCTTGTTCAAAGCCGTGGAGTCTGTCTGTGAGAGAAAACCAGTGGGTGCATTCCCCAAACGAAATGTCCATGTCAATTTCGGGGAAGAGTCTTTGTTTGCCCAGGAAACGCTGAGCGAGCTTGTGCATGGAGCCCTGTTCTGAAATCTTAACCGTGAGAACATCCTGTGACTGTTGAACCAGTTCTTGAGAAGCCTGTGTCTATTTTCCTGTGTTTGCTGTGGCATGCAGTTCTGGACTGTGTGAGGCTTGTTGGCCTGTGAGCAACTCTTTCCAGGTGAAAGAGTTTGCTGGGAAGTGGTTTCTTCTAGAGAGTGCCCAGCACCAACTATGGGCTTTGATACTTCCTGATCCGACCTGTTACCGAGACCCAGAGAGGGAGGTTAGCACCGATGGACTGTGCGTGTGAAGGTGTATACTCCTGGGCGGAACAGGCATGTGGGGAATGAGAGTTCCGTAGTAGTGGGCGTAAGATGGCATCTTTGGGAAGAATCCTTCCAAATATTTATGTGTTGTTTTCCCTGTAACCTCAGCCTTAGTTTGGATTCCTTGCCCTGGGGTGGAGCTCAGTCCCAGCTCAGGGGTGACCCACTGTTGAGTTGAGGAGCAGTGCGGTCTACGACTAGGAGGTTCGTGGAAGGCCTACATTTGGTTGGTGGATTTCTCCACTGTCACAAGATAAGTGTTTAATTATATTTTTACCACATTTTATCATGACTGTACTGGATCTGTTATCATGTTTTCCACTGTGTAAATGAATTACTGTTGAAATCTATGGATTGTCTCATTATGACAGTAACTATATGTTTATTCTGAGAATTAAAATGTATCTCTTTGTTGTTACGCATGTGATTATACAATTTTGTATGTTTTATGTAAAATTCCATGTACAGATTGGTTAGCAAGAGGTTTGAAAGCCTCATTAGTGAAAAGGGTACACTACAAATTGGTATCAGAGCGCGAGTATGCTCTGGACTGCGAAAAGTGACACTACAATTTGGTATCAGAGCCAAGGTTTCAACATTGAGCCTAGATGGGCCAGTGGAGCGGTCTTTGGACTGAGAATGCGAGGCGAAATTGAGTCGGGACGACCAATTTCGGACCCTGATTTGCTCTGAAGCGTCAAGGGGACACTTGACGAGTTTTTATTAAGAACTCAGGAAGTATAGCGGTGCTATGAAACTTCAGGCTGGTGTGATCTATGGCCACGGGGAGACAGGTCTCTACACCAATGGTGTTAGAACCTTAGGATCTGTTTGGGAGGGAAGGCGAGCCCTTGTGACCGTCGGATCTGGAAAAAAATGTGCGTAAGGATTAACATTCCTTTGGAAATGGCACAGGAGTGTGGAAATCGCGATACGCGAAATCCCGAGTTAGTTAAAAACCGTCTGAGCTGTCAGATCTTGACCGAAAAACCCGACAGCCGTTGGATCTGTCGGGAGGTGTCTGAAGGTTAAACCTTAGAAACTAGGGGAAAAAGCTCTAAAATAGATCTGAACCGTCCATCTTGAGGAGGACGCATGGCAGTAATCGGAGCCATCAGGAAAAATCCCGACAAGGGAGTCATCTATCGGTATTTGGGTCATCGGGATATCAGGAATCGCAGGGACAAGAAGTCCATGCATTGTGAAACTCCAAATCCTGAAACCCCGATGAGAGGTTTGACTACAGTCATGAGGTAGAGGTCACGTGGACCAGGAGCTAAGCCCGGAGGGCTAACGCGTGAAGGACGCGTCAAGATTCGAAGAATCGCGAATCCTGAGGACATGTGCTTTTGGACATTGGGAAGTCCGAAACCCCGATAAGAGTAAAAGACTGTGGTCTTATGAGAGGCGGTCACATGGACCTCAGCCTAGTCGGGGGGAGGGGCTAAGGCAAAAGGCGCATCGGCAAATCGGGGATCAGGAGTTCTTGAGGACAAGAACTCATGTCGTCGGGGATCACGAAACCCTGACACTCGAAGCTTCAATCGGGAGATGTGCCACGTAGACACATGAAGAGCACCACGTACCACTATGGTAGAGGGCGATAGCTGTGATGTGGGCGTGGAGGGTAAAGTAAATCAGAATTTCGAAATTCGAAATTCGACAATTGAAATGACAAGAGGTGGAGAGTCACTGTATAATGAACTTCTAGGTACCGAAAACTTGAAAGTCCCAAAATACCGAAAAACACGGAGCTGAACAGAACTCAGAAAATTTATGAAATTGAAGCACTTTCTTAAACTCGATTGTCACAAAAGATGAGGAATTGTCAAGAAAACGAAGGCTCGATAAATTCAAGTCATCTGCGCATTATATTGCAGAAGACTGACGAGTGCCAAAACTGTTCGTAAATTGCCTCAAATACAAAGAAATGGGAGAGATACATAATACTTCCAGTTCAAGAAACTTATTTAAATGAAATGCCTTTTATTTTGTCCGAACTAGCTTATAAATATTGTGGATTGTTCGTGAAGGTTTAATGGACTGACAAACTTCGAATTGAATTTCACAGTGCGTGTACAGAGTTCAACGAAGGTCAGGATTCTAGTTAACCAACGTCGAGTATGGAGTGGGGAAAAATGAAGATTAACCCTGAAATAGAAGACGAACAGGAAGGAAAGGATGTTAACTTGGGAGTCAAAGGATCGAACTCCAATGGGCATGGAAAAGAAAAGGATAAGGATGAACACATAATGAAAATCCTTGAAGGATTGCAAAGAGAGGCCAAGGCTTGCCGAGATGATAGCCGAAAGCTCATGAAAGTCAGGGATCGGCAGGGTGCATTAAACTTAAAATTTTTGAAGAGCCTGGAAAGAATAGAGAAGAAACTCGAGAAAAGTAGAGACTCAAGTACAACGGAGAGTTGCAGAGACCATGGGAGAAGAAGTAGGTCGAGGAGTGGTAGCCGACATCACAGTCACTCCCAAAGACATTCTGACAGGGAGTCACACAGTAGTGCAAGCCGTTCCCTACCAGAAAACATCAAAAATCTGGAAGGGAGGAATTGAAAGGAGAAATGAATAAAATTAAACCTCTAACATTCGATGGAGAACATAAGAAGGAGGAAGATGCCAAGACATGGTTGTTGGGCATGAAGAAATACTTCCAACTGCAGAATTATCCTGCCCATGCAGAAGGTAGAATTGCAATGTACTAGCTGAAAGGAAAAGCGTCCATGTGGTGGGATCAGTTTGTGTAGGTGCAACACATCAAAGAGAAAGAGGTCACTTGGAAGGAATTCAAGAGGTATTTTGAGAAGAAATACCCGACTAAAAGATACTATGACAGAATGATGAAGGAGTTCTTCAAGCTCAAGTTGGGCAGTACGACCATTGATGAGTATGAACGAATTTTTCTGGAACTGCTGAAGTATGTTCCATTCATAAAAGACGAGGCAGTTAAAATTCAGAGGTATCTGACTGGACTTCCACCTTCCATTGGTGACAAGATTCAATATGATGATCCTAAGACCATGGAATAAACCATAAGAAGGGAGAAATGCCTCTACGAACAGCAGAGAGAAAAGCCTACCTTTCGGAAGGCTTGGGATGACCAGAAGAGGTTTAAGAAAGAATATAGGCAGAAGGGAAGCAAGCCTTCCTTTTTCAGAAACAGTCCTTGGGGATAGTCATCTTTTAAAGAGCCCCGAAAAGTTGAAGGGAGCGAACAGATGCCAAGGCCTCCACCCATGGAGTGTTGGGGCTGTAAAGGGAATCATAGGTACAGAGACTGCCCCCACATAAAAGACAAAGCAAGAACTGTCCATACTATTCAGCAAGATGAAATAGTGGAGGATATGGGCAGCAGAATGTCGAGGATCTACGTAGCCCTGGACAATAAGAAAGCAGAATTTCAATCGCACATGATTGAAGTGGAAGGTATGATCAACAACCGGCCACTTGTTATTTTGATTGATTCAAGGGCTAGCCATAGTTATGTAGATCCTACAGTGGTGGAAAGTTTGCATCTAACGAAGAGCAAACATGAGAAGTCTTGGTTAGTGCAGTTAGCCACATGGACCAAGAGGAAGGTCACTGAATTGGTTAAGTCCTGTTCGGTGGACATGAAAGGAATGAGAACTAAGGTTGAATTGAACATTATGCCTTTAGGCTCATATGATTGCTTAATTGGGCTGGATTGGTTGGACCAGCACCATGGCCTTCTGGATTGCCATAACAAGAGGTTCACATGTCTGGACGAGGAGGGAAATCAGGTAACAGTTCAAGGAATTCCCAGAGCTATGGTTGTTAGAGAAATCTCAGCCATGCAGCTGAAGAAATGTTACTGGAAAGGCTGTCAATTATCTGCAGCCCGGGTGGAAGAAGTATTCCAAGATGTGGTCTCAAATTTGGAAAACCACAAGGTACTCAAATAATTTAAGGATGTATTTCAGGAGGTGCCTGGACTACCTCCGAAGAGGGACATTGATTTTTTTATAAATCTGATGCCTGGAGCAGCTCCAATTTCAAAGGCTCCTTATAGAATGAGCACACAAGAACTGAAAGAGTTGCAACTGTAGCTCGAAGAACTACTAAAGAAAGGTTACATTCATCCCGGCGTGTCACCGTGGGGAGCCCTAGTCCTATTCGTGAAGAAGAAAGATGGGACGATGAGGTTGTGCATTGACTTTCAACAGTTTAATAAAGTCATTGTCAAGAACAAATATCCTCTGCCAAGGATTGATGATCTTTTTGATCAGTTGAAGGATGAGAAAGTATTTTCGAAAATAGATCTTCGATCTGGATATCATCAAGTGAGGATAAAAGATGAATACATCAGCAAGACCGCCTTTAGAACAAGGTACAGTCATTATGAGTTTACAGTGGTGCCGTTTGGATTGTCCAACGCTCCTGTTGTCTTTATGTGCTTAATGAATGGAGTGTTCAGAAATTATATGCACAAGTTTGTCATAGTCTTCTTGAACGATATCTTGGTGTATTCCAAGACAGAGGAAGAACATGAACAACACCTGAGAATGGTGCTACAGGTGTTGAGAGAACACCAGTTGTACGCAAAACTAAGCAAGTGTTCCTTTTACCAAAGGCAGATCCATTACTTGGGGCATATAATATCTGAGGAAGGGATCGTTGTGGATCCTGAAAAGGTACAGGCCATTCGAGAATGGCCAGCGCCAAGGAATGTGACATAAGTTAGATCGTTTATGGGTCTGGAAGGATACTATAGGAGGTTTATAGCCAGATTCTCAAGGATAGCCCATTCTATCACTTCCTTGCAAAGGAAGGGAAAGAAGTTCCAGTGGACTGAAGAATGTGAGAGCAGCTTCCAACAATTGAGGAAGTTGCTAACTAGTGCTCCAATCTTGAAGATTGAAAATCCAAACAAGGATTACGTAGTTTGCACAGATGCGTGTAAGGAGGGGCTGGGAGGAGTTCTCAACCAAGAAGGATTTGTAGTTTTCTATGAATCCCAGAAGTTGAAGGAATATGAGAAGAATTATGCCACTCACGATTTAGAGCTAGCAGCAATCGTCCATGCCTTGAGGAAATGGAGACATTACCTCATGGGCAAGAGATTTGAGTTGAGAATAGATCATAACGGTCTGAAATATTTATTTGATCAGCCAACCTTAAATGCCAAGCAAATCAGATGGCTGGAGTTTCTGTGCGAATATGACTTTGATATCAAGCATAACAAAGGGAAAGAAAATAAGGTGGCTGATGCACTCAGCAGAAAAGTGCACGAATTACATGCTACAACCATTATCATGTACCAAATTGAGATGAAAGATAAAATTTTGGAAGCTGCAAATGTTGATTTGCAGTACAAAAATCTTGTAGCAAAGCTACAGCAGTGTGAGAGACCATAGACCAAGGAAAGTTACACCTTGGGATGTGATGGTTTACTTCTGCATAAAAATAGAGTGTATGTACCTAATGCCCGAGAATTGAAGCTGAAAATTCTAAAGGAGATGCATAACGTGGCTTATGCTGGACATCCGGGATATCAAAAGACTGTGGCAGCAGTCAAAAGCCATTATTTTTGGTCGGGTTTGAAGAAATAAATTGCTGAATACATCGCCAGATGTATGGAGTGCCAAAAGTTTAAGGCTGAGCATAGACACCCAGCAGGGTTGTTGCAGCCTTTACCTATTCTTGAGTGGAAATGGGACGTGGTAACAATGGATTTTATCACAGGATTGCCCAGAACAAGCAAGCAAAATGATTCAAGCATGGTGGTGGAGGACAAGCTTACTAAAGCTGCCCATTTTATTCCACTGAAAACCACCCACAGAGCAGCAGATGTTGTTGATATCTTTTTAAAAGAAGTTGCACGCTTGCATGGAATTCCTAAGACAATTATGTCTGATAAGGACCCGAAATTCACTTCGAATTTCTGGAAAGGACTGTTCAAAGGATTCGGAATGAATCTGAACTTTAGCACATCATATCATCCCGAGTCTGATGGACAGACAGAGAGAGTAAATAGAGTAATAGAAGACATGCTGAGAATGTATGTGATGGATAAACCATCAAGGTGGGAAGACTACCTGCATTTGGTAGAATTTGCCTACAATAATGGGTATCATACATCGCTGAAGATGAGCCCATTCAAAGCACTTTATGGAAGAAAGTGAAACACTCCAATGAGCTGGGATAATCCAGTTGACAGAGTAGTAGTTGGTCCTGAACTACTCAAAGAGATGGAAGAGCAAATGATAAAAATCAAACAGAATCTGAAAGTTGCCCAGGACAGGCAGAAAAGTTACGCTGATAGTAACAGAACCCATAGAGAATTCAAAGTGAGTGACCATGTTTTCCTGAAAGTGAAAACTAATAGGAGTTCCCTGAAGCTGGGAAGTTGTGCCAAGTTGACAGCAAAATTTTGTGGGCCATTTGAGATTTTGGAAAGGATTGGGATAGTTGCATACATGCTTGCATTACCTGCATCTATGAATGTACATAATGTGTTTCATGTTTCACTGCTTAAGAAATATGTACCTGATGCTAATCATGTTATCGATTGGATTATGATTCAGGTGGAACCAGAAGGTGTTCTGCAAGTGCATCCTGTGCGCATATTGGACAGGAAAAGCAAATAGCTCTGGAAGCTCTGGAAAGGCTTGTAAAGGTCCAGTGGACCTGGTAAGGTCCTGAAGACGCAACATGGGAGCATGAAGAAATAATGCGGGCAGAGTACCTGCATCTTTTTGAAAATTTTGAAGAACTTACAGATGCGATGTAAAGTTGCACTGAGGACAGTGCAAAAATAAGGGGAGGGGGATTGTAGTGTCCCCAAGGCTGAGCCCATTATAGATCATGATATATGCAATGAATTGTAAATCTGTTCTATAGGCTGGTGAGCCAAGTTTTGTATAAGCTGGGAGGCTTATGTGGTTGTTAGGCTAGGAAGCCTAAGTGTTTGAGGCCCAAGAGCCTATTGTTATACTTGTATGTATGCAGAATAATCAATAAAATATAAACAACGCCAAGTGCAGACCGACCACGATGAATGAGTGAAGGGGGACTGAGCGTCCACAGAGTGGGAAAGGAACTAGGGTCTGGAAGGTGGGAAAGGGGCTGAGTGTTGAGCCTAGGGGCTAAGCCTAGGGGGGCTTAGGCCTGGAATAATATTTTAATATTATTTCCTAAAAATCCATGTGCATATTATTTTATCCTAAGTTCCTAGAAAAAAGGAAAGGCGTGTACAGGGAGGCATGCAGGATGGAACACATGTAGTTCCCAGGGTGACAAATGTCCACCCTGACGCATGNAAATAAAGTAGAAAGGAACAACCATGGGGGGGGGTGGGGATCTCTCGCATTCCATTCGACCCGACTACCCGGAGCAGGAGTCGTAGGAGACAGTCTATAGGAGACCTGGTGTATGTCTGTTACAGAGAGGAAGCCTGTGTTGGGTGTTGAAGAATGTGTGTTTTACCCTTGTTCAGAGCCGTGGAGTCTGTCTGTGAGAGAAAACTAGTGTGTGCATTCCCCGAACAAAATGTCCATGTCAATTTCAGGAAGAGTCTCTGTTTGCCCAGGAAAAGTTGAGCGAGCTTGTGCATGGAGCCCTGTTCTGAAATCTTGACCGTGAGAACATCCTGTGACTATTGAACTGGTTCTTGGGAAGCCTGTGTCTGTTTTCCCTGTGTTTGTTGTGGCACACAGTTCTGGACTGCGTGAGGCTTGCTGGCCTGTGAGAAACTCTTTCCAGGTGAAAGAGTTTGTTGGGAAGTGGTTTCTTCCAGAGAGTGCCCAGCACTAGCTATGGGCTCTGAGAGTTTCTGATCCGGCCTGTTGCCGAGACCCAGAGAGGGAGGTTAGCACCGATGGACTGTGCGTGTGAAGGTGTATACTCCCGGGTGGAACAGGCATGTGGGGAATGAGAGTCCGGTAGTAGTGGGCATAAGATGGCATATTTGGGAAGAATCCTTCCAGATATTTATGTGTTGTTTTCCCTATAACCTCAGCTTGAGTCTGGATTCCTTTCCCTGGGGTGGAGCTTAGTCCCAGCTTGGGGGTGACCCACTTTTGAGTTGAGGAGGAGTACGGTCTACGGCTGGGAGGTTCGTGGAAGGCCTGCATTTGGTTGGTGGATTTCTCCACTATCACAAGATAAGTGTTTAATTATATTTTTACCACATTTTATCATGACTGTACTGGATCTGTTATCATGTTTTCCGCTGTGTAAATGAATTACTGTTGAAAGCTATGGATTGTCTCATTATGACAGTAACTATATGTTTATTCTGAGAATTAAAATGTATCTCTTTGTTGTTACGCATGTGATTATACAATTATGTATGTTTTATGTAAAAGTCCATGTACAGATTGGTTACCGAGAGGTTTGAAAGCCTCAGTAGTGAAAAGGGTACACTACAAATTGGTATCAGAGCGCGAGTACGCTCTGGACTGCGAAAAGTGACACTACATGTAAGGAGAAAGATGGTTTGTAAAGTAATTATGCATCTATTTTATATAAGGTTGTAAAGCATGTACTTTCTCTATAAAGTTGTAAAGCATGTATTCTCGATTATGTCTCAGTTAGGGTTTTAATAATATTATATAGGCTTTAATGGGGAGATATGATTTATGAATCCAACACTCATCTTTTAAAGTTTTAATGATATAATGAAATAGTGTATAAAGTTTGTTTGAAGTTTTATATATATTTAAATAGTGGTTAGAGTTTTAATAATATTATGTAAAGTTTTAAGTTTTATATGTGTATGAAAGGTTCATCATAGTGTTATAATATGGAAATTATGTATTTGAAATTGTTTTTACTAATTTTTATTTTTACCATACATTTTATCGAAAAGTGTAAATCATTTTATACAAAGTAAAAGATGATTCCATACATCTTATTGTGACTAACATTTCCCAATGTTGCACTGTGATGAACATTTCCCAAAGTTGTGATGTGACAAACTTTTTCAAACGTTGCAATGTGACAAAAAATTACTGACGCCGCATTCTAATGACCATTTTCCCAACCTCGCAAAAGTAAAAGATGATTCTACACTGTGTCAAGTGTTTCCAAACATTGCATTATGATGAACATTTCCCTATGTCGCATTGTGACAAACATTTCCCAACGTCGCAATGTGACAACCATTTCCCAATGTCGCATTGTCACGAATGTTTCCCATCATCACAATGTGATGAAGATTTCCCTTTTGTTATCAATGTCCTTAGGAAAAATATAAATCATTGTCTAAAAAGTAAAACATGATTCCATACATCTCATTCTCACTAACATTTCCATTGCATTAAGATGAACATTTCCATTGCATTGTGACTAAAATTGCATTATGATAAAGATTTCCCTACGTCGCATTGTGACGAACATTTCCCAACATCACAATGTCACAAGCATTTCCCAATGTCGCACTGTGACGAACGTTTCCCATCGTCACAATGTGATGAGAATTTCCCAATGTTATCAATGTCCTTAGAAAAAATATAAATCATTGTCTAAAAAGTAAAACATGATTCCGTACATCTCATTGTGACTAACATTTACAAACGTCGCACTCTGATGAACAATTCTTGATGTCGTGATGTGATGAACATTTTCGAGCTTCGCAATGTGACAAAAAAAAATGACGCCACATTCTAACAACCATTTTCTCATCGTCACAAAAGTAAATGATGATTCTACACTGTGTCAAGTGTTTCCAAACATCGCATTATGATTAATATTTCCCTACATCTCATTGTGACAAAAATTTCCCAACGTTGCAATGTGCCGACCATTTCCCAATGTCACATTGTGACGAGCATTTCCCATCGTCACAATGTGATGAACATTTCCCTTTTGTTATCAATGTCCTTAGGAAAAATATAAATCATTCTCTATAAAGTAAAACATGATTCCATACATCTCATTGTGACTATCATTTCCCAACGTCGCACTTCGACGAACATTTCCCAATGTCGCGATGTGACGAACATTTTCAAACGTTGCAATGTGACAAAAAGTTCCTGACGCGGCATTCTAACGACCATTTTCCCAAGGTCGCAACATTAAAAGATGATTCTACAATGTGTCACATATTTCCAAACATTGCATTATGATGAACATTTCCATACGTCACATTGTGACAAACATTTCCCTACATCGCAATGTGACGACCATTTCCCAATGTTGCATTTTGACGAAAATTTCTCGATGTCGCACTGTAATGTTCATTTCCTAATGTTGCAACAGTAAAAGATGATTCTACAATGTCTGGAGTGTTTATAAACATCGCATTATGATGAATATTTCCTAATGTCACATTTTGACGAACATTTTCTAACATCCAAATGTGACGACCATTTATTAATTAATAGTCATGCTCAATGTTTTCTATTTACGTAGTAATGCATTATTGATGTATTTGTACTTTATTACTTCAATATATTAATGTACTATTATAAATTAAATATTTTTTAATGTTTTAATGCTTTATTAATGTATTAATTAACAATACTTTATTAATGTATTTTTTCATAATGCAAAAATATTTTATTGATACATTAATTTATTAATTAAGAATATATAAATATATTAACTATATTATATTTAAACACACTAATACTAACTTAATATACTATTATAATTATAATACTAATTTAATGTACTATTATAATTTATTACTCTATGTATTTGTTAGTGTTTTATTAATACATTAATTAATAATCTATAAATATGTTATTTATAAAAAAAAATTAACATTATAATAATGAGTTAATATATTATTATAATATATTAATTTGGGTGATATATTATTAAAGTATTGATGTATCCTTATTTTATTAATGTATCATTTTCTTATTAATTAATGTATTACTTTATTATTGTATAAATATTTTATTAATGTATTAATACTTTAATATAATAATTTAATTTTTTTAATTACTTTAATACTTTTTAGTGTATTAATGTTTTATTCATGTATTACCTTATCAATGTATTACTTTATTATTGTATAATATTGTATTATTAATAATATTATATTATTATTTTATAATAATGTATTATTTTAACATTAATACACTATTAATGCTATATTAATACATTAATAAGATAAGATATTAATAATACATTATTAAAGTATGAATTAATATATTATTATAATTTATTAGGTAATATATCTATTAGTGTTTTATTAATACATTTATAATAATGAGTTAATACATTATTATAATGTATTATTAATATATTAATATTTTCATAATATATTGATATTGTTTTAATGTATTAATTCATATTAATGTTTTAATATCAATATTTGTGTTTTTATTTATAAAATATTTAATACATTAATGTATTTAAAGAATTTAATATATTAAGGTATTAATAATGCTTTACTAATGTATTAATGTATTAATAATGTTTTATTAATATATTAATATTGCTTTCTTAATATAATAATGTATTAATACATTGATAATGTTTTACAAAATATATTAATACATTAATGTGTTAATAATGCTTTACTAATATATTAATGCATTAATGTATTTAATGTATTAATGTATTTAATACATTAATGTATTATTGAATTTAATATATTTAATGTATTTAATATATTAATGTATTAATATAGTAATGTTATTTTAGGTATATCCGTCATCAACTAACAACAATCACTTTTATGAAAAAAGTGGTTGATATATGTCGATTGAAACCATTAATTTAAAAAAAGTGGAAAATGACATCGATCGACATATATCAACCACTTTTTACATAAAAGTGGTTGTTGCTAGTTATATATCATGTGTTATAATAGGATACACTTTATTCTTGACCATGTGTCATAATGTTGATATGTCATGTGGGTTAATAAAAAAGTGTGCGTTATTACGTTAAGTGGGATAACCAGGAGTGACACTCTAGCTCTTTCTTTTTGATGGTTTTGGTGACATGAATTTGTTTTAAATTTTAATAATTATAATCTAGATAATTTAGATATGTAATTTTGATTTAAATTTTAAGTGGATAGGTGTATATCTATTTAAAAGAGTAAGAGTTAATGATCTTTTAATTATAGAGGTTATTTTTATGGATATAATTTTATATTTTTAGAATAATTTTAGTAGTTATAATAAATGAAAGGCCACTATTTAAACTATTAACTTTCTCTTACATGACAAAGCAGCATAGTAGTTAATCATTAAAAATAGTAATTGACCTGATTAACATAATAATGCAACATAGTAGTTAATCATTAAAAATAGTAATTGACCTGATTAACATAATAATGATGGATGAAGTAAATGCCAATTTATTTACTGCTTCTAAATTTTTACTGTTGTATTTTAGTGTTTGTGGCAGGTCCTTTGTGGTGGGTGGATGTGTTTATATTTTACTGCAGTATTTTAATTAGTAGCGTGCGTTTTTTCACCGTTGTCACCGCCGTATGATAGCATTTTGTCGCTTCCAAAAATAGGTCTTCCAAATGACAATCAAAAGGAGAAGTGCTTTAACAATGGAGCAATTAAATTGCATTCAATATGTATCTACAATTGCAAATGATAATCACAAGGAGAAGAGATTTAACGTGCACCTATCTCGTCCGTTGTTAGTTTCCATGGCCGCAAACGACTTCTTTTCAATCAAACTTTAGTAGACCCTACTAGATTTATTGAGGGAATGATAACACGACGATAAGTTTTACTTACACCATGTTTGCGTTGCATTAGTCGACTTCTTTTCAATTAGCAACAGGAAGATACAAATACAAAAACTCATTTGTGTGACTTTAACATTTATTTATCAAATGACTTCAAGTGTTTTTTATCTTTATCATTACAAAAACTCATTTGTGTGACTTTAACATTTATTTATCAAATGACTTCAAGTGTTTTTTATCTTTATCATAAAAAGCAGTAAACAAATGATTTTGGCATTTATTGTTCTTCATTGGCATTCCTAGTCTGCTGGGTGATGCTTGCTTCTTGGTTCGTTGGATGGTGATTATTGTTGTTTGATTCAACTTTGCAGGGTTGAGGTCATGCGGTTGTAGTTGGGTCTTTTGGTGCTTCTTAACTGGGTTTTTATTTGCTTCTTGCTCTTGTTTGCTTCAAATTTGCAATGTTGAGGTCCTGCATCTCCAGTTGGATATGTTGTTACATGGTTTTACAGTTGGCTCCCCAGAAAATACTATTAAGATAAAATACTATGAAAAAGTTTGCAGTGGATGTAAACAACATCTCTTATGGCTTGAACCAGAGTTTGTCGAGCTCCAACTATATTTCATAGCTGACAATGTTTTTCCCATAGTTAATGTCTTTCTATGGATTCATAGTTATGAGATTAAGTGTTGTTGTGTGAGCGATAAAGTTCTTCTCTCCCTTTCTTTTTCCTCTTGTAAACTTGTTCGTTTTTCCCTTTTCTTCTTCCCCTCTATTATGCGTTTCTAGTTTTATACTTTGTCACGTTTATGTGGTCGCAGGTTCCCGTGGTGGCCAATTGACAAATCGGCATCTCCATATATATCTTTACATCACGAGTACGACCGACCACCGTTTGTTTGCATACTTATCCAATTTCTTCTAAACTTGCATGTTTTTCCCTTTTGTTCTTACCCTCTATTATGTATTTCTGGTTCTATACTTTTGTTACGTTTATGTTCTCGTAGGTTCCCATTGTGGCGAACTGATAAATCGTCGTCTCCATCTATATCTTCACATCACAAGTCCGACCGACTACTTTTCGTTTTATTACTTAGCCAATTTTATGAATGCGGGTTCGCAGATAGGTGTTATCAAACTCTGGTAACCCATGTTTGGGGTATACATATTGCACCCAAAACTTTCGTGCTCTACAATTCGACCCCGGATTCCTTGAAATCGCAAGACTGCCTCTACCTACGATGACTATGTCTGTCCGACCTGTCTTTCCATACTTAGTCGATTCTTCAAAGTTTCATGGGTTCATGCACTCCCGGGTTCAGAAAAGTTAAGAGCATTTTTCGCTCCCCTCCATCCTCGATACCTTCTGTCCTTCCCAATGAACATTAATTATGGTTTTACTAGTGACAACCGACTAGACAGGTTCGAAAATATTGTCTTTAATAAGAGGAAATCTCGAGGACATCTCTCATTAAAATACATAAACAGACGAATATTATGGGAATCTCTATTGATTTTTTGTGTGTCCATTTTGAATTTGCAAAAAGTGTTGTCTATTTTAGTTTTTTAAAGTCATCATCATAATAACAGTGCAACATTGTACTACCACACTCCCATCCACGAATGTTTCATCCACAGAGGTCTTGACATCATGTCCCTCTTTAATACTTTGCATATGTTACAGGTTGTCATATTTGAGAATCTAGTTGCATATGGGAATGTTAACTCGTGCTATTGGTGACTTTTCAACACACATATTTGAAAAGATTGGCATTAATAAGCATAAATATCGAGGGAATCTGCCATTAAAATGAATTAAGCCAAAATCTATAGAAGATTATACTATCATCCTCCAGCGTTGATTTTAAATACTTATTCTCATTTCTCTCTATCATCGAAGAGTTGGCTTTAAGGTGCCTTTGTTGTAATGTTCCTAGTCATGGACATGCGAGACAACTTAGAGATGCCATTCAGGCCCAATTGAAAGACGAGGGAACAGTTTTATGTGACGTCATATTTGAGTGTAAAAAACTTTGTTAGCCAACATAAACTCACACACACACAAAAAAAAAAATCAAGTTTCTTGTGATTGGTGTTGTCTTAGTATTCAATGCTTTGGATGGTTGAAAGGCTTGCCTGAAGATTTGTGTGTTGATATTCTTTGTTTTCTTACTCGGAGTTGGAAGAGAATTTCAGGTCACCTACAAAATGTTCCTTCATTGAATTATATAGTTTCTTCCAACAACACAGATTTGGCAAGTGTATCAATTTTGTAGACCATGCAAGAATTTATCTTTCGTCAGAGGACTCGCACATACCATGGCTTGCAAAATGATCTGTAATATTTGGAAATGACGTGAAATATTACTCCATTTGCGAATATACTTGGAAGGAAATTATAAATTTGGATCATCATGAGTATGAGAAACTATATGGGTGGTTGAAGCGACATCCTAAAATTACATAAGTTTCTATTTCAAAGTTTGTTGAGTTACTTTTGGGTGTGGTAATAGACTTGACAGAAGGTCGTATTCTTTGTTAAAGTTTGTTCACTTTCCTCTCGATGCAGTAATAGACTCCACATATAATCAACTTTATATCACCATTGCACAATTGTTTTTACTATTCATATGCATATGGTTGCATCTGGGTCAATGAGCTTGCCCCTCTTTGCATGACTATTCTCCTCCTACTTAAAGGTGGGTATATAACCAGGGAATGACACTCTCAAAAATTTTTAATGCTTGCATCAACATGTAACTCAGAAAAGTTAATGGGAAGGAATTATGGATTATGAACTTTGCAACACATTTGGAGGATTACTTTATACTACCACCTTCTGCAAGAAGTTTCGCGTGTTCAGGTAATGATTTGGTTTCTGAAAATCACCTTTTACTACCACCTTCATGTAATCATTTTATTTCATTCTTTATAAGAGACCTTAATGTAGTAGTGTATTTCAGAGTTGTTTCCACCTACAATTTCTTATTTTTTTAAAATATAGAAAAATGTATTTTTTGAACACAGGGTTGTTCGAAAATTTTTAGGCGTGGTTTGGGATTCACGTCCTTCAAGGATGTGAATTAGTCACACAATTAATATTTCTTGTGCCAATGCAATTGAGCCGTCATCCACTATGACAATTGCATTTACACTGCAATGTTAGATAATATATGTTTGACATGTGCCTAATGTCAAGGTCATTATCGCACACGACAACCAACGTCTAAAGATTTATGGACTCAAAGGAACATTGTAGTTGTCGTGACAAAGCAACACTAAAGTTGATGTTCTTTGCAGGTATGACACTCTTGCAGTCTAAGTGCTTTGACAATAACAACCTTGCTTGTTCATCGCATTGCCACACTGCAGTCAATAGCATTGTTCCCATATCCACCGCCAATGTCAATGTCCAAAGACAAAGCTATCTAGAGCCTGGGGTCACCACCAGTGTGGATGCCTAAAGGTGAAACTACCTGGAGCCTGAGATCATGACTTCTTTCACTTGACATTAGTATCAATAGTGATCAAATGTTGATTGTATGTCGAGTCTTTTACTGCATACAGAGGTCACTCAACACTCTTTGACATAGAAACTGGATATGTTTGAAGTCTGTTACAACTTTGGCATAAAATGTTCTGTAATTTTATAATGTCGATTCAAACACGCATACAATTTCTCATGTTCATGGGTATCCAATTTATAATTTCCTTCTGAGTGTATTCGGGCATGGAGTAATATTTGACATCACTTTCGAACATTCTAGATCATTTTGTGGGCCACCATGTCTACCACCCCTACGACGAAAGCTATATTCTGATGTGATCTGCAACATTTGATCCACTTGCCAGATCTGTGTTGTTGGAAGAAGTTGTGTACTTCAACAGAGGAACATTTTGCAGCTGACTTGGACATCCCTTCCAATTTACAGTAATAAAACAAAGAAGTTCAACATATAAATCTTCAGGAAGGCTTTTCAACCAAACATATGATCGAATATATGGAGAACAACAGTCACAATATACTTGAATTTTTTTTTTTCTCAGTTTTTGTTGGATAATAGGATTTATTTCCCCCAACGTTGACGTCATATAAAACCACTCCTTGGTCTTTGAATTGGGCAGGAATCGCATATGTAAGTTGTCTCAGATGTCAATGATCAGGAACATTATAAGGAGGGCACCTTAAACCGAACATTTTCGACGACAAAGGGAAATTAACACTTAGCAAAGTATGGAATGTTGAATAACCAGCCAATGCAAGAAAATCATATCTAGAAGAGATGAGCTATTCAAAAAGTTGGAATAGATCTAGTTGGCAGCACCAATAAATTCCAAGACCCGAAATTGATATTCAACTCGTTGTTTTTTATGAATCAAGCATTTGATGGTCAAGTTGAAATCTGTAAAAGATTTTCAACAAGCTTCATTATTGTACATATTTGTTTTTTTTTGTCGGCGATGGGCCCAATCGCAGTCATTATGGCCAGTAATGTCAACTATATTTTGTAACCTAGTTTATTTGAATATAGAATATTTGAGTTTTTTGTATGGTGTTTTCCAATATCTGGTGTTGTTTTTTATTTTATTTTGTACTTTTTTTGTGTGTCTTTAAACATGGATGCCAATCTTTTCTTTTTTCTTTCCAACACTTCGATTTAAATAAATGCCACTATGTTCTATCTTACATTTTACATGGAACAATAATTTGTCATAGGCCATACTTATGTGGCACCCTCCCTATACTTCAAGAAAGAAATGGGAGGACCCATCCTGCTTTGATTCTTCGGGGTCCCGTAAATAGAATGAATTAATGACTTTATTACAACAAGGCTACTCAAGTATTGACGTCATGTTCTTGTTCAATATTTCTCATATATTGCAGCTTATTCTATTTGATAATATCTATGAATATAAAAAACGTTGCATCATATGTCTATATATATATATATATATATATATATATATATATATATACATATATATATATATATATTGTTTCTATTACTTATGGGTTTCAACGAAATTTGCAAAATGAACAACATCCTGCAAATTGGAAGATGATTTGCATTTGGACCAGAAATAATCTATTAATATATATTAATATGAATACTATTGGAATAAATATAAACACTTTCTCTTTAAATTTTCCATGTTTTCTCCTCCTCTATTATCACTTTGTGGTTCTATATTTAGTCGTATCTCTGTGATCACGGACTCCTGGATTCGCATATTGGCAGATGCTTATATTTATCTATATCCTCACACCATGAGCCCGAATGACCATAGTCCCTTACAATACTTAGCCAATTATCTAACCAGCAAGTCCCAGGTTTGCGGTAACCAACACTTATGTCCCTTGTTCCCTCATATACATCTTGCACCCAAAGAAATTTCGTGAGATGCAACTTATGCTTTTACTAGTGAGGACTGGCTAGTGGTTCGAAAATATTGGCATTAATAGACAAACAATAGATGTTGTTCTATGATATGCTTGTCCCTTTTTCAATTTTCTTCTTCCCGTTTATTATCGCTTTATGGTTATATACTTATTCTCCTTTCTATGATCGTCGATTCTACGGTTGGCAAGCTGACATATATTCATCTCCATCTATATCCTCACATGTTGAATCCAACTGACCATTGTTCCTTTCCATACTTAGCCAATTTTATGGCCGTGGTTGTCGAGTTGGCCCTTTCGAGCTCTACTGCTTCTTGTTCCGTGATATACATCTTGCACTCAAAACTTTCGTGATCTACAATTCCAATGCGGACTCCTCAAACTTGCAATCTTCACTCTACCAGGGTTCACAAATGTTTCAAAGTATCTACCATTGCCTTCCATCCCCACTAACTTCGCGCCCTTCCCAAAATACATCGATTATGGTCTTACTAGTGACAACTAAACGCACTCGTAGGAAACAATTGGCACCCAGACCTCCGCCATATACAAATTGACTGTCAGACTCCGACATCGCCCCATCTTCTGTGTTATGCATTATGCATTCAAATGTTCTGAGTGCTACAATTTGACCTTCGGGGCCTCACGTCTTCTGGGGAGACCTTGTTACCCTATTTTGGATCCTCGCATTGGCGGGTTCACAAAATATCCAATTCTTAGTCACTATTTCTTGTTCCGACCATCCTCATTCTTCTTTCCAAATATGTAACATCAAAGTTTTAATCCTAAGACGCCATCATGCAACAACCATAAATATTGTCATTAATAAGAAAACTCCTCGAGGACTAACCATCCCTATAGAACTTGACCAGAAACATGCGGAGAAGATCTTGCTAGGTAATGGGAAAGCTATTACAAATTTCAATATATTATCGAAAACAAGTCCAGGCCAGCATTCCCCTATTCCATTCTTGGACACTTTTTCTATTGTGGGTTCCCAGATTAACGGCCTCAAAATTGTGTTTTGAATCTTCTGCAACTTTCAAACAGTGCTTGGAGTTCCACAATATACAATTTGTCCACTGGAATGCCCCGTCACGAGCCTGATCGTCCGTCGTTCCTTTAAATACTTAGACCCAAGTTGGATGTATCTCCATGACATTGTACATTTACTGTGTATCGAGTCCATTCTACCATTTCCATGTTCCATACTTAGACACTTTTTCAATTGCGGCTTCTCGGACTGGCAGGCTCAGGATTATGTTTCTAATGTTCCGCGACTAGAAAACAGTAACTGGAGTTCCACGATATACAATTTGTCTGTAGGAATGCACCATCATGCTCTCTTTCATGTTACACATTCTACAGTCAACACTCCTGAGAGATACAATTTGACCCTCGGGCCCTAACCTCTATTGATTGTATCTTCTAGCCCTATTTCGAGGCATCACCAACCTTTTTCGATAATTATCCATTCCTTAATTGTTGTTCCCTGTCCTCGCCACCTTCCTACTTTTCTCTGAATATGCAATTGACAAGCTTCGTCATGCATGAACCTTAATTATGTCATTCCATATACAAATTGACCACTAGATTCCCATATCACCCCCTCTTCCGTGGTACACATTTTTCACTCAAGTTATGAGACATACAATTTGACCCTCGGGAAGTCACGTCTCCTAGGGAACCATTGTCACCCTAATTTTGAAGCTCATCTGACCGCTTTCCATACTCTCCCATTTCATGGAATCTCTTTCGTGGTTCCTCAGGTTGGCAGGTTCACAAAATATCCAATTCTTATTCATTGTTTATTGTGCCCGACCAAGGTCTAATGCTAACAGTCCATCATGAAACAACCATACAAACTATCATTAAAAATCAAAACCGTCGATGAGACAGTGAAATTTAAATGAAGCTCAACTCCTTGAATTTAAATTAATTTGTCTTCTCTTGTTTTCTCTTTTCTGCCTAGAGACGTGCATAAAAGATTTTTCCATGCAATGGGAGATATATTACAAGTTTCAATATATTAGCGAAAATGAATCCGCCCAACCGTTTTTCTATTCCATACTTGAGCCACTTTTTCGATTGTGGGTTCCTTGATAGGCAGGATAACGTTTGAACTTCCATTGTGCCCTGTCCTACAAATATTACCCGGATTTTTGTGATATACAAATTTCCCTCTAGACTGTCCCATCAAGCCCTCTTCTGTGTTATTCGTTTTGCACTCAAAAAATTACGAGACATACAATTTCACCCTCGGGCCCTCAACTCCAATGGTTGTACCTTGGAACCCTATTTTGAAGCATGCTCGACCACTTTCGATAATTAGACACTTATTAATTACTCTTTCCCATCCCCACGACCTTTGTACTTGTTTCTTAATATGCAATTAGTAACCTTTCATGCTAACAACTCACCATGCAATAATTGTCAACATTGTCATTAATGAGAAAAATGCTCGAGGAGATCTCCCATTAATACGCATTAAACCAAGATCTGCGGAGAGTTATATTATGCCTTCTGATTGTTCATCTCAAACATGGGTTGTTGCATTGGCCCGTTCAAGAAATATCCAATCCTTAATTTCTCATTGTCGTATCTGCCATGTTCGCACTTCTATGTATACAATTACTAGTCTTTAATGATAACAACGCATCATGCAACAACCGTCAAAATTGTCATTAATGAGCAAAAGTATCGAGGAGATCTCCCATTCACATGCATTTGGACCAAGATTTGCATAGGGTTGTATTATCCCTTCTAACTCTTCATTTCAAAGATAGTCTAGACCAAGCAAACGTTCTTGTAAACTTATGGAAGTAGCTCGAAATCAATTATGTGGAGATAAAGTGAATATCTTCGGACGTGAGGGCCAAAACTTCTAGTGGTCTAGGGCGTACTCTTACTATTCATCCCATTCTGCCTAGAACTTAGTGATTTTGACCTCTGGAATTGCTCATGTAGGTTATGTCCCTGATGTTTTTGACTATAAGGAGGTGGTCTCTCGGTGTGCCGAAAAATATATTTCAAGCAAAAGAATTATTCCACTATGTGACCATTCTCCTATTTCTTTGTTACCTCAGGTCTTCCACAAGATGTTAAGATTTATGGAGCCAAAATTGACCTTCAAAGGACAAGACTGCAAGAAGTTCCTAGAAAAATATGATAACGGGTTGGACCTCTTACCCAAGTTCCTCGAAGACCCGACAACAGTTCCTAAAGATATCAAAAAGATACAGGTGAGTTCCTTTAGAAATCCATTCCGTGAAATTTCTTGGTTTTTTACAAGAATAACAGGACAGGAATTCACAACAAGCATTTCCCGTATAGTTATTTATATTTTGTACTTCATAGTCAAGGAACAATTCATTTTTTATTGGGGGAAGCTAATTTCCATTGAAATCTATTCCTAGTTGTCACGATTCAAAGAATCGATTAAATTTTATATGTCATCCTACTTGATTTTCGCAATAGTGCATTGCTATCCATTTCCAAAACCGTCTTTGTCCAAGAAAATAAACTATGAATTCGACCTAGTAACATTATGGTACTAGGCCTTGTGGAGGCACAAGGCCTCCCATTGTTTTTATGATTCTTTTAATGTCTTTGTCTTAGTTTTCAAATGTTTATTGTTAGGAAAGGATGCTCCCCAGATGTCTGGCCAGACAACCAAGTTTTTGGATAGGAAGGGGACACTTGAACAAATGGAAAATTACAGTGTACTAATGGTCATTGGCTCAAAGGAAAATCTTTCTTTGCTTCCATGCCACATCACAGACAAGTTGATTGTTATAGAAATAGTAAGGAAATACAACCACTGGTTGCATTTTTTCCATGACAAGAGAAAAATATAGTTCCTTCCTCTGCCCTAGCAAGTAGGGGACTTCGTGTGCAGAAACGTCAACAAGATTGACAAATTCCCAGGCCATTTCAGGAAATTGAACCTAACATATGTTGAAAGGATAAAGGGTTCGACCCTAATGGGATTTTTTGAGAACATTTACTATCAATTGGCTTTAGCATCTCTTTTATCCATAGACGCTTGACCGAAGACAGAGACAGTGACGACAACACTCCTGGTTCTGATGATTGTGATGTAGAGACATTGCAAAGCTCGACTGAATTATACAGATAATAGAGAAAATTATACGGTGAGAAGAGTGTCTAGTCCCCGGTTAGCACTCCCAAGAGCACAACATCACGGAGAATCACTTCAAAGGCCCACCCAAGTAAGAAAGAAACCCACAAATATTCAAACAAAGGAGGAGATAAGAACCCTCCTTGCGCAAAAATTGATAGTTCTCACAAGCTTCCCATGACGAAGAAGAGAAAAAAAATTTGTAGGGCAGGCAGAATAACCCAAAATTGAAAGTGAGCACATGCAGCTTGAAAATGGAATTGAGCACATGCACAAAGTTCACCTGTCCGCAAACACGATGCACCATAGTTCCACAATGGAAATAACTGAGACTGACATTTTTTACGAAGATGAATCCTTCGTATTCCAGAGCATTTTTTTTTACAGCCAATCTAAAAATTTAATCATTGAAAAGAGAGATGTAACAAATAAGAAAGGAAAATCTCGTACAAAGATTAACTTTTGGAAAATGTGATCATCCCAAATATCCTAATTTCACCACATATCCGATGATGCTCTTGATGATTCCATTGGAGGAATTGAAGCGGAGAATGCCAGACTGAACAACCGAGTCAAGGAATTGGAGGAGGCTTTCATTGCTACCCCAGAGTTTGCCAGTCCTTTAGAAAAAATCATGCCTTCTACGCCTGTAGCCAAGTTAAAAGGTCCTTTAGCCTCCTCACATCATGTAGAGCCGTTGTAGAGAATAACATCAAGAAAATAATGTAGCTAATTACTGAATCCTGGGAAACATCACAAAATATAGCTTCCTTTCAAAAGAGGGAAAAGGATTTGCACGGACATTTGCAGATGAATTTAAAAAATCAATAACGTTTCTATGAACATATGGTGACCCCTTTTTCCAACCATGCCATCAACATATCGGATCTAAAAAGAAGAGAAGAGGATATCCCATCCTCAAAGATGATCAAACAATTAAAATCATCCTGGAAAAAGAAATTTAAGAACCTGCAGCTCATTGTCGAATCATGTGAACAAGCCATATCAGAGAAAGAAGAATTATTCAGAAACCTGACCGAAATAGACTTAGCTGGAAGTACCAACGAGGTTCAAGACCCAAAATTAATGTTCAAATCCTTGTCTTTGACCAAAGAATCCTTTGATGAACAAATTGATATTTTAAAGGGGTTGTCTTTAGAAAAGTTTTACAACATCCTTGAATATGGTGTATATGAGGTTGAGAACTAGCTAGTGGAATATTCGGCAAACACTAAAGAAATTGAACATGCTCTGCATAGTATTTCTATGGATCTAAGGAAATTAGAAAACTATCTTTTCGACATAGAAATCTGGGATGAAATCAATGTGGCCCCCATGAGAAGCTACATTGAAGAATGGTTAAAACAGAGAATGGATAAGCTCGTCAATGAAGGGAAACAACTGGTTGGGAAAATTCTAGTGGTCATTGAAGAAAACAACAAAAACGCGTCGGCTTCATAGTAATTCTATACTGATCACATCTTGTTTTCTTTATCAATCCAATTATTCTACCTCTTTAAATAGAAATCTGTAACCAAAGACTCATAACTTCCAATTTCTTCTTTTCAGGTCTTCCTCTCTACCGTCGCGCACTTCTTCTTTCTACAGTCCTATTTCTTGTACTTATTTATTTTATGGTCCTCGGGAGCCCCAATCCCAGTCTATATGAAAAATGCATTTAAATTTCCAGAAATATGTAACAAACATTATTAGTTTTTGATAAATTTTAAAGAAAACTAATTCATGAATGAAATTTTTTTTTCCCTTCAACTATGATGGATGTCATAAAATTGTGTTTATTATATTTGTATTTTTAATGTGTGTGATTTCTGGTCCTTTTTCCATGAACCTTTGTTGCAAGGCATTATTAATGAAATGCTAAAAAAAAAATCCTTCAACTATGATGGATGTCAGGAAATTGTGTTTATTAAATTTGAATGTTTAATGTGTATGCTTCCTGGTCCTATTTTCTAGGAAACTTTATTGCAAGCCATTGAGATATAAATTTTCTAAGTCCCATGTTTGAACTATACACACCCCAGGAAAAACTGTGTCATTTGCATATTAACCTTGGGGGTCATCTACAAGCCAAATGTCTTGTGGTTGGCCTGTGACACACTGCCACAAGTCATCCTCTACATGGATAGCACATGTACTTCAAGGTTCTTCCCACATTTCTATGATCGGTGTCACTATAGCAGTGCATTTATTCCCATTCCATAAGTTTATATTTAAAAGTTTGTTGAGCTACTTCTGGGTGTGGTAACAGACTTGACAGAAGGTCATATTCTTTGTCAAAGTTTGTTCACTATCCTCTGGATGTAGTAACAAACTCTACATACAATCAAATTTATATCGCCACTGCACAATTTGTCTTACTATTCCTATGCATATGGTTGCATCTGGGTCAATGAACTTGCCCCTCTTTGCATGAATATTCTCCTCCTACTTAAATGTGGGTATATAACTAGGGAACGATGCTCTCAAAACTTTCTAATGATTTCATCAACATGTAGCTGGGAAAATTTAATGGGAAGGAATTTTGGATTATGAACTTTGCAACACTTTATGAGGATTACTTTATACTACCACCTTTGCAAGAAGTTTGGTGTGTTCAGGTAATGATTTGGTTTCCGAAAATCACCTTTTACTACCACCTTCATGTAATCATTGTATTTCATTCTTTAGAAGAGACCTTAATGTAGTAGTGTATTCTAGATTTGTTTCCACCTACAATTTCTTATTTTTTAAAATATAGAACAATGTATTTTTTTAACACACGGTTGTTCGAAAAGTTTTAGGCGTTGTTTGGGATTCACATCCTTCAAGGATGTGAATTAATCACACAATTAATATTGCTTGTGCCAATGCAATTGAGCCATCGTCCACTATGGAAATAGCATTAACACTGCAATATCAGATAATATATGTTTGACATGTTCCTAATGTTGAGGTCATTATCGCATAGGACAACCAACATCCAAAGATTTATGCACTCAAAGAAACATTGTAGTTGTCATGACAAAGAAAAACTAAAGTCGATGTTCTTTGCAGGTCTGACACTCCTGCAGTCTAAGTGCTTTGACAATGGCAACCCTGCTTCTTCATCGCATTGTCGCTCTACAGTCAATAAAATTGTTCCCATTACCACCGCCAATGTCAATGTTCAAAGCTGAAGCTATCTAGAGCCCGGTGTCACCGCCGGATTGGATACCTAAAGGTGAAACTACCTGGAGCCTGCAATC
This sequence comes from Picea engelmannii, assembly GCA_009831015.1. Taxonomy (NCBI): domain Eukaryota; kingdom Viridiplantae; phylum Streptophyta; class Pinopsida; order Pinales; family Pinaceae; genus Picea; species Picea engelmannii. The sequence continues at coordinate 552,960 of ML776858.1, read as the reverse complement.
ACGAATTCTTGCACTTGACATTAGTATCAGTAGTGATCGAAATTTTATTTTATGTTGAGTCTTTTACTGCATCCATAGGTCGATCAACACTCTTTGACATAGAAACTAGCTATGTGTCAAGTCTGTTACAACTTTGGCACAAAATGTTTTGTAATTTTATAATGTTGATTCAAACACGCATATAGTTTCTCACGTTCGTGGGTATCCAATTTTATAATTTCCTTCTGAGTGTATCCGTGCATGGAGTAATATTTGGCATCACTTCCAAACATTCCACTTCATTTTGTGGGACGCCAAGTCTGCCACCCCTAGGATGAAAGATATATTCTGATGTGATCTGCAACATTTTATACACTTGCCAGATCTATGTTTTTTGAAGAAGTTGTGTACTTCAACAGAGGAACATTTTGTAGTTGACTTGGATGTCCCTTTCAATTTACAGTAATAAAACAAAGAAGTTCAACATACAAATCTTCAGGAAGTTTTTTCAACCAAATAGATGATCAAATATAGGGAGAACAATAGTCACAACATACTTGAATTTGTTTTTTGTCTCATCTTTTGTTGGCTAACAGGATTTGTTTCCCCTAAAGAAGATGTCACATAAAACCACTCCTTGGTGTTTGAATTGGGCCTGAATCGCATATGTAAGTTGTCTCAGATGTGAATGATCAGGCAAATTACAAGGCACCTTAAACCCAAAGTTTTCGACGACATAAGGAAATTAACACTTAGCAAAGTGTATAATGTTGAATAACCAGCCAATGCAAGCATTCCATATCTAGAAGAGGCAAGCTATTAAAAAATATGGGATAGATCTAGTTGGCATCACCAATGAAGTCCAAGACCCGAAATTGATATTCAACTTGTTGTTTTTTACGAATCAAGCATTTGATGGTCAAGTTGAAATCTATACCAGATTGTCAACAAGCTTCATTATTGTACATATTTGTTTTTTTTGTCGGCGACGGGCCCAATCACAGTCATTATGGAAAGCAATCACAGCTGTATTTTGTAACCCAGATTATTTGAATATAGAATATTTGAGTTTTTGTATGGTGTTTTCCAATCAATGGTGTTGTTGTTTTTTTTGTAATTTTTTTGTATGTCGTTAAACATGGACGACAAGCTTTTCTTTCTACTGCCCAACACTTCGATTTAAATAAAGGCCACTATGTTCTCTCCTTACATTTTACATGGAACAATAATTTTTCATAGGCCATACTTATATATATATATATTTATTTTTATTATTTTTTTTTTCTTTTTATTGCTTATGGGTTTCAATGAAATTTTCGAAACGAACAACATCCTGCAAATTGGAAGATGATTTGCATTTGGACCATAAATAATCTATTAATATATATTGAAATAAATACTATTGAAATAAATATAAACACTTTCTCTTTAAATTTTCCATGTTTTCTCCCCCTCTATTATCCCTTTGTGGTTCTATATTTAATCGCATCTCTATGATCATGGCCTCTTGGATTCACGGATTGGAAGATGCTTATCTTTATCTATATCCTCACATCATGAGCCCGACTGACCACAGTCCCTTTCAATACTTAGCCAATTATCTGACCACCGGGTCTCGGGTTTGCGATATCCAACACTTATGTCCCATGTTCCGTCATATACGTCTTGCACCCAAAGAACTTTCATGATATGCAACTTATTTTTTTACTAGTGAGGAATGGCTAGGGGTTCGAAAAGATTGGCATTAATATACGAACAATAGATGTTGTTCTGTGAGATACTTATCCCTTTTTCCCTTTTCTTCTTCCCGTTTATTATCTCTTTCTGGTTATATACGTAGTCGCCTTTCTATGATCATGGGTTCCAGGGTTGGCGGGCTGACATATATTCATCTCCATCTATATCATCACATGAAGAATCAGACCGACCATTGTTCCTTTCCATACTTAGCCGATTTTATGGTCGTGGTTTCCGAGTTGGCCCTTTCAAACTCTGTTGGTTCTTGTTCCATGATATACATCTTGCACTCAAAAATTTTGTGATCTACAATTCCAGTGCGGAATCCTCAAAATCACAAGATTAACTCTACCAGGGTTCAAAAATGTTTCAAGGTATCTATCGCTCCCTTCCATCCCCACTAAATTAGTGTCCCTCCCAAAATACATTGATTATGGTCTTACTAGTGACAACTGAACACACTGGTACGAAACAATTGGCACCCAAAGCTCCACCATATAAAAATTGATTGTCGGACTCTGGCATCACCCCCTCTTTCGTGTTACACATTATGCATTAAAATGTTCTGAATGCTACAATTTGACCATCGGGGCCTCACGTCTCTGGAGAGACCTTGTCACCCCATTTTGGATCCTCACGTTGGTGGGTTCACAAAATCTCCAATTCGTAGTCACTGTTTCCTATTCTGTCCATCCTCGTACTTCTTTCCAAATATGAAACACCAAAGGTTTAATTATAATATTACATCATGCAACAACCGTAAATATCGTCATTAATAAGCAAAATCATGCAGAGAAGATCTTTCCAGGTAATGGGAAAACTATTACAAATTTCAATATATTAGCGAAAACAAGTTCGGGCCAGTGTTTCCCTATTCCATACTTGGACACTTTTCCGATTGTAGGTTCCCGAATTGATGGCCTCAAAATTATGTGATCTAGGTGGATATTGGTGGCCACCCACCTTTTCCAACTGGCTCAAAACAGCTTTCTGGCAATTTTGACAATTTACTATTTTTAGCAGGTTTTAACTTCCGGGGCCATTTTGAGGGCCTAAATGACGGTTTTTTGAGATCAAGGTTCTCAAAGATAGCTAAATGAATGATTGATCCCCCAAAATGAATCTCCTCGATGATACCTTTCCAACGAGCTATCATACGCCTAAAACGGAGATCGTATGCAAAAGTTACAACCCCGGGAAGTTGATGTACTAACTTACCCAAACGGGGCCCACATGACTTTTGGCGCTTCATCTCCTAGGGTTAGGTTTTTGGATGTCTAGGAATTTTGGCATTCCCGTTTATTGTAAAAGGGACTTCGGAGCCTCATTGTAACCATCTTCTTGTGAATGAGAGTAGCCGTCACATCTCTTCTCAGAGATAAGCTGCCACCATTCTAGCGAGTCTTTCACTCTATATTTTACAGTCTCTGTACATTTCTTTCATTAATAGAAATCATGTATTACTATATATCTTTGTTTATGGTTTCATATCTGATACATTTATGTTATATTATTGAATATCTGCAATATCTCTGTTCATTTATTTATTATATCTCTGCTCTCATTGCGTGCAGAAAATAATCCAGATCATTGGTATCAGAGTAGGTTGTTCTTGATCATTTTTTCAGTGCATGTCCCCGACGAGGTCCGAGTATAGCAAGTTGGGTCTCGAGCCTATCTCTCTTTAGTAAAATCTCTCTTTCACACCCAAGAAACCCTCAATGGCGGAAGAAAAGGAAAACGATGGAGCAGACGATCCTATCAGTCTGTTTCTTGAGCAAGCTCTCACGCAACAGAGGGAAGAAATGATGGAGAATTTTTCCCACATCCTTCAATGCCTGTCGTTAGAAACAGGTGCATCTTCATCAAGCGGCCACTTTGGAGGCACCTCGCCTTTCAAGGTACAATTTAATTTTGATATTCCTATATTTGAAGGACGGATAGATGCAGAAGCCCTAGAAAAATGGTTAACTCTGCTAGAAGGTTATTTCTTTGTTCACAATTTTTTCGACAAAGAAAAGATCACCTTTGTACTCCTTAAATCTCTCCCTCATGTCAAACATTGGTGGGAAACTTACTGGGAGCAATGTTCCATAGAGGATTCTGGAATATATGGGGTCGATCCCACTTGGGATTTTTTTGTGGATGCGGTAAAGGAACAGTATTACCCTGTTGGCAATTATGAGGACCAATACATGAGATGGACCACACTACGACAAGAGAAGGGCCAAGAAGTTCCAGATTTCACCAATACCTTTCATACCTTGCGCACCAAACTGGGTATCAAAGACTCCGAGTGACATTTGGTTCTGAAACACCGTGGGGCTCTACACAGATACATCCAAACTGAAATGGATTTTTTGGACATCTCATCACTCGGTGCTACCTATCGATATGTTGTTAAAATCAAGAAGAAATTTAAGCACAAGAACAAACAGGAGTTCGGGTCTGCAAATCCGCAACAACCAAAGTATGACAAAGACAACCCTAACAAACAGTCTCTCGAAAAATGGTGCGATTTCCACAAAAGCCCCTGGCACAACATCGATGAATGTCGCTCAAAACAGTCATTGGTGGCCGAGATCAAAGACAAGGAGCCGAACCCTGATTCAAAATTTGATTCTGAAAATACCGGTAAAGGACAGATCATTGATGCAGACCCCACTGCTATTGTCACGACCGCAGCAATTCAACCAGAAGAACCAACATATCCTGAAGAGGGGGAGTGCCTTTTTCATTCACAGATGTGGGTGAAGGGGACCTCGATGCATTTTATTGTTTATAGCGGAAGCCAAAAGAACCTCATCTCAGCAGAGATTTTCAAATAGTTGGGATTGTTGACAACACCACACCTGCATTCATACAACATCGGGTGGCTTCGCCAAGGATGAGATCTTCGTGTCAGCCAACAGTTTCAATTGTCATATGGCATCCAACCCTTCAAGGATGAGGTATTATGTGATGTTTCCCCACTGGATGTCTGTGATGTTCTCTTGGGCCAACCATATATGTGGAAGTGCCATGCTATTTATGAGTCTCGACCTCATAGTGTTATTTTCACTTTAGGGGGTCATCTCTACAGAATACCAGAGGTAGTTCCCACTACTGTTCCACCTAAAAAATGTCGTAAAGTAGTATCTCATACTGCAAAATTTAGTTTCTTCACAATCTGTTCAAAAGGAGAACAGAAGGACACTGCAACCACTACAGCCTCACCCCAAGCACCTTCTATCCTACAAAAGCAGGTCGACAAGGCTGCAAAAAAATGTAAAGATTCCTTCTGCACAACATCCTCTCATGTAGCCCGACTTGTTAAACAGACTCAACCTCAACGGGTTCATGATAGACTTCCATAAACTGAGCAGTGCGACGTCTCCAACAAGACAAGTAGCTCACCAAGATGCAGATTCAAAAAATGCTTTTCCTTCTCCCCCAGGAACTCAACGCAATGGAGACCATTTCTTCCTAAGGAGGGAGGATTTATCTAGGTGGATATCGGTGGCCACCCACCTTTTCCGACTGGCTCAAAACAACTTTCTGGCAATTTTGACAATTTACTATTTTTAGCAGGTTTTAACTTCCAGGGCCATTTTGATGGCCTAAATGAAGGTTTTTCGAGATCAAGGTTCTCAATGATAGTTGAAGGAATGATTGAGCCCCCAAAATTAATCTCCTCGATGATACCTTTCCAACAAGCTATCATACGCCTAAAACAGAGATCGTATGCAAAAGTTACGACCCCAGGAAGTTGATGTACTAACTTACCCAAATGGGGCCCACATGACTTTTGGCGCTTCATCTCCTAGGGTTAGGTTTTTGGATGTCTAGGACTTTTGGCATTCTCGTTTATTGTAAAAGGGCCTTCAAAGCCTCATTGTAACCATCTTCTTGCGAATGCAAGTAGTTGTCACATCTCTTCTCAGAGATAAGTTGCCACCATTCTAGCGAGTCTTTCACTCTGTATTTTACAGTCTCTGTACATTTCTTTCATTAATAGAAATCATGTATTACTGTATATATGTGTTTATGGTTGCATATCTGATACATTTCTGTTATATTATTGAATATTTTTGATATCTCTGTGCATTTCTTTATTATATCTCCACTCTCATTTCGTGCCGAAAATAATCCAGATCATTGTGTTTCGAATCTTCCATCACTTGCAAAAAATGTCCAGAGTTCCGCAATATACAATTTGTTCGCTTGAATGCCCTGTCACGATCTCGATCGTCCGCCATTCCTTTCAATACTTAGCCCCACATTGGATGTATCTCCATGATGTTGTACATTTACTGTGTATCGAGTATGGCCTACCGTTTCCCTGTTCCATACTTAGACATTTTTTCAATTGCGGCTTCCCGAACTGGTGGGATGAAGATTATGTTTCCAATGTTCCACGACTAGCAAAATGTACCTAGAGTTTCACGATATACAATCTGTCTGCAGGAATGCACCATCATGCCCTCTTCCATGTTACATGTTCTGCGGTCATCACTCCTGAGAGATACAATTTGACCCTCGAACCCTCACCTCTATTGGTTGTATCTTCTATCCCTATTTTTAAGTGTAAGCAACTGCTTTCGATAATTATCCATTCCTTAATTGTTGTTCCCTATCCCTGCCACCTTCCTACTTTTCTTTGAATATGAAATTGGAAATATTTTTCATGCATGAACCTTAAACATGTCATTCCATATACAAATTGATCATCAGACTCCCATATCATCCCCTCTTCCATGGTACACATTTTTCACTCAAGTTTCAAGACATACAATTTGACCCTCGGGAAGTCATGTCTCCTGGGGAACCATTGTCACCCTAATTTTGAAGCTCGTCTAACCACTTTCCATACTTTCCCATTTCATGGAATCTCTTTCACGGTTCCTCGGGTTAGCAAGTTCACAAAATATCCAATTCTTAGTCACTGTTTACTATGCCCAACCATGGTCTAATGCTAACAGTCCATCGTGAAATAATCGTACAGACCGTCATTAAAAATAAAAAGAGTCAATGAGACAGTGAAATTTAAATGAAGCTTGACTCCTCGAATTGAAATTAATTTATCTTCTCTTATTTTCTCTTTTCTTCCTAGAGATATGCATAAAATATCTTGTCATGCAATGTGATATATATTACAAGTTTCAATATATTAGCAAAAATGAATCCGCCTAGCCGTTTCTCTATTCCATACTTAAGCCACTTTTTTGATTGCAAGTTCCTGGATAGGGGGGCTCACGTTTTCACTTCCATTGTTCTGTGTCCTGCAAACATTACCCAGACTTCCACGATATACAAATGTCCCTCTAGACTATCCCATCATGCCCTCTTCTGTGTTATTCATTTTTCACTCAAAAATGTCTGAGACATACAATTTGACCCTCGGGCCCTCAACTCCAACGGTTGTATGTTGGAACCCTATTTTGAACCATGCCTAACCGCTTTCGATAATTAGACATTCCTTAATTTCTCTTTCCTGTCCTCGTGACAATTGTACTTCTTTATTAATATGCAATTAGTAACCTTTCATGCTAACAACTCACCATGCAGGAACTGTCAACATTGTCATTAATGAACGAAACGCTCAAGGAGATCTCCCATTAATATGCATTAAACCAAGATCTGTGGAGAGTTATATTATCCCTTCCGATTGTTTATCTCAAACACGGTGCATCATGTTGGCTCATTCATGAAATATCCAATCCTTAATTTCTCATAGTCGTATCCACCATGTTCGCACTTCTATGTATGAAAATACTAGTCTTTAATGTTAACAGCGCATCATGCAACAACCATCGAAATTGTCATTAATGAGCAAAAGTCTTGAGGAGATCTCCCATTCACATGCACTTGGACCGAGATTTGTGCAGGGTTGTATTACCCCTTCTAACTCTTCATTTTAGATATCGTCTGGACCAAACAAACATTCTTGTAAACTTATGGCAGCAACTCGACAACAGTTCTATGGAGATACAATGAATATCTTCGGACGTGAGGACCATAAATTCCAGTGGTCCAGGGCATACTCTTACTATTCATCTCGTTCCGCCAAGAATGAAGTGATTTGGACCTCTATAATAGCTCGTGTAGGATATGTCCCTGAGGTTTTTGACTGTAAGGAGGTGGTCTCTTGGTGCATCGAAAAATATATTTCAAGCCAAAGAATTATTCCACTGCATGACCATTCTCCTATTTCTTTGTGACCTCAGATATTCCACAAGATGTTAAGATTTATGGAGCCAACATTGACCTTCAAAGGACAAGACTGCAAGCAGTTCATATAAAAACATGATAACGTGTTGGACTCCTTACCCGAGTTCCTCGAAGACCCGACAATAGTTCCCGAAGATATAAAAAATTTGCAGGTCAGTTCCTTTAGAAATCCATTCCGGTAAATTGCTTGGCTATTTACAAGAATAACGAGACAGGAATCCACGAAAAGAATTTCCCATATAATTATTTATATTTTGTACTTCATAGTCAAGGAACAATTCATTTTCGATTGGGGGAATCTAATTTCCATTGAAATATGTTCCCAACTGTCATGATTCAAAGAATCAAATAAATTTTATATTTCATCCTACTTGATTTTTTCAATAGTGCATTGTTGTCTGTTTCCAAAACTGTCTCTGTCCAAGAAAATAAACTATGAATGTTACTGAGTAACATTCTGGTAATAGGCTTTGTGGAGGCACAAGGCCTCCCATTGTTTTTATGATGTTTTTAATGAATTTGTCTCAGTTTTCAAATATTTATTGTTATGAAAGGATTCTCTCCAGATGTTTGGCCAGGCAACCAAGTTTTTGGACAAGAAGGGGACACTTGAACAAAAGGAAAATTACAGTGTACTAATGGTCGTTGGATCCAAGGAAAATCTTACTTTCCTTCCATGACACATCATAGACAAGATGTTTGTTGCAGAAATGGCAAGGCAATACAACCACTGATTGCATTTTTTCCATGACAAGAGAAAAAAATAGTTCCTTTCTCTGCCCTGGAAAGTTGGGGACTTCGTGTGCAGAAAGGTCAACAAGATTGACAAATTCACAGGCCATTTCAAGAACTTGAACCTAACCTATGTTGAAAGGCTAAAAGGTTTCAACCCTAATGGTATTTTTCGAGAAAATTTACTATCATTTGGATTTAGCATCTCTTTTATCCATAGATGCTTGACTGAAGATAGAGACAATGATGACAACACTCCTGCTTCTGACGATTGTGACGTAGAGACATTGCAAATCGCAACTGAATTGTATAGACAATAGGGAAAAGTATCCGGTGAGAAGAGTATCATGTCCCTGGTCAGCACTCTTAAGAGCACGACATCATGGAGCATCACTTCAACGACCCACCCCAGTAAGAAAGAAACCCAGAAATCTTCAAACAGAGGAGGGGATAAGAACCCTCCTCATGCAAAAATTGATAATTCTCACAAGCTTCCCCCAACGAAGAAGAGAAAAAACATTGTAGGGCAGGCTATATGAGGTTGATAACTATCTATGAGGTTGAGAAATCGCTAGTGGACTATTCGATACACACTGAAGAAATTGAACAGGATCTGCATAGTATTTCTATGGATCTAAGGAAATTATAAAACTAATTTTTTGACATAGAAATATGGGATGAAATCAACGTGGCCCCCATGAGAAGCTACATTGAAGAATGGTTAAAATGGATAATGGACAAGATCATCGACAAAGGGCAACAACTGGTTGGCACGATTGTAGTGGTCGTCGATGATAGAAAAAAAAAATGTATCGGCTTCATAGTAAGTCTATACTGATCACATCTTGTTTTCTTTATCAAACTAGTTATTGTACCTCTTTAAATAGAAATCTCTAACCAAAGACTCATAACTTCCAATTTCTTCTTTTCAGGTCTTCCTCTCTACCGTTGCGCACTTCTTCTTTCTACGGTCCTATTTCTTGTACTTATTTATTTTATGGTCCGTAGGAGCCCCAATCCTAGTCTATATGAGAAACGGATTTAAATTTCCAGAAATATGGAACAGATTCCATAAATATGTAACAAACATTATTAATTTTTGATAAATTTCAAAGAAAACTAATTCGGGAATGCAATTTTTTTTTCCTTCAACTATGCTCGATGTCAGGAAATTTTGTTTATTATATTTGAATGTTTAATGTGTGTGATTTCTAGTCCTTTTTTCTAGGAACCTTTGTTGCAAGGCATTATTAATGAAATGCTAAAAAAAAATTCCTTCAACTATGCTAGATGTCAGGAAATTGTGTTTATTATATTTGAATATTTAATGTGTATGCTTCATGTTCCTCTTTTCCAGGAACCTTTATTGCAATTCATTGAGACACAAATTTTCTAAGTCCCATGTTTGAACTATACACACCCTAGGAAAAAAATGCCTCGTTCGCATATTAACCTTGGGGGTCATCTACAAGCCAAATGTCTTATGGTTGGCCTATGACACACTACCACAAGTCATCTGTTGCATGGATACCACATGTACTTCAAGGTGCTTCCCACATTTCTGTGCTCAGTGCCACCCTAGCAGTGCATTTATTACCATTCCAACCTAGCAGGGACTACGCTGCCATGCAATACTTGTTTTATGTGGGATTTTCATATTTTCAAACTATTGAAGTCTATCCTCATATATTAACCACTTTTATAGTGTGGTTTTTCTAGTTAAATAAAAAAATAAATGTTGAAAATGTTGGATTACTGAGAGGGGGGGTGAATCAATAATAGATCAATTTAATCCTTTTTAACCATATAATCCAAGTGTTATATCAATGAAGCATTATCATACAATAACTGCAAAGAAAATAAGCAATGAAAAAATGAAAAATCATACACATACACAGTACACCAGTGTTTTACGTGGAAACCCAAATCGGGAGAAAACCATAAAATGTTTTTTCTTATATGTATTTATGAATTACATTCATTGGAAGCACCAACTTCCTTTGTTTTCAAGCTGTAACTAGAAGGAGGCTCCAACCTAGTTTCTCAAGCTACAACCTGAAGGAAGATCCAACTCCCCAATTCTCTAGCTACAACCAGAAGGAGGCTACAACCCCCTATGTTCTCCGGCTACAACCACTTGTCCTTGCCCCATCCAACCGCCCTAAAGTATAAGTATAATGATGAAACCATTGTCTCACTGTGATATATACCATTGTAGACCTATACCAATAAATTTGAACCATGCATCAACCTATACCTTAACCTATAATCAACCTGTACCATAAACAAGTGCATCAACCATGCACCAACCTGTACAAAACAACCTGTAATCAACCTGTACCATAAACAAGTGCATCCAACCATGTACCAAGTATGTACCAATCATGTGTGTCAACTACTCATAAACTATGAGTCATCAATATGTACCAATCATGTGTGTCAACTACTCATCAACTATGACACATCAATATGTACCAACATCATCAACTATACACATCATGTATGTGTCAATTCATCAACTACTTGTCTCAACCATGTACTCAACATGTACCTCAATAAAAATCCCTCATCAATTTCATCATCCAAATCTGATTTGTAGCTCGGTAATAGACCTAGTGTATATGATCACATTCCTGCAAACCTTCCTTAAATTTAACAACAAGTGACTAGAATTTTCATCAAACTTTTCTTTAGTCTCGCATGCCTAGTTTTGGATTAGTCAACAACCCTAACTTGAAGTAATCATAACTTTGTACTTGTAATGTATAAATATATGAAATTGATATACAATGTTCTTCAGTTTTTTTTATGCAATTCCTCCAAGCGTCACTACTTGGAACCTCTCAGAAAAGGAGTTATAGTAAAAATTGCATACCTTGTTGAATTCTGGCTTATTCTAGAGAGAGACCTTGTAGATCATTCCTCGAACGAAATATTTTTTGAATTGCTCTGAAACTGTTACACATAATACTAAATATTGTACCCTGGCCAACACATTTTGTTTCACTAAATTTGGATCTGTTATCAAGAAATTATGACATTTTTACCCGAAACACCTGTTTTTGACTAGTTTCAGGACTAGCCACAAACCCTATTTCCCACAGAGTGTAAATCCAAAAGTAAAATGACCCACAAGATGAATTTTTAACCACCAATACTTGAATATATTTTCTCAATGGAATAGAAATTTCATGGTCTGAATCATTATAAAAAAAAAAATTATAGCGAAAATGGTGAGATCACTTGTAAATAACATACCTTAGAAAGCACCATCAAAAGAAATTATCCTTCCTTGCATTTCGGCCTTCTTTTCTTCACCTTCCCTCATAATTTCAGCTTATATATCCTTGGTTACCTCAGACACCTATAGATATTCAATATGCTCAAGTGTATCTAAAATGAGAGAGCCGTGCCTCTTATTTATACTCTCCAAGTAGCTTCCTTAAAAACATCTTCTAGGTCACTTGGCCCCACTTTCCTTATTTTAGGGTTAACCCACTTCTAATTTCTCCATTAAATTTATTATTGAAATCATTTATTTTGTATTCACTTT
>ML776858.1:511211-527844 GCA_009831015.1 Picea engelmannii | reverse complement strand
CATGGTATATTGTGGTGTATTGGTGTAACTCTTATACTATTGTTCATTTCTCATTGAATATAATTGAATGGTTTAATTATAAGTTGAAAAAGGTTTTAAATTGTACTTGATACTAATTCACCCCCCTCTTAGTATCAACACCCAGAACTATTAGGGAAGCAGTGAATTCATAGAATAGTAAACTCTGGAAGAAGGCCATGGTTGAAGAAATGGATGCCTTGGATAAGAATGAGGCATGGGATATAGTTGAGTTGCCATCTGGAAGAAAATCTATTGGTAGAAAATGGTTGTTTAAGAAGAATTTTAATGCACAAGGTAAAGTGGAGAAATACAAAGCTCGATTAGTAGAAAAAGGTTATTCCCAGGTAGATGGAATTGACTTTGGTGAGATTTTTTCTCCTGTTGCTAAGTTAACTTCTATTAGATTTATTTTATCTATTGTTGTTGCTTTTGATCTTGAAGTGGAACAGATGGATGTGAAGATAGAATTCCTACATGGGGATATGGAAGAAGAAATCTACATGAAGCAGCCAGAAGGATTTGCAGTGAAGGGGAAGAAAGAGTTGGTTTGTAAGCTAAAGAAGTCACTATATGGTCTGAAGCAATCACCTAGGATGTGGTACCCAAATTTTGAAACATACATCCTTGGATTGGGATTTGTAAGAAGCAGGGTTGATCACTACATATATTCCAAGCAGGTTGGCAATCACTTCATTTATGTAGTGTTGTATGTTGATGACATGTTGTTGGTAGGAAATAACATGGATGTTATCAAGGAGGTGAAATTGCAACTATCCTCCAAATTTGACATGAAGGATATCGATGCTACTAACTTCATTTTGGGAATGGAGATTAAAAGAGATTGTGCAAACAAGAAAATCTGGTTGAATCAGAGAAAATATGTTGAGACGATATTGTAGAGGTTTAATATGCAAGTAAACCGGTCAAGGTTCCTATTCCCATAGGTGTAAAGTTATCTACAGATTAGTGTCCCAAGACACAGGAAGAAGAAGAGGACATGTCCCATGATCCATATGCGAGTGTAGTTGGCAATTTCATGTATGCAATGGTTTGTACTAGACCAAACATTGCACATGCAGTGGGAGTTTTGAGCAGGTATATGTCAAAACCAGGGAAGGAGCATTGGACAACAATAAAGAGGGTCTTCAGGTATCTTCGTGGCACCACCAGTTATGGATTGTGCTACCAAGGAATATTGGTATTGGATAGAGTGGTGGACATACATGGCTTTGTTTATGGAGACTAGGCTGGAGATTTGGATCACAGAAGATCTACAAGTGAGTATGTGTTTAACCTATTTGGAGGAGAAATCAGTTGGATGAGCAAAGGACAGGCTGTAGTGGCACTCTCAACTACAGAAGCTGAATACATGGCAACCAATGATGCAAGCAAGGAAGCAATATGGTTACAAAGATTGTGTTCAGGTATTGGGTTGGTACAACAAGCAGTGATATTAGATTGTGACAGTCAGAGTGCAATCTTCCTGGAAAAGAACCCAACTTATCATTCTAAGACAAAGCATATTTATGTTCAGTATCACTTTGTGAGAGACATGGTCGAGGAAAAGAAGGTGTTGCTGGAAAAGGTTGACACTTTGAAGAATGTTGAAGATTCATTGACAAAGTCTGTGAGCACAAAAAAGTTCTCCTGGCGTAGAGTAATAATGGGCATTGTTGCCCTGGTTTGTTGACTATATAATCCCCTGGACCCCTGGATGCAAAGAAAACAACAAGTGGGAGAATGTTGGGCATGCATTATATTCTTTGCATGTGTGTGTGTGGGTGCGTCAGATATGACAACTACGCCTGAAGATCCCTCATACTAGTGCTCTATTTGTGTCATGTGCATCGAGCGCTTTCCTAGGGGGGTCCCAGAGGGGGGGGGGCAGGTATGCACCCCCCTGGTTACGCGCAGCGCCCCAAAAAAAATTTTTAGCCGGTTTTTGCTATTTTTAGCGGTTTTGTAAATTAATCCCGGATTAAGGGATTAGGGTTTTGGTATCTACGGAATACCTAAAAACATTTTATATATTGTATGATGAATGGTGAAATTCGATATAATGAATATAAGAAAGGTTTTCTCGGTTGAGGGTTTCCGATATAAAATCTCTGTGTACTCTGTGTATGAGCCATTGATTAAATTTTGTTTTTCTTAAGAATATATATACATTTCTTTACTTCACAAGTTTAAAACTTACAACTACAACCGGAAGGTGGATACAACCACCTTTCCTTGCCCCGTCCAACTGCCCTGAAGTAGAAGTACAATGATGGAACCACTGTCACACTATCACTGTGAGATATACCGTTGTAGACATGTACCAATAAATCTGAACCATGCATCAACCATGCATCAATGTGTAATCAACCTGTACCATAAACAAGTGCATCAACCATGCACCAACCTGTACCAAACAACTTGTAATCAACCTGTACCATAAACAAGTGCATCCAACCATGTACCAAGTATGTACCAATCATGTGTATCAACTACTCATCAACTATGAATCATCAATGTGTACTAATCATGTATGTCAAATACTCATCAACTATGACTCATCAATATGTACCAACATCATCAACTATACACCTCATGTATGTGCCAACTCATCAACTACTTGTCTCAACCATGTACCCAACATGTCCCTCAACCAAAATCCCTCATCAATTTCATCATCCAAATATGATTTTTAGCTCTATAATAGACCTGGTGTATATGATCACATTCCTGAAAACCTTTCTTAACTTTAACAACAAGAGACTAGCATTTTCATCAAACGTTTCTTTAGTCTCACATGCCTAGTTTTGCATTAGTTAACAACCCTAACTTGAAGTAATCATAACTTTGTACCTATAATGTATAAAGATATGAAACTGATACACAATGTTCTTCAGTTTTTTTTATGAAATTCCTCCAAGTGTCACTACTTGGAAACTCTCAAAAAATGAGTTATAGAAAAAATGGCATACCTTGTTGAATTTTGGCTTATTCTAGAGAGCGACCTTGTAGAGCATGCCCCGCACAAAATATTTATTGAATTGTTATGAAACTATCACACAACATACTAAAGACTGTAACCTAACCAAAACATTTTGTTTCACTGAATTTGGATCTGTTATGAAGACGTTATGATGTTTTTACCCGAAACACTTGTTTTTTACTAGTTTCAGGACTAGCCACAAACCCTATTTTCCACGGAGTGTAACTCCAAAAATACAATGAACCACAAGCTAAATTTTTTTCCATAGATACTTGGATATGTTTTCTCAATGGAATAGAAATTTCACGGTCTGAATCATTATATAAAAAACTTTATAGTGAAAATGGTGACATGACCTGTAAATAACATACCTTAGAAAGCACCATCAAAAGAATTTATCCTTCCTTGCATTTCGGCCTTCTTTTCTTCACCTTCCCTTAGAATTTCGGCTTATATATCCTTGGTTACCTTAGAAACCTATAGATATTCAATATGCTCAAGTTTATCTAAAATGAGAGAGCCTTGCCTCTTATTTATACTCTCCAAGTAGCTTCCTTAAAAACATCTTCTAGGTCACTTGGCCCCACTTTCCTTATTTTAGGGTTAACCCACATCTAATTTCTCCATTAAATTTATTATTGAAATAATTTATTTTGTATTCACTTTGAATTATAATACACTCATTACTTCACTTTATTATTTACCTTTTAAAATATCTTAAACAAGTTTGACTACTTTGACCTTTTGGGGCTTCTAGATGACATATGAGGGTCCTCTAACTTCATAAGGCCATAATTCTCAAACCGTGAGGAGTTATGTGACTTTCCACATACCACCAGAAATGGAATGACATGTACTATCCATATAGAATAGTATTATCTGAAAATATATCATAACTCATATTGTTACCCATCAAACAAACTTGGGTCCATTACCCAAACCTCGGGTCTCCAACTTCTCATGGCCATAACTCTTTAATCGTGAGGAGTTATGTGACGTTCCACATACCACCGGAAATTTAATGACAAGAACTATCCATCTAGGATAGTTTCCCTAACAAATTCACTATCCTTTATCTCATTATTCCACAATTAATCATGGGTTCTCTTAGTCCGCAAAGTGTCTTCCTGTGAGGGATTTCACCATAAGGGGACCACTTTGGATTTCATCCATATTTACTTCTTATCAACCATGAAAAAAAAAAAATTAGTCATATTTACATCAAACAATCGTGGGTCCATTACCAAAACCTTTGTGCTACGGGTCTTTCTTCAAGGGTTGACATCAATGACAACCAACCTTAATCAACAAAAAATAATTTAAACATTGGTCCTGGGATGGGGTGCCACCTAGTGATCTTGGTGGATATCGGTGGCCACCCAGCTTTTCCAACTGGCTCAAAATAATTTTCTGGCAATTCTGGTAATTTACTATTTTTAGCAGGTTTTAACTTCTGGGGCCATTTTGGGGCACTAAATGATGTTTTTTGGGGGAAAATAGGTTTTCAATATGAAATTTCCTTTTATATTGAACTTAAAATGAATCTCCTCGACGATACCTTTCCAATGGGCTATCATACGCCTAAAACGGAGATTGTATGCAAAAGTTACGACCCCGGGAAGTTGATGTACTAACTTATCCAAATGGGGCCCACATGAATTTTGGTGTTTCATCTCCTAGGGTTAGGTTTTTAGATGTCCAGGGTTTTTTTCATTCTTGTTTATTGTAAAAAGGATTTCAGAGCCTCATTGTAATCATCTTTTGGCGAATGTGAGTAGTTGTCACATCTCTTCTCAGAGATAAGCTGCCACCATTCTATAGAGTCTTTCACTCTATATTTTTACAGTCTCTGTACATTTATTTCATTAATAGAAATCATGTATTACAGTATCTCTGTGATTATGGTTGCATCTCTGATAAATTTATGTTATATTATTGGATTTCTGCGATATCTTTGTTCATTTATTTATTATATCTCCGCTCTCATTTCGTGCCGAAAATAATCCGGATTAGTGGTATCAGAGCAGGCTGCTCTTGATCATTTTTTTTAGTGCATGTCCCCAACGAGGTCCTAGTATAGAAACTTGGGTCTCAAGCTTGTCTCTCTTGAATACAATCACTCTCGCACGCCCAAGAAACCCTCAATGGCAGAAGAAAAGAAAAACGACGGAGAAAACGATCCTATCAATCTATTGCTTGAGCAAGCTCTTACGTGACAAAGGGACAAAATGATGGAGAATTTTTCCCACATCCTTCAATGCCTTCCGATAGCAGCAGGTACATATTCATCAAACAGCCACTTTGGAGGGACCTCACCTTTCAAGGTACAAGTTAATTTTGATATTCATGTATTTGAAGGATAGATAGATGTAGAAGCCCTAAACAAATGGTTAACTCTGCTAGAAGGTTATTTATCTATTCACAATTTTCTGACAGAGAAATGATCATCTTCACGCTCCATAAGGCTCTCCCCCATGTCAAACATTGGTGGGAAACTTACTGGGAGTAGAGTTCCACAGAGAAGTCTGGAATATATGGGGCCGAGCCCACTTGGGATTTTTTTGTGAATGTAGTAAAGGAACAGTATTACCTTGTTGGAAACTATGAAGACCAGTACAAGAGATGCACCACACTGCAGCAAGAGAGGGGACAAGCAGTCCCAGAGTTCACCAATACCTTCCATACCTTGTGCACCAAGATGGGTATCAAAGACTCCAAAGGCCATTTGGTTCTAAAATACCGTGGGGATCTACACAGATACATCCAAACTGAAATGGATTTTCTGGACATCTCATCACTCGGTGTTTCTTATCGATATGTTGTTAAAATCGAGCATAAATTTAAGCACCAGAACAAAAGAGATTTTGTGTCTGCAAATCCGCAACAACCAAAGTATGACAAAGATGGCCCTAACAAAGAGTCTCCCGAAAACCAGTCCAAGACATAGGAAAAGAAGGGTCACGGGAAGACAAAGAAGGACACCAGAAAATGGTGTGATTTCCACAAAATCCCCTGCCACAACACCGATGAATGTCACTCAAAACAGTCATTGGTGGAAGAGATCATAGACAAGGAGACGAACCCTGATTCAGAATATGATTCTAAAAATACTGGTAAAGGATAGATCATTGACGCAGACCCCACTGTTATTGTCGCAACCACAACAATTCAACCAGAAGAACCAACGGATCCTTAAGAGGGGGAGCACCTTTTTTATTCACAGATGTGGGTGAAGGGGACCCCGCTACATTTTATTGTTGATAGCATAAGCCATAAGAACCTCATCTTAGTAGAGGTTGTGAAACAGTTGGGATTTTCGACAACACCACACCCACAACCATACAACATCGGGTGGCTTCGCCAAAGACGAGATCTCTATGTCAACCAACAGTGTCAATTGTCATACGGAATCCAACCCTTCAAGGATGAGGTATTATGTGATGTTGCCCCACTGGATGTCTGTGATGTTCTCTTGGGCCAACCATATATGTGGAGATGCCATGCTATTTATGAGTCTTGACCCCGCAGTGTCATTGTTTCTATGGGGGGTCATATCTACAGAATACCAGAGGTAGTTCCGATTACTTTTCCACCTAAACAGTTTCGCAAGGTAGTATGTCATACTACAAAATTCATCTTCTTCACAATCTGTTCAAAAGGTGAATAGAAGGATACTGCAACCACTACAGCCTCGACCCAAACACCTTCTATCCAACAAAAGCAGGTGAAAAAGATTGCAGCAAAATCTAACGATTCCTTCTACACAAAATAATATCATGTATCCAAACTGGTTAAAAAATTCCAACCCTTCCAGCCACATGTTCGTGACAACCTTCAACAATCTAAACAACGCAACTTCTCTAACAAGGAAAGCAGCTCATCAAGATGTAGATTCAGTAGATGCTTTTCCCTCTCCCCCGAGCACTCAACACAATGGATACCTTTGCTTCCTAAGGAGAGAGTATTGATCCAGTTGGATATTGGTGGCCACCAACCTTTTCTAACTGGCTCAAAACAGTTTTCTGGCAATTTTGGTAATTTACTATTTTTAGCAGGTTTTAACTTCTGAGACCATTTTGGGGCACTAAACGATGTTTTTTGGGAAAACAGGTTTGAAAAATATAAGTCTCCTCTATATTTCTCCTAAAATGAATCTCCTTGACGATACCTTTCCAACGGGCTATAATACGCCTAAAACGGAGATCGTGTGCAAAAGTTACGACCCTGGGAAGTTGATGTACTAACTTACCCAAACAGGGCCCACATGCCTTTTGCTTCTTCATCTCCTAGGCTTAGGTTTTTGGATGTCTAGGGTTTTGGGAATTCATGTTTATTGTAAAAATGATTTTAGAGCCTCATTGTAATCATCTTCTGGCAAATGAGAGCAGCTGTCACATCTCTTCTCAAAGATAAGCTATGACCATTCTAGCGAGTCTTTCACTTTGTATTTTTAGTCTTTGTACATTTATTTCATTAATAGAAATTGTGTATTGTTATATCTCTTTGTTTCTGGTTGCATCTCTGATACATTTCTGTTATACTATTGGATTTTTGTGATATCTCTCTACATTTCTTTATTATATCTCCTCTCTCATTTTTTGTCGAAAATAATCTGGATCACCTAGCCAATGTCAGCATACACATGGAATGGAGCAGCTAGGGGAGTTACTAGCCTCGGCCGCCAGCTCACAACCCATTACCACCGCATGACTCACACCCTGCAGACAATAACTGTAGTGCGCATGGACTGCCAGGCATGGTTAATGGTCACTCGCGCAAGCTAGACCGGGTGTACCAGGTCTAGGGTGGTTGTCAATTCGGCTCTAATGGCTAGGGAGATCATCAACTCATGGAGTAATAAGCGGGATTTTTCCTTGGTGCACTCATCCTTTCTCCCACCACCCTGGCTCATGCTCTTCGGTTCCTCTGAGCATTTTTTCATTGTCATCCTCTTTCTTTTTTTCTCAGGCGCTCTTTCACCTGACCCCCCCATCACCCCGCTCTTTTTCTCCGTCGCCCTCTGTAATTGTGTTGTCTTCACTGCTCCCTTACACTATCTGGTGAACTTTCACCATTCGCTCGGCCCTCACAAGATTCTTCTCTACAATTTAACCGAAGCCTCTCTCCTCTCAACCCTTTCGAGCTTTCCCAAACATATTCTTACCGCCTCTTTTCCCTCAGCCCCAGACCTCCACCAGAGAAAGGGGGAAGTCTAAGAGAGGTGCATGGTACTACAGTGCCCTCTCCAGGTGTGATAGACTCTCCCCCTCCCAATTGGATCTCATTGCCCATTTTTCTATCCCAAGGCACAACAACCAGTAGTCGTTGGAGGCGCCTTCATCTTCCCCACACCCACTCCATGAAATTATCCCAGCTAAGAAGGAAGTTCCACCATCGTGCGTGAACATTCCTTTGGCCACTAGTCTTCTGGCTCCCCTAAATGACCATTCTTATGACAATGGAAACTGCATGGTGGAGGAGGAAATCCCCTTGATCTAGAAGAAGTAGGAGAATATAGGGGTTGTCAATGAGAACAAGGAGGAGGATCAACACCAGCTATTTCCAAATCGCCTCATGGAGGATCACCCCAACCTTATCTTTGAAATTCGAGAAAAACAAGATGATCAGATGCAGTCTCAGCGCATCCTCGGCCAAAGAATGGATATTATGTTCGACGCACTAGCGGACGCTCCTGCACTGACTCGATGGCCAACATGAAGCCATCGGTACACCCCTATCTATAACATCCATGGACATCCAAGCTCGTCAGTGGAGTAAAGTCTCCAAGTTTCTGTTCTTTGTTCAATCTAGTTGGAGGCTTAAATTTTTTGTTTACTCCAGTAGTAGACTAGATGGACATAAAATCCACCCATACACTGTGCATACAGTTTTGTTCATAGATAATTATAGAAGCCACCCGCATAATGCCCATACAGTTTTGTTCATGCAACTAAGATACAAATAACCCTTAAAAAATAAAATTAAAAATAATAATAAATTTATTTAAAATATCAAGCTTTAAGGATTAGAGAAATAAATAAATCCAATAAGTATAGTGATAAATCCTAGATGGACAAGCAAGAAAATAAAGATAAGAATTAAGTTAAAAATAAAATGAATTAAATTAACTTTTAAATGAGAGAATCCAAATGAAAGAATACAAATATAAGTATTAAAAGAATTAAGAAAATAAAGATAAGAATTAAGTTAAAAATAAAATGAATTAAATTAACTTTTAAATGAGAGAATCCAAATGAAAGAATACAAATATAAATATAAGTATTAAAAGAATTAAGAAAGGAAGACTAAGGAAATATATATTAAAAGAATTAAGAAATGAAGACTAAGGAAATATATATTAAACTAATGCTAGGAAGTTAGGAAAATTTAAATGATGGGAAAAATAAAATAAAAAATAATTTCAAGGAAAGAAAATTAAAGTTTCCTCGGAAATAAATAAACATTATAAATAACCATTGGGAATTAAGATTGAAAGGAATAAAATAAAAGTATACAAATGGGTTGCAAAAGTTTAAAGTAATAAACAACTTCATTGAAATTAAAGTAATAATAATGTAATGGTGAGATAATTTGATAATATAATAGAGAATGAATAAAAAACACTAATTAAATGGTTATTAAAGTAGAAAAAAAAAGGATAGAAATCAAGAGATTAAAAGAGACAAAGAAAAATATAAAGAAACAGAGAAGGTCTATTGAACAAGATGATAGATAGTGGGTTTTCAAGATTGACTTAGTTAATATCTATCTTCAAAATTAAAATTACTGGGTTATTTTTCAATTTACAATGGTTCTCTAATGATACAAATGGAGTGAATTGAGGCAAAAATTTAGATATGGTCATAACAAATGAGGTGTTTGGAATTGTGAGAATATTCAGCTATATTTTTGAAAGATCTTTCATTTTGGCCAATATAAGTTTTTCCACAAGAACAAGGAATTTTATAAACTCCTTGGTTAAGCATTTGATCAGATTTATCCTTAGAAGTTCTAAATAACTCTTTAAGGGGTTTGCAGAGCTTTAAAAGAGCTCTATTATTCTTTTTAGCCAACAACTTAGAAATGCTATCAATTGCTTCGTGGATGTAGGGAAGAGAAATAAAAACAAGAGGTGGGGTAGAGGGAGGGTTTTATTTATTTAATTTAGAATATCGGGTTGAGTAGAAATATATATCATTTTGCAAAGTGGAATAACAATTAGCTACAAGGGTCTTCATAAATTTTTCTTTCTTTAGGAATTGGGGAACAAATATTCATATAGCTTTGGTTATCTTTAAGAAATGTAGATTTTTGTGTTGGGTGATGGCGATATTGGGCATGAAGGTACCTATCGATGTGAGTCTTTTTCCTATAGACCTAGTGGATAAGGGTTCCATCAAATTGATGAGAGACAAGAACATCAAGAAAGGGAAGAGAGTTCTCAATTTGAGTTTCCATGGTAAATTTGATGTGGGGGACGAATGTTATTAAAAGTATTGTCAACAATTCGAAATCAACATTTATGTTTTAGATGGAAGCTATTTAATGCTAAATTATCAAAATGTTGCATAAAAATATTGGCAACCATTAAGGATAAAGAAAAGAAACCCAAAATAAAACAATTTTTAATCAAATTCATAGTAAACCAATTTAAAGATAAACTCAAGAGATAAAGAAATATATTTTTTGATAAATAATGAAACAACATGAAAAGTGACTAGTTTTTTTTTTAATAAAATGAAAAGAATCTTTAATAAATAAAAAATTGTTTTCAAAAAATATAGAAATTTATCAACAAAAAGAAAACAAGGTATCAGTAGGGGCTCTTATAAAAATGTTTTTTTAATAATTTTATTAATATATAAACATAAAAGTAAGAAAATAAATATACATTATTATTAATAAATAAAAATAAAGACAAAAACAAAATATATATTAATAAAAATAAATAAAGATAAAAACTAAATATATATTTTAATTGTAATTTTTTTCCAAATTTAAAAATTGTTACTTCATTAATAATATAAACACTATTTAACCTTTTCAATAAGGCTTTTGTGGTGAGGATTTTCATCAATATTAAGAACAACCACAATATTGCGAATGAATTATGGAGGATTCACATTATAATATAAACAATATTTAACCTTTTCAATAAGGTTTTTGTGATGAGGATTTTCATCAATATTAAGAATAACCACAATATTGTGAATGAATTATGGAGGATTCACATCAAGATCCATCTTCAAGATAAAAAAAAAAACCTGAAAATCCATCTTAAGATAAAAAAAACATGGATTAAAATTGAAGAAGTAATATTAATAATTAAGTAAAAAAAAACCTAAAAATCGAACCCTAATTTAATTAATTTAACGTCATCATCTTTTGTAAATATAATTGGGAACATTTTATCATTGCCACTCATCTTCATTTCTTTTTAAATGTTTATACAACGTTGACTTATCGTCCCTCATTCCAAGCTTGATGGTCACAAAGCGTATGCCTCATATAAATCACAACCAAATTATCATCATTTAAGTTTGTCTATATGTATGCACAAATAGACATGATGTTGACGGACGAACGAACCTTGCTTTGTTATTTTCTTTGTGTTTTTAGACATTTTGGTTTTGAGAAAACATTTTGGTATAACCTAAAGTATAGCCAAGTCCCTTTAAATAAATAAGACATACTCAACTATGATGGCACAAGTAGATCTCCCTTAGATTGTTCTTATTGCTCAAGATTGATAAGAATCGATCCATAGGATCACTTATATAAAGACCAAAGTATAACTAAATCCATTGCAATAAAGAAGATGTACTCAACTATGATCACCTTAGGCACATTCATGTTTCTTATTATTTTGCCATGACATTTTTACTAGTCACTAAGTTGATACCACCTCTAGTTGGCTAAATCGACTAGTTAATTTCCTAATCGATCTCTCTTCTCGACTTTAAAATTAACTTTCGACTATCAACTCATTATCTCTAGAATATCTTGAGGTGAGAGAAACTTGTTATTCCAAAACCCCTCCATCATCACAACCCTTTGAGAACTCATGAGGTGAAATTATTTGTGTACAGCATGTCTTAATTCTAGCTTCCTAAATCCTAAGCATAGACCAAAGTTTCACAAAATTAACTTTTGTTATATGGCTTCACAAAGATATCATTTATATGATCATCTAACTTATGATAAACAAGAGACACAACAGTTCCCTACATGATTTGTCTTAGATGATGTGCATGGAGCTGTCTTATTATGAGAAACATGGTTTTCTTCTACTTGTATTGTGTTTTGATTGTCATAATACACTATAGTTGACTCCTCAAAGGGGAATTTGAGCTCAACTATTATGTTTGGAATGTTGGTTGTGGAGCCTGATTATCTTCCTAATTCAGAGGCTTGTTTCAGCCATGCTTGGACCCCATTCTCTAACAGGGGGGTCCATGGGGGGGGGAAGACAATTTTTGTAACCCCCCTTGGCAGGGGATTCGAGGGCAGCGCCCCTGAAGTGAAATATTGGGAAAATTGCCTTGTAAAATATTGTAATTCCGTAGTCAATCTGGACTGTTCATTATAATGTTGTAGATCTAATGATATAAGTTGTGTTAGGGTTTTTTTCCCTAGAAGGAAACCCTATTTTATGAGGGAATTATATTTCGGATGTGTATGAATGTAAATATTGTATTTAGAGAGAGGAGACTGTGAGAAAAATAAGAGGAAGTTGCAACAGTTGAGTTGTAGGTTGTATCCCTTCATTTTGCTAGATAATAAAAGGGAAGGACCTGTCAATTTATCTAGTGGACATATCCCACACTGGGTGAACAACATATATATGTATCTCTATTGTATTGTGTATATTTTGTGTTTTATTTCCGCATTTGTTTTATTTTATTGCCACATGATCCTTTTTTTCTAACAAATGGTATCAGAGAGAAAGGTAACTCATAGGAAAAGAGGGTTCCTGGTTTGAGTGGGAGGAATGGCAGAAGATAAAAAGTTTAGGGTCGAGAAATTTAAAGGAAAAAAATACTAGTTATGGAAGATGCATATGGAAGATTATTTATATCAGAAGGATCTATTCCTACCATTGGGAGGAGTAGGAAAGAAACCGATGACCATGAAGGATGAAAAATGGGAGGTTCTTGACAGAAATGAACTAGGAACGATATGGGTAATCCTGACATCGTCGGTGGATTTCAATATTTCAAGAGAAAAGACAAGGAAGGAGATTATGGATGCATTAGCTAAATTGTATGAAAACCCCTCAGCGACCAATAAGGTATTTCTAATGAAGAGATTATTGAATATGAAGATGTCAAAAGGTGGGTCTGTTGCAGATCATTTAAATGAATTTAATACGGTTACTAATCAACTAAGTTATGTAAAAGTGGACTTTGATGATGAGGTTAGAGCTCTTCTAATCTTTTGCTCATTGCTAGAAAGCTGGAACGACTTGGTCATTGTTGTAAGTAACTTTGTCTCTGGTTCAAACACTCTAAAATGTGATGATTTTGTTGGTGTTATCCTTAGTGAGGAAATGCGATGGAAAATCACAGGTGAGACATCAGGTAATGCATTAAACATGGAGAACATGGGAAGACAAAAGTATAGAGGAAAGGGCTCAAGGAACCAAGAGAATTCTAGGAAGGGAATATCCAAATCTAGACTAGGAAAAATAGAGTGTTGGAATTGTCGGAAGAAAGGACATATGAAGAAACATTGCAGAGCTCCAAAGAAACAAAGAGATGGACAATAGGAGAAACATCAGGAAGAAAATGTAGAAGTTGATGTGTTACAAGATGATTTTATTCTTTCTGTAGATAATATTTCTGAGTCTTCAGTAGTAGATTCAGGGGCTTCATTTCATGCCACATCCCATAGGAAACATTTTCTATATTATGTTCAAGGATATTTTGGACATGTTCATTTGGGTGATGATGCACCATGCAAAATTGTTGGAATGGGAAAGGTACAAATAAAGAAAAAGAATGGAAACCAATGGTTCTTGAAATAGGTAAGACATATTCATCTAAGGAAAAATCTAATTTCAACAGGGAAGTTGGCAAGTGGAGTTTGTATATCCATATTTACATATAAGGTGTGGAAGGTCACCAAAGGATCACTGGTGATAGAAAAATGAGAGAAGGTAGGTACATTGTATTTATGTACTGGTAATACTTCTTCTTCTATCTCTTTAGCTTCTACAAAAGTTGATACAGAACTTTGGCATCATAGGATTGGACACATGAGTGAGAAGGGGATGTAGATACTTCACAAAAGGAATTTGTTTCCAGATCTTAAACAAATTGATTTGGATTTATGTGAGCAGTGTGTTTATGGAAAACAAAATAGAGTCTGATTTCTTGGAGTTGGAAAAGAAAAGAAGAATGAAAGGTTAGAGATTGTGCATACAGATGTATGAGGACCAACTCAAGAATCATATCTTGGTGGCTCTCATTATTATGTTACTTTTATTGATGATGCAACTATAAAAACTTGGGTTTATTGCATTCGAAAAAAATATGATGTTGTTGACACTTTTAAGAAATGGAAATATTTGGTTAAGAATGAAACAAAAAAAAGGTTGAAGTGTCTCAGATCATACAATGGACGTGCATATTGTAGCAAGGATTTTGATGATTATTGTTCATACTGTCGGAACACACAATTTTGAACTTTTGAGTTTATAGTTTTCACCTTCTTAGGAATAAAATTCTACACAAAGTGGCCTTTTAATTTTAAATCAAATTCATTGATTGTCATTTAATAATAAAGCGCATACATTATACGTCGTTGATGAGTTCCCTTAATTTGATCAAGCGATCCTAATAACCTCTGTAGTTCTGGAGCCACCCGATTTTTAAATAATAAGTCCCTAATGATCGCTTCGGATCCCCGTGCTTCATATGTTCCCATAAGTCTAAACGATAAAAACCTCGAAGCCTCGAGACCCGAAAATAACAGTCCACGATAAACCCTAAAGAACTCACAAAAACAATTCATAGGACACATGTCTTTTATAAGCTAACATGTGACACTTATTTTTTAAGTTTTCGTTGGATGATTCACACGCTCTCGGGTGACACGTGGCACCTATCTCTTCTTGACACATAATCTAGAATGACGTCATTTTCACCACGTCATTCTAGGAGATGACCCTTCGAGAGTTTAACAAAGAGTGAGTTCACAAATCACCGAAGTTTCAAATGTCGAAGCATTGGACATTTCAAAGAGTAAAATATAAATTAATAAAACATCTAATAGTGAAAGTTAAACCCGATTAATTAAGACTTAAGGAAAATTACTCATAATTATTTACTTCGAAGTTTCAGATTTCGGGGTACCTCTCTTGTGCTATTTTCAAAGCCCCCAAAGTTTGAACTTCCGAAACAATCGAAGTTAATTCAACGTTGTAAAACATGGTTAATTAATTTGTAAAAGTGATTATTCAAAGATTAACTACTCCGAGGATTCAGGATTCAGGAGGTTTCCACCGTGTCACATCCAAAGCTACCAAACGCGAACTATCGAAGTATCAATGGCATTTATGATTGTGATACAGGTGGATATTGGTGGCCACCCACCTTTTCCAAATGGCTCAGAACAGTTTTCTGGCCATTTTGGCAATTTACTATTTTTAGTAGGTTTTAACTTCCAGGGCCATTTTGAGGGTCCAAATGAAGGTTTTTAGAGATTGAGATTCTCAATGATATCCAAAGGAATTATTGAGCCCCCAAAATGAATCTCCTCGACAATACCTTTCCAACGAGCCATCACATGCCTAAAACAGAGATCGTATGCAAAAGTTACGACCCCGGGAAGTCGATGTACTCACTTACCCAAACGGGGCCCACATGACTTTTGGCTCTTCATCTCCTAGGGTTAGGTTTTTGGATGTCTATGACTTTTGGCATTCCCGTTTATTGTAAAAGGGCCTTTAGAGCCTCATTGTAATCGTCTTCTTGCGAATGCGAGTAGCCGTCACATCTCTTCTCAGAGATAAGCTGCCACCATTCTAGCGAGTCTTTCACTCTGTATTTTTATAGTCTCTGTACATTTCTCTGATTAATAGAAATCGTGTATTACTGTATATCTATGTTTGTTATATTATTGAATATCTACAATATCTCTGTGCATTTCTTTATTATATCTCCGCTCTCATTTTGTGCCGAAAATAATCTGGATTAGTGGTATCAGAGCAGGCTGCTCTTGATTGTTTTTCAGTGCATGTCCCCGACGAGGTCCGAGTATAGCAAGTTGGGTCTCAAGCTTGTCTCTCTCGAGGACAATCGCTCTCGCACACCCAAGAAACCCTCAATGGCGGAAGAAAAAAAAAACGATGGAGTAGACGATCCTATCAGTCTGTTGCTTGAGCAAGCTCTCATGCGACAGAGGGACGAAATGATGGAGAAATTTTCCCACATCCTTCAACGCCTGCCGATAGCATCAGGCGCATCTTCATCAAGCAACCACTTTGGAGGCATCTCACCTTTCAAGGTACAGGTTAATTTTGATATTCCCGTATTTGAAGGTCAAATAGATGCAGATGCCCTAGATAAATGGTTAAATCTGCTAGAAGGTTATTTCTCTGTTCATAACTTTTCAGACAAGGAAAAGATC
>ML776858.1:420116-498117 GCA_009831015.1 Picea engelmannii | reverse complement strand
AGAACAGCTGGCTCTCTTCCTGGTCTAAAATCCTCCACAGAAGTCATTCCTCTGAATCACTCACTCTTTGCAGATGACTCACTGCTCCTTGGCGGCGCATCCACCAGAATAGCTAAAGTCTTTGATTCTGTCCTAAAAAGCTATTGCAGAGTCACTGGCGCCCTTATCAATGAGAGAAAGAGCGAAATCTACAGTTGGAACATAGGACAACAAGAGCTCAATAATATCATGAACATCCCGGGATTCAGAGGACATGCCAACTGGGATCGGATAAAATATCTCGGCCTCCCTATAACAAATGGAGCTAACAGAAGGTCGCTTTGGTCGGACATCATTTGCAAAATCAAATCAAAGATTGCAGCTTTGGGAGGCTACTGGTTAACCAACGCAGGAAAAGTCATTTTAATTAAGTCACAGCTGGGCGCGCTCCCAATTTATCAATCGGCATTCTTATTGGCTCCCAGATACGTTATGGATCAGATTGCAAAATTATTAAGGGATTTCCTTTGGCAAGGTGGAAAAGGAAACGAAAAAAAAATGCATTTAGCAAACTGGGAGATGGTCCGGCGACCGATAGCAAAGGGGGGCCTTCAAATCCGAGATCCCTCCCTTGTTAACCTAGCGATGGGAGGAAAATTACTATGGAAAATGGCTCATGATCCCAAGCACCCGACCAGCAATACCCTTCTGTCCAAATATGCCCGAAATTCGTCCTACCGAAATCTGCAATTCGATCCCACAGTCAACATCACGCAAGTTTGGAAACTATGTTGCAAAAGTAGCACGTTTTTCAACAATTCTCTGTACAGAGTGCCGGGTAATGGTAAGCGCACTTACATTTGGAAAGACAGAATAATGGGGAGCGAACCACTGGAGGCGAATCAAGACATAGCTGACATCAGAGAATGGCTTACTCATACAAGTAAAATCAGACTTTATGATATCTCGATGTGGGACTGTCGGGGAGATTGGGCTGGTTGGGATCTTAACGGCATTCTAGACTGGCTAACACCTCAAAAAAATCTCCTTGTTGAATTGCTGGAAGGCTCCACTCCTGAAAACCGCCATATGAGGGACAGCTGGGCCTGGGGTCTGTCAGGCACTTACACTACAACAACTGGATACAAAGCTCTTCAGAATACAAAGGACAACAGTCATCCTCCTGCCTTTTGGAAGTTAGTTTGGGACACTCTAGCTCTCCCCAAAGTGAATTTCTTTTTCTGGACATTGGTGCAAAATAAACTTCTTACAGGAGACAATCTTGAGAAAAGGAAAATTGCAGGGCCACATAGGTGTGAGCTATGCAGAAGCAACTCTGAAACAGCCCAACACTTATTCCTGGAGTGTAATTTCACCAAGGAAGTATGGAGACTCTCTCTTCTGGATTTGCAAATTCCAACCTTCCATCAAAGCACAGTGGCTGCATTGTTCGCCTCTTGGAACAATATCTATCCTCAAGGTATTCCCACCAAATCCTTTTGGCGAAACATTTGGACAGCAGTCCCCAAATTTGTTTGTTGGAAGCTATGGTTGGCTCGTAACGACCAAATCTTTAATGGTCATACTCGCTCCCCTCTTCAGGTTGCAGTCAAAGCTAAAGCACTCCTCTTGGAAACAGCCCAACATCAGTACTTCAACGAAGACCCTCTGCTCTGTCCTGAAGAAAGGAGATGGCTTAGCCCGATGGATCCCTCTCCTCGCAAGCCACTCCTCACTCCTCAAACAGTAAATCCGGAGTGGAGAATAAGAGAATCCGAGGACAGCTTCACAAACTGGTGGAAATCCAAAAAACTCACCACAATTTTTTTTGACGGGGCCTCCAAAGGAAATCCCAGGAACGCAGGCGCTGGAGGGGTCATTTACTCTTCGGATGGGATCTTAAGAGACTGCTTCTGCTGGGGCGTAGGCCAGAAGACTAACAACCAGGCAGAGATTCTTGGCCTTCTAAGAGCTTGCCTAATAGCAAGAGAAAAGGGAGATAAAGACCTACAAGTCTTTGGAGATTCAGAGCTTCTTATAAAAAAATTAAATACGGAGGACCTCTTCAACAATGCTAGCCTCAAGAAAATTCTGGGTAGATTGAAAAGACTCCTTCACGAATTCACCTCCTACAAGTTCTACCATATTCTCAGAAATCTGAATGGAGAAGTGGACCAGATGGCAAACAAAGGATGCACCCTCACAAAAGGGCAGATTCTTATCAATGATGATAACAGCTATCAAATTCCTTGAAAAGATTGTAACACTGAAGCTGAATACACTGGCTATTTTCCATGTAAATGGGGCTGCCTAGGCAAAGACCCCTCCTATCTTTTTCAAATAAATAAAAATCATAACCGTTACAGTTAAAAAAAAAAAAAACAAGACCTACGATCTGCGTGAATTACTGCATTCTATATCATGTTCAAGGGTGCATTATTTACCTTTCTTCCACTGCAAACAAGGTGAGACTCATATGTAGTTGATGCTTGATTTTTTTTAACAATTTTGTCACTCTTTCTATGTTTTAAGGAAATACAACCTCTATACTATCCTATTATTAATTTCATTTAAATATCATTTCTCATAAAACTGAAGGTAGAAAAGCACTCACTTAAAACATTTTCTTTAAATATTATTGATGCCCGACATTATTCTTTGAGATTTAGGATTAATATCAAGAACAAAACATACCATGATATCCATAGAGAGAAATCAGTTCCAAGAACACCACAAGAAAATGGTGTGTCATAAAGGATGAACAAGACAATCATGGAGTGTGCAAGGAGTATGATATTGCATGCAGGGTTTCCCTTACAGTTTTGGGAAGATGTTGTAGATATTACTATTTACTTAATAAACATAGGAACTTCAATCTCTTTGGATGGTGGAATTACAGAGGAGGCATGGACAAGTAAAAAGGTAAACTACTCATTTTTGAATGATTTTGGTTGTGAATCATTTGTCCATATTGATAAAGAAAATAAAACAAAGCTTGAAGCAAAATCCAAGAAGTGTACCTTTATTGGATACAATTTTAATGATTTCGGTTATCGCTTTTGGGATTATGAAAATCAAAAAATCATTAGGATAAGATATTTCATATTCAATGATAAGTTCATGTACAAACATCAGTCGTAGGGAAAGAAACAAGAAAATTAGAAACCAGAATACGCAGTGCTTGATGAGATCACTGAAAAAGAAATTTCAAAGGTACCAGAAAATTAAAATGTACAAAAATAGGAGAAACATGTACCTAAAACTCTTGCAAATGTTGTTAGAATATATTCCCGGTTAACTATGTAAATGTGTTGAACCTGCACATAATAGATAGCTAAAGAATAATACACACATTTGCAGAGAGAATTTGAGAAAGAATAAGAAGGAGAGAAAGAACAAAATAATTCTCATTAACCATTAACAATAATGAATAATTTACACATGATATACTCTGTATAACTCAATGACTGCACACTAGAGGAGAACCAATGCACCATAGTGGTGGTCTATGGTGATCTGGACACACACCATCATTTATGGGAGTGAACTTCCACCTAGTATAGTCTCTTGGGAAGTTACGAGAGTGAACTGCCACCTAGTTGAGTTAACTAGTCAACTAGTCTTCAATTAACTGATTGAACAGAGAGTAGTGAGGATTTAACTTGGGAAATCAAGGGTAATGCACCAGTTTAGTGAGGATCCCAAGGAAAGTGTGCATTAGTTGGTGATGATCCCAATGTTGCATGGTGACAAAGCCAATGCAACATGTAAACTCAACTCAACTAGTCAAACTGAAGTGTCAATTGAAAGAGAATATTCTCCAGGTGGAATATTCTCCCCTAAAATATAGGAGAATGGATAATGACTAATTATGATAATAAACAAGG
The DNA here is from genome assembly GCA_009831015.1 of Picea engelmannii. Lineage (NCBI taxonomy): Eukaryota > Viridiplantae > Streptophyta > Pinopsida > Pinales > Pinaceae > Picea > Picea engelmannii. The sequence continues at coordinate 494,251 of ML776858.1, read as the reverse complement.
AAAACCTTAGGAAAAATAAATCTTAGGTGTGTGTGAAGTAACTCAAACACCTCCCCTGAACATCACTATGGTGAAAATAAAGAATGGGTCTTGGAAACAAGGCCATGTTAGGTACCCAAATACAAAATATACACTGAAATAAAGTGAGAAAAGAGGGAAAACCTCATGGGAACATCCCCCCTCCCTCAAGGTACAACTTATGTAAAAAGAAGAACTACAGTTGCTAGGAAAACGTGTCCTTCACTCCAAGACGACTTCACAGAGAATGGAACTTCTGCTCAGTGAAGGTCTTGGTGAAGATGTATGTCGTCTGTTCTGATAAAGGAAAGAACTCTAGGTTGATGATCCCCTCGTGTACTAAGTTCCGGATGTAGTGCATGTGGATCTTGATGTGCTTCGTCCACTGCCTCTAAACTAGATCTCTGCATAACTTCAGAGTGCTCTGGTTGTCACACCAGATGACAATCAGCTGGTGAAATTGAATGCCCAACTCAGTGAGAAAATGTTGTAGCCACATGGCCTGAATGGTTATGTTAACTACCCCTTTGTACTTTTCCTCAACTGAATATAGAGAAATGGTAGCTTTCTTCTTGCTCGACCAAAATATAGGCCCATAACCAACATTGGGTGAGTAAAAAGATGTGGACTTGCGATCATTGTTATCTCCAGCCTAGTTAGAATCAGTAAAATCAATGAGATCTAATGTAGATTATGCTGCATAATGAATCCCAAATGTGATGGTGCCCTATATTTATTGAAGGATACACTTTGTAGCCTTCCAATGTAGCTCATGTGACTCCTGCATGAACCTGGAAACTGCGCCAACTGCATATGAGAGGTCTTTTCTAGAGTGTGTGAGATACAACAATCTCCCCACTAGTTGTCTATACAATGTGCTTTCAACTAGTGGAGTCTCCCCACCATCCTCAAGTTTGAATCCTGATAGGAAAGGAGTTGGAGCAGACTTGCAGTCTGTCATGTGAAATATCTCAAGGAGATCTCGTGCATACTTGGCTTGAGACAGTTTGATTCCTGATGCATCCTGATTGATCTCGAGTCCAAGGAAGAAGTGTAGTGGACCCATGTCCATCATCAAAAACCCTTCATGTAGAATCCTCTTGATTGCAGCAATCACTGAAGTCGAGCAACTAGTGATCAACAAATCATCAACATACATAACTAAAAGTAGAAGTGAATCAGTCGTCCTGAGCATGTAGACATTTGGGTCTGATTTACAACGTACAAATTTCTGTGACAACATGTAGGAGTCCATCTTGGCATACCATGCCCTCGGGGCCCGCTTGAGCCCATAAAGGGACTTCTTCAATCGATATACAAAAGATGAGTCCTGCATAAATCCCTAGGGATACTCCATATAGATCTGCTCAGAGAGATCACCATGAAGAAATGAATTCTTCATGTCCATCTGATGGACTTCCCATCCTTTTTTTTCCGCAATGGAAAGTGATAATCATATGGAATCCATATTCGCTACTGGAGCGAAGGTATCATCATATTCAATACCATGAACCTGTTGAAATCCTCTGGTGACAAGCCTGGATTTGTATCTGCTAATATGTCCATCCACTACGCTCTTGGTCCTGTAGACCCATATTCATCTAACAAGTTTCCTCCCAGAAGGAAGGGGAACCAGATCCCAAGTCTGGTTATCGAGGAGGGAGTTTTACTCCTCCTGCATGGAGGATTCCCAAAAGGTATTTCCAGCAACCTCTCTATAAAACTATGGATCTAAAGATTGAATCAAGAAAATATGCCTAGACGGCAATGGTTCAGTGGAAGTGGGTGCAACAGGAGGCTTCTATAATTCAAATTGAGTCCTCCTAGTGTTGGTTGGATCACCAATGAGATCCCTTGCATCCTGAAGAGTAGTCTATGCCCACTTGGGCCTCTGCTCTGGCTATGCAACTACATCTGGATGCTCTGACCCTACACCTGACTGTATTGACTCTGAACTTGAATCATCTGAGTCCTTTGAAACAGAACTCTCATATGAAGTAGAGTCGGCATGTGCATTCTCATCATCTCAGACAGGTGGAAGAATGAAGGTGTATGCATGTGACTGTTGAGGTGCATGCGATACACTTTCCTTGAATTGGAAACTTCGCTCAATGATGATCTAGTCCGAGGAAAGATCAATAATACTATATATCTTCACACCGTCAGGCTATCCAACAAAAATGCACTTAGTTCTCTGTGCATCAAGTGCTTTCCTCTTTTCAGAGGGAATCCAGGCCCATGCACATGAACCAAAAATGCGAAAGTGGGTCACTTCCGGTTTGAGGCCGCTCCAAGCCTCGTAGGGGGCCTTATCCTTGACAGATCTACGGAGAGTTCTATTTTGGATTTATGTTGCATAATTAAGTTCTTTATCCCATAGTCTATGTGGTAGTGACTTTTCATGCAACATGAAAGATGCCATATCCTTTAGAGATCTATTTTTTCTCCCAACCACACCGTTTTTCTGCAGAGTATAGGGAACTGTGTGATGCAACTAAATCCCTACCTCACAGAAAATATTATGGATCTCATGATTTACATACTCTTCCCGATTATCAGTTCGGAGGAATTTGATCTTCTTTCTAGACTGTTTCTCAACCAGGGCTTTGAAATCTTTGAGGTGTTGAAAGACCTCAAATTCTTTCCTGAGAAAGTAGATCCAAGTAAAACGTGAGAAATCATTAACAAAAATAAGAACAAACCACACTTTGTTGATGGATGTATGTGAAAAAGGACCCATAAGTTCATTTTGGATCAGATCCAAAGGAGCGGAATCTCCTTGAGACTTTCCTTTGTCAAATTTCTCTTGAGGGTGTTTTTCGAGAACACATCCCTCACACACTCCCTTGCAGAAATGAATGTCTGGTAGACCATCAACCAATATTTTCTTGCTAATATGTTGCATGTATCTGAAATTAAAATGTCCAAACCTTTCATGCCATATCTTACTACTTTAATCATCATGAGTAAGCAATAAAGCAAAATCAGGTTCAATGAATTCAGAAAATGTATACAATCTAAAATGATGCTTTACCTCACTAGTAGCAACCCTGGAGTTGGTTTTCATGTCGTATATGTCCACAAAATTTGGTGTAAATATTAATTTCTTTATTGTGCTAGAATTTTTCATCTGATACACAGAGAGAAGGTTGACAGAAAGCTTGGGAATATGCAACACATTCTCGAAGCTTCCGTTGGTGAGTTCAATCCTTCCTTTGTTGGTGACTTCGACAAAAGATTTGTCACCCATCAAAATGGGAGGACCTTTACATGCATCCAAAGAAGAATATACTTCTTTTGATGCAACCATGTGATGTGATTCTCTTGAATCAACGATCCAAACATTAGGAGAGGAGTTGATGGCAATCAAGGCATGGCTAGAATTTCCTTTCTTGGAATTATGATATTTTGGCTTCTTCTTCTTGGAACCCTCAAGGATGCAATCTCCAAGGTTTTTTTTATGAAGTATTTGAGACATCAGATCTATTTGTTTTTGAATGGATGCGGATTCTGAATGGAATACTTTGTGACAGTACGTGCATTTCTTCCTTTTTCCCCTTTGGATCCGGAGGCATCGGTGAAGGGTTTTGCGTACCCTTCCTTCTTCGGATGTGCATGAGATTTTTATTTATATTTATCTTTAAATTTCTGATATTTGTGGCTTCCATCATGCACAGTGAGTGCACACACCATTGGGCCTTTGATTGTTCCCATGTTGATGAGCTTGGTTTGCTCTTGTGTCAGGGATTCGATAAAGTCCTCAAGATAAGGCATCTTCCAGGTAGCTCCAAAGGTGAATCTGAAAGCATAGAATGTGGATATGAATACACATAATTTAGGACCAACCTTGGAGAGAATGGTGAGAACTATTTGTTTCTCATCATTTTATTTATCAACCCCGCAAGCTTTGAGTTGCGACAATAAATCCTTGAATTTTGTAAATAAATCTTGGATATTCTCGAAGCTTTTTGGATCCAATGTGAGTATATCCACCTCCAACATGTGTCCCATCATCTCATCCTGTTTTCCAAAGAGCCCTTCCAAGGTGGTCCAGGATTCATTGGGAGTCTTATAGGAAGATATGTGAAAAAGGAGATCGGGAGAAATAAGACTGCAAATTGTTCCAAGTGCCTCATCCATGCAATTTAAGTACTTGGATTTTTATATGGCAGATGTCAGTTTTGTATCTGTATTCAAGGTTAACATGTACAACCCTCTGGTTCAGATATGTATGTCTATTTTATCCTTCCATGCAAAATAGTTGTAAGGTGTAAGAATGAATTCTTTTTGGAAATCCATCTTTCCGTTGTCTTTAATCTTTTATACCTACAAAAAATTTTGGTGTAGATTTTGATTAGCAATACGTCAGCTCTAATACCATGTAAATGTGTTTAACCTTCACAAAATAGATCTATATAAACAATAATACACACATTTGCAGAGAGAATTTGAGAAAGAAGAAGGAGAGAAAGAATAAAATAATTCTAATTAATCGTTAAGAATAATGAATAACTTACACATGATATACTCTGTAAAAATCATTAAGTGCACACTGGAGGAGAAATAATGTGCCATTATGGTGGTCTAGAGTGATTTGGACACACACCAGCAGTTACGGGAGTGAACTGCCACCTAGTCTAGTCTCTCAGGCAGTTACGGGAGTTAACTGCCACCTAGTTGAGTTAACTAGTCAACTAGTCTTCAGTTAACTGACTGAACAGAGATTAGTGAGGAGTTAACTCAGGAAATCAAGGGTAATTCACAAGTCTAGTGATGATCCCAGGGAAAGTGCACATTAGTCATTGACTATCCCAATGTTGCATGGTGAAAAAACCAATGCAACATATAAACTCAACTCAACTAGTCAAATTGATCTGTCAACTAAAAGAGAATATTCTCCAGGTGGAATATTCTCCCCTAAAATATAGGAGACTGGATAATGAATAATTATGACTAATAAACAAGGTAAAACCTTAAGAAAAATAAATCCTAGGTGTGTGTGAAGTAGCTCCAACAAACTAGACACTTTGAACGATACTCTCCTTCATTGTATTATTTATTGTTTACTAACTCTGGTGAACCAGAATGTTATGAAGAGGAAATGCAGGTAGACACTTAAAAGAAGTGGGAAAAAGGAATGAAATATGAAATGGAATCCTTTGTAAATAACCAGACTTTGGATTTGGTTTAGTTTCCTGCGGGAAAAATAACATTGCAGAATAAATCGGCTTACAGGTTGAAGGAAGAAGATGGAGAAAAAAATAAGTCCAAGGATAGGCTTGTTGTAAAGTGGTTTGCACAAAATAAAGGTACATATTTTGATGAAATATTTTCTCCTATTGTTAATATGAATTTAATTAGGATTGTTTTAAGTCTTGTGGAAATATAAGATTTGCATCTTGAACAATTAGATGTAAAAACAACGTTTCTCCATGGGGATTTGGAGGAAGAAATTTATATGCAGCAACCACAGGGGTATGAGGTCAAAGGAAAGGAGAAATTGGTATGCAGGTTGAATAATAGCTTGTATGGCCTAAAGAAAGCTCCAAGGCAGTGTTATTTGAATTTTGACAGGTTTATGATAGAACAAGGTTATAGTAGATGTCATTCTGATCACTGTGCTTATTTTAAAATGCTAGAAAATGGAAGATTTATTATCTTTCTATTGTATGTAGATGGCATGATTGTTGCAGGGTCTAATATGTAGGATATAAATGTGCTTAAGAAGAAATTATCTAATTCATTTGTGATGAAGAATTTAGGTGTTGCAAAGAAAATCCTTGGTATGAGAATAACAAGAGACAAGAAAATTCACTAAATGACATTATCTCAGGATGAGTACATAGAGAAGGTGTTGGAGAGGTTTAGAATGCGGAATGAAAAATCGATTAGTACAACTTTGGCCAACCGTTTCAAATTAACTAAGGAAATGTGTGCCGAGACACAGGATTAGAATACATGTCCAGGGTCCCTTATTCATCAGCAGTTGGCAGCTTGATGTATGTGATGGTTTTCACAAGACCAGATATTACACATGTAGTGGGAGTTGTGAGAAGGTATATGAACAATCCAGATAAACAACATTGGGAGGTAGTAAAGTGTATTCTCAGGTATTTGAGAGGCATTGCTACTCATGCATTGTGTTTTGGAGGTTCAAACATTTTTCTACAGGGATATGTTGATTCAAACATGGAAGGTGATAAAGATAGAAAGAGAAGCACCAAAGGGTATGTTTTTACTGGAGGTGGAACAACAGTAAGTTGTATTTTGAAACAACAAAAGGTTGTTTCATTTTCAACAATGGAAGCGGAGTATGTTTATGCTACAGAGGCTAGTAAAGAGATGATTTGGTTACAAAGGTTTATAGAGGAATTGGGAAAGAAGAAAGAGAATAGCAGGTTGTACTGTGACATCGAGAGTTCCATTCATATTGTGAATAACTATTCTTCCATTCGAATACTAAGAATATACATATCATGTACCATTTCATATGATCTGTCTTGGAAGATGGAAATTTGAAGTTGGAAAAAATACATACTAGCCAAAATCCTACATACATGTTAACAAAGGGAGTAACCAAGGAGAAATTGAGTTCCTTCTCAGTTTCAGTTGGTCTTCAAGCATGAAGGTGAGATGAGAAATTTTCTAGGTCCAAGGTGGATTATAGTCCATTAGGTACAATAACAGTGGATTTTTTGTGATCAGTCTCCAAGTGGGAGATTGTTGGTTGTGAAGCCTAATTATCTTCCTGATTCAGAGGTTTGTTTCAGCCGTGTTTTTACTACATTCCTTGACGAGGGGGTTGGGGGGGATATCCCTCCCACAAATGTCTCCAGGGGGGTTTCTGCCCCCGAAGTGAAATATTGGGAAACAATTCCTTGTAAAATATTGTAATTTTGTAGTCAATCTGGATCGTTCATTATAAGGTTGCAGATCAAACTGTCGAAGTTATTTTAGGGTTTTTTTCCCTAGAAGAGAACCTTCCTTTAGGATGGAATTTTATTGTGGTCATGTATGAGTGTGAATATTGCATTCTGACAGAGGAGACCATGAGAAAAATAAGAGGAAGTTGCAACAGTTGAGATGTAGGTTTTATCCCTTCATTTTGTTGGATAATAAAAATGAAGGAACTAGCAATTTCTCTAGTCGAGGTAGCCCACATTGGGTGAACCATGTATATCTGTGTCTCTATTGTATTGTGTATATTCAGTTTTTTATTTCCGCATTTTATTTATTTTATATCTCCGCGGTCCTATTTTTCTAATAGTGAACCCCCACTATCTTAGTTCCAACATTAATTACACATATTTATTTAGCCTCGATGGTAAAAAAAGATACCACCTTATACTTTTTACAATACCAAACTATGGGTCCAAATCCAAGGTGAAACAAAGACATAAGTCAAATTCCTACCATCTCCATCTCTAGCCTGAAATGAGTTATCATAACTAACTAATAGGTTCATATTCCTATTGCAATACTTTATACTAACCTGATACATACCCTCGATGTAGAAAACAATCCTCTTTACATTCTTCAAGTGGATCTCTTTCTATTCTTGCTTGAACTTAGAGATCACACTAATAAAAAATGAAATATTTGATCAATTATGAATTAAATAATTGTCGCTACCAACAAGCTACTTGTAGATAGTGGTATCGACTTTCAAGAATCACACTCCTTAGTTAGGTTCACCCCCTATAGGTAAGTTGTAGCACAAAATTTACAATACTCCATTCTAAAACTCTGCAATATATTCATCACATATTTAGGTTGAGAAATAAAAACACTTTCATCCATTTCCAAAACATGGATGCCCAAAAAAGAAATGCACTAGACCAATGTTGGTCATTTCAAATGTATATACTATCTATTTATTCAAACCAAAAATGATATTAGTACTACCTATAATAATGAATAAATCATCAACATATAGTGCAACAATTAAAGTACCATCATTTACATGAAAAACATAAATATTGTGATCTCATTCGCAATGTTTAAACCATAATCAAGAAAGAACCTATTGACCTTCTCATACCATGGCATGGGGATTTTCTTCGAACCATATAAATGTTTCCCTAGTCGACACCCAAGACTACCATCTTTCTTAAATAATTGGAATCGTTCCATATAAATCTCTTGATTCAGATCACCATGTAAGAAAGAACTCTTAACAACCATGTTGTATACCTTGCATCCAAAATGGTCAAAATGTTAAAGAACAACTCAAATAGAGTTCATATTTTCAATAGAGGAAAAGGTGTTGGTGTAGTTGATACCTTCTTTCTATTAAAATCCTTTTTCTATAAGTTGAGCCTTGTGCCTCTTAGAAACACGTTTATATGTAAATGTGGTCCTGTAGACCCATTGAAATTTCACCACATTCTTTCCTTGTGTTACTGAGGTCCAAATTCCTATGTTTCATTATTCATGAATAAATTGTACTAATCATCCATATCATTATCCCATCTATGTTAGCCATGTGCATTTGTATATGTATCAATATCACATGCCTCTAGTATAGACTCCATCAAAGGAACACTACCACGTTGTTTATATCCTCTAGTTTTCCTTGAGTCATTTATATTAATTATATCAACATCAACAAATTTAATTGTCTTAGTCACCTAATGGGAGGACAAATGTATTTTTTAGAAGTTGTTTCTACATAAAATTCACCTTTAGAGTTAAAATTTGAATGCTCGAGAAAGCTATTGCTTAGAGGAAACTCTAATGTTAAAGGTGGATTCAAATTTAGATCTCTTATGTGGGCTAACTGACCACTGGAAAAGTCAATCAAAACACTATTCAATGTTGTATAATAGTCAATCGATTCATAATTTCTTACAATTTCAAATGGATCAATGCTTAACAATCTAGAAGAGGAGTTCAATAATGTACCACATGATGTATAGCTTTCATTATATACAACATCCCTCCTATACCAAATAACATCTTGTTGGAATAGATCAAGCATAATGTAGGATTTTAACTCATCAAATTAGTACACCATAATATATGCATGACTTTTTTCATCCAACTTATTTCTCTTATCATCTAGAATGTAAGAAAACACTATACATCCAAACATAATGAGATGTTCGACTGAGGTTTTCTTGGCACTCAATTTATCAAGAGAGATCTTATTCCACGTAGCTAAATTGGTCAAAATCATGTTTAGAAGATAGTTTGAGCATTAATAATATACCATTTATGTTAATATTATTAAAACACCAACAATAAAAGAATTAAGTATTTTGAAACTTGTGCTAAATAAGATGCAAGCTTGATTCATTTTAAACTTGAAAGAAACATTTCATAGAATTTTTAAGTTGCAACATATATATTGGGATTGTTAGAAAGAATTTGGTAATGTATTTTTTTTATGTATCCAATGTAGAACAAAAAAAATTAATAATTAGAGCATGGAACTGATCGTGGGACCATCATTGTCTACAATTAAATTGAAGTCATTAAATGGATTTAGAGAAATGTTTAGGTTTTTTCATGAGGTTTGTAAGAGTTTTCAAACATTTTCCAATGAAATTGAATTCACAAAATGGTTGTAAGTTGATTTTCAAAGTTTGGCAGAGTCCATAGTCATGGTTTCCAATGAAATTTTCAAAGTCTGTCGAGAACTTTGTAGATTTAACCAATAAGAACTCAAAATATTTCCCAACAACACTTGAAACAAAAGATCCATCTTAATTTTGGATCTATCTTCTATCAAGAGGGATAAAATACCTTGAGGTGCAAACATTTCCTCTCCATGCATGATAGAACCAGAGTTAAAAAGAATCTATGTTGGTTCTTCACAAACACACACATGAAAAAATTTACATCGTAGCGAAAATATGACATCTCATATTGTTTTTTTTTTATGTTGAAAGGTGAAACTTAAGGTTTCAAGGTTCTACGCAATGGAATCAAAATGAGGTTAGGGCCCTAGTTAGGGATTTATATCTGTGCAGGATGGATAATTATTTCCCTTTGGTTGATTACTCTGAGGACAAATTGTCAAAGTGAGATATCTTTTCCAATCGGACGATTAATATAGTATATCATTGCACAAATGTCGAGGATGCTTCACATGGGTTAGGCTTCATTTTGAGGGTCCCACTACCTTTAGTTTTTCAGGGTGGTTTACACCCATGTTTCCATTTCCATGATGCAAGTTTGTTTGATAAGGATCGAATTGGTGTGGAGCCTATACTGAGGTATACTTTGGGTGTTTCATGTAAGGCTCCAACCCCATATGTAGAAGCATTGAATATGGTGGAAAGTTCAAAGCGTCACTCTCCTAGACAAAAAAAATTAGCAGATGGAGTTGATGCCTTTATTAACTCACCTCTTGCAGTGTCGAGTGAAGGATTCAAAGAGGTGAAATAGAGGAAATTTGCAAAGAAGCATAAAAATACCATTAAATCCTAGTGTGGAAATGTGGCATTAGTGTTTGGGGATGATCTAAAGGTCTCCCAAATCATAGAGTTGAAATATCATGCGATCATTGGCAAGTTCATCGGTCAGAGGATGGAGGTTAAAATGTTTTCAATGTGGATGGATAAGAAATGATTTTTGGTTCAGGGATGCAACCCCATTCACCACATTATATATTGTGGATGACTAGGAGTGATATTTAGGACTAATTCAGAAGGATAGGCTATTTTATCCAAGAAATGAAACTAGGACTATCACCTATTTTTGTCTAAGCCCCTGAATCGCTTATTCGATGCCAGGGATGAGAATTTTTCAAGATTGCCAATTTGGATTAAACTTCCAAATTTTCTTCTTGAATTTTGGTCAAAGGAGGGATTCAAAGCAACTAGAGAGGTTCTGGGGTCTTACATCATTGTAGTTAAGAGATACAATTTGTGATGCTATTTCTTAGTGACAAAAATACTTGTAGACATTGATCCTAGAGTTGACATAATCGAGTCTATGGATATTGTTATGGGTGACAGAACCTATACACAACAACTCAATTATGTTAATGTGTCATTTTTTTGTGCGTGGTGCCACCATGTCAACCCCATGCATGTTGAATGTCATATTGGTTTCTGAAGGTTACTTTAGAAGGAATTATCAAGGATTAGTTTAGGTATTCATTCCTGCAGAGAATACAAAATAAAAGTAGCCATCAATATTGGATTAAAGTGGATTAGTTGGGGATTTGGGTGTGGCCCCAGAAGTGGATAGGGACAATTCCCTCCCAAAACAAAAGGATGAAATACTTGAGGGTATCTCTGAAGGAGTCTAGAAGGGGGGTTATGTGGCTTCAATGTTGGAAAAGTAGATCAAGGACGTGGGCCTGTCATCTCCACAATGTAGAAAATTGGAAGCCATTTGGGTTTCATGCGCATCGAATTTTCAAGCTACGGATAAGTGACTTTCTTATGTACACTAAATTTCCTTGTCTTCTAGTAATGATGATTTCAAATTTAAGTGGGCAGATTCTTCCTTCCATATATCGAGGGAAGGGTCCTTTCCTGTCAATTCTAAGAGACAAAATGAATGCGGGGGTTTCTGTTGCTCTTCCTTTTGATTCAATTTCTAATGCTAAGGTTTCACTCTCCCTTCCAACTTCCAATTTTTCGGTCTTAAAATCCATTTATTTTGGATGCAAGCCTTACTTATTACGTCCTCCCAGGAACGGTAATATATTATCTTGGGGTATAGGTCTAGAAGGGTTTAAATAGGCAAGCCATTCATAAGTTGGTTGCAATTTTTTGGGGCGTTTCATTCTTTCATGCATTCTTTCTAACATTGGGGGGTTAATTCCCAGGGTTCATCCAGAGTTGAACAAAAAAAAACCAAATCATCAACATATCAATATTAATCCAAGGCTAAAGAAGATATCACTCAAGATGCTATGAGGATCAGATATACCATTTGATTTTGTGTCGGGGATGAAGGGATAAACACACAAATATCCATCTGGGTTGACATTCATGTTGTTCCTGAGATTATACTTAAGGCTCAAATAATAATGTTAGGCATCAGGGAAGTTTAAAGAGAGTGTTTTTTAAAAGTGTTTTTTCTACCTTAGTTATATCAGAAAAATTCCTTAAATGAAATTAACAGTATGGCAACACAAAGTTCGTATTTCATGTTTGAATCAAAATTGTAATATCAAATGGTATGAGAGAAAAATAAAAAATTGTTAAGCAAAGAAAGGCATCAATTACCGAAGAGTCTCACATTATTGCAATGGAAGAAAATAGATAGTGTAACCTTGAATAAAGTATAAGATACAGTAATCCACACAGCTTGCAGGTCTTGATTTACTCATAGTAAATGAAGAGGAAAAACTTCTTACTTAACAAATTACTGATGAAATAAGATTACAATAGTTCTACTAAATTGAAATCAAACATTTTTCAAGGGATGCATAAAGAAATGTTGAGATATGGAAAAACAAAAGAAGCACATAACCTAGACTAAATAAAATTTGGAATCTATGTCTGCACTTGTATTAATACTAACTAAGGAGAGTTTTATCTATTTACAATTGGAAAGAAGAAGCCTAGAATAGATCTTCAATCTATTCATTTATACAAAACTGTCACAACTCAAAATGGTTGGAATTCCTATAGTAAAAATAGTAAATATTTGAAATGGGACAACATTGTGTAGAATACGATGAGCTTTGCTCGCGTTTCCCCTCTGTCTCTGGGTTGGACACATCTGTCGTCTAATATTCTTAATGATTCGACATATATTTCTAGCCATTTGTAGTTTTGTCGCCATCAATCCTTCCAACTATGTTAATAGCATGGACATGTTCTTTACTTGTTTCCGGATGTGCTTGTTTTCCCATATTCAATACATTGGATGCATTTACTCAATAATTGCACCACTAACCTTGAAGTCTCAATTGATTCCTTCACCTCAAAAGTGTATAACTTCCTCTCTACCCAAGGCATCCTTTCTTGTATCATTTTCTCTCCTTGATATGTGACATGTAACTGTAAGCTTGTGTTTACTATCCATTTATTTATTTGAAGGAGATCAATCTAGTTCATTTTTTGGATGGTTGTCAAACATTCTTCTTTGCTTGTTCTTGAATTATACTAGTTCTTTGTTATATCAGTTTGACCCAAGGCTTCGATGATAGAATTTCCTTCAAAATCAATTAGTCCTTTGTCTAGTGAAGTCAACGCTTCTAGACAAGCGTCATTTACTTCTCTAGCAAGTCTTTTGCTTTCTGATAGATTTGTTTCCCAGTCCTTTAAAGCCATATCACCTTTTATTTGTTCCGAAAGAGAAAGTCGATGAACATCTGAGACATCATCCTTTGGTACCAATAAAATGGAATATTGAAACTTAACTTGAGCTAAGCGAGCTTCTCTTTCTTTAATATAGATATCTTTTAGAGCGAGGTCTATTGCCTGGTAGTATTTCTACATGGCATTGACCTTCATGAAGAGGTATTGTTGGGCTATTTCTAGTTTTTCATTTACCTCTAGTACTTGAGTCTAAAAAACCGATATCTCTACTGATGTACCTTCAGTCAAGTCTAACCTGGCTTTCAATTGCTTTATTAACTCTTCTTGTTGAGTGACCAATCCTTTGTTGGCCTGTGAATTCTGATGGAGCTCTTCAAGGTTAGCTTGGAGCTGTTGAATTTTATTCCTGTCATAAGCTCTGATCTGTTCAAAATCTCAGTTCATCTTATTCTTCACATTATGTTCCATAGACATTATTTGATATTGCAACTTCCATACCAACAGGTTTCTCAGTTTTAGCTGCTCGACTAGGTTTTCTGCAAACCACTGATTTGCAGTGGCAAAGGATCTGAAAGAACCTGCCACTTCCTTAGCAAATTCTAAATCATCTTGGTTATGTCAATCGCAAACCATTATTTTCCTTTTGACTATCACTCCATCTTTTTTATGTGTTTCTTGTTTAACGATGGCCCTTCGTTTCTTGTTGAAGAAGAACTCTGAAGGACGCATCTCTTCGGGCGAAATTGGGGTGAGATCACCTATAAAAATGACTTCGGAACTAGGATTTATGAAACTTGACTGTAAGGGTATCAATGAAGTAATAGGAGCACCGATCTCCTTAGATAGTTGTTTCTCATTAGTGTTGGCCACAGAGGTGGCTAGTGTAGAAGGATATGTATCTTTTCCTTTCTTTAGGAAGGCTTGGAACTAATCCTTTTTCTAAGGGCCGAGTGGATTTGACAATGACGTTTGCAATTCTTGAGTCAAAAATCTGGTGCTCTTTGGGTTTTCCTTAGTATCTTGTTTATCAGAGTTCCTTGGTTCGTAACCCGAAGGTACAATTTCTTGTGTAGGCAAAGTGGCTATTGATTCTCCCTGTAGTAATTTCAGCAAGATGTTGCGTCTGTGTCTTTGAAAACTGAAGAAATTGGCATGTTGATTTGGGGACAAATCTTGGACTTTGTTCAGTACTTTCTCATAATACCTGACTCCCCTAAATGTTTCATCATGTTGGGAGTTTTTGTGTACATATTTATTTAGGTTGTATTGGGCTAGGTGGTTTTCCATGATTTTCTGTGGGTCATGCATTTTAAACTCAATGTCAACCAACTTGACATCCTCCGGAGTTGCAACCTCTACTTTGGAGTGACCGAAGTCTAATAATGAAAACATACCAACCTGGAGAGGGAAGGTAGGCCATAAATTTTTCTGGGCTGCTTTCAACTCCTTGTTGATGCCCCCTGTCACTATTTGATAAGATAATTCTCAGTATACTAGTCGATCTGGTAAAAACATTAGGAGAGCATGAGGACGGACTAAGCTTCCGAAAATCCTGATGAAAGAAAAGTTTTCTTCAATGAACCAATCAACTATTTTTCCTAGGTTTCCCATGATTCTGTCTGAAATTCGAGGATGTGGGAAACCATATAAAGTTATATGGACATGAACTACTACACGGTGGAAGATTTCATAAAAGAAATCTTTGGCCTTTTCCTCCCACATCTTGGAGTGATAGAAGTGAACAGGTTTAGTGTTGGTCAGGGTCTAGCTTTAGTTCATTAGTGGGAAAGGGTTTATGAAGAAAAAATCATCCATGATATATGTGAACATATATAAAGAGGCAGGTTTCCCCTTTGACTTTGCCAATTTGTATTTCGTTATTTCTTTAGCCAAGTTGTCTAATAAAATTTTGGCCTAGTTAAAAGAGTATCCCTCGGCCACCTCATGCATAATTGACACCCATGCCACTGAGAAATGAGTGGGACTCTTCTTCCCGAATAGCCTACAGAGAATCATAGATACATATATCATATGAGTATCTAATGATGTTGTGGCATACATGCCATGAGCGTCGGCTCTAAATTTCTCTCGGTGCCCCCACCAAGACTTGATTATATCAGGATATATTTTGTCATATTGTATGCACTCTTATTTCTCAAACTCCAACATGAATGCATCATTGTAGTTATATTTGAAGTTGGCGGATATATTATACATTAATTTTGTGTGTTCTGGTCGGTAAGACCCAACAACAACCTTTTGAGAGTTGAAAATGCTCTTGGTTTGGATGTTGACGTTTTCTAGGGCCCAGCCTATCATGTTGTTATACGGCATGAGTCTCGGCTGCGTAGCTATTTTTTGTAGCTTGGACTGGGCTATATATCTGAGTTTAGCTTCGTAAGTATTGTCCACTTCATTGCCTGAATATTATGGGAAATTTATAACCTCATGTTCTAGAATTTCAAACACCTTTGTCCAAGATTTCACCGAGTCTATGGATCGCGGTGTGGTATCTGAAAGAACGTTCGCATTTGGATTTGCACCTTCCCCGACTGCTTTAATCATCTTTTGTGATGCCATGATATCGATAATAGAACAAGGATACCTATTATAGAGGAAATTGTGTGAGCTTCTTACTCGAATACAAATTACTACTCTGCAGAAGATGAAAATGCAATTCAAAATCAAGCATTTTTATTCACATCAAGTGCATTGTTTCGAGTATACCTTTACTAATAGACAAATTTATTAAATTTAATGGGAAAGTATACCTGGCGATCCACAATCTACACTAAAAATCATTACCGTTGATTTGTGATAAATGCCATTAATATCGGTGGTTCATGTTCGAGAGTTTTGGATGAAACAGAGTCGAACTTTTTCGAATCACGAATCTGCGAAAGGTTAGTTACAAGATAATCTCTTTTAAAACATTAATTAATCGTTTTTAAATTTAAGTGCTTTCGAGTATTCAGAATTCGATATTTTTAAATGTAGCTCGAGAAGAAATCCCTGTAACCCGAAATTACAAAATGATTAATTATTTGATAATCGCTTTTAAGTTTTAATTAATCCTATTTAAGTTTTGGTGCTTCAGAAACTCAGACTTTGGAGATTTTAGGTTATGATGAAGGGCAAACGTCTGAACTCTGAAGCGCAAAATCGTTAATTAAATTTTGACCATGATTAACTTAGTTAATTAAGATTTAATATTTCGGCATTTTAATGCTTCGTGGATTTGTGAGTTTAGCCCTTTGTTATATTTCCAAAAGGCCATCCCCCATAGTGATGTGTCTAAGATGATGTCATTCTAGATGATGTGTCGATACTAGGGGGTGCCATGTGTTACTTCGAATTGTATGAATCTTCAGATGAAAATGTCGGAAATGGATGCCACGTGTCAACCCAGGGAAGAATCGAAAGATACATGTGTACTATGACTCATGTCCTTTAAAGGTTTATGAAAAAGTGATAACGGACACTTTCGAGTTTCAGGAATTTAATCGTAAAGACCTATCGAAACACCTGAAGCGTGAAGCTCTGAAGTGACCTTTAGTGATTTGAATCTTTAATAATGAGGTGGCTCCAAAACTCTGGGAAAAGGGGATCGTTATATCAAACAAGGGAAATTTATCAACAACATATATTATGTGCGCCTTAGGACCAAAAATAAACTTGATTTAAACATTCTAAAGTTGGTTTATGAGTTTCTACTTTAGGAAAGATGAAGTTGAGAAAGTAAAGCTTAAGGTTTAGGATTATATGTGTTCCAACAATTCACATCATTCATTTCATATTAATAGATAATAATTCATAAAGGAGATAAAAAATTCATTCAAACACATAATTGACACACCATAGGTTCAAAATCAGTGCATCTTTATTATCATCACACATGCATACATTAAGCAAATCATATATTGATAGTGACCGAGTCTCATATTTACTCAGATAATTCCCCAGATTTATAATACATTGTGCCATGCACATTATTTCATACATTTCACATAGGAGAGACTTAGAAACACAACCAGATACATTACGGTACAATAGAGGCTCAGAACAAGTCGCTCGACTATCTCTTGAAAAATGGACAACTAGTAATAACTCAGTGAATCAAAAACCCTTTCTTTGTCATCCTTGCTTCCTTTAATATCCATCTGGGATCTGGATCTCTATATATTTCAGTTCTTCTTCATTTTCTCTAATAACTAACAATATCACATACTTCTTCCACCTTCCTGCATTTCCCATAGCCTTTTTGAATTGAGGAAATCTTAACCTCCATGCCAACTCATATTTTTTCTTCTCCATGTTCCCTTGTGCTTCTAGCAGTAATCATTCAGGGAGATTTACGAATGATTATTTTTTTGATTATGGCATGCATATTATTTATTTCTGGTGCACATCTCAAAACTTGAACCAACACGCATTGGAAAAACTTGGACTTGGCGTGCAATTATCAAAACTTGGTTTCGATCGTGGTTCTTGTCAATCCTCTCACTCGTCCTCGAGACAACTGCATCATAGAATGACTATCACAATGGATGTAACTATGTTCCTGAGTTCTTGTATAAACTCCTTGAACTGATGCTCAGGATCATTGAGGTGGCCCTAAAAATCCCAAGTAGTATGAACAAATGCATTAGGATCGAATGCTATGACCTAAGGAACTTCCATGTTCATTGTGTTGATTTTCTCAATTAAGGGGCCAACATCAACCTTCACATCCGCGAGTTGGGTGTATAATGTCAAGGCCTTATCATCCATAAAAGTGATGATATCTAGTATACTCTACTACTCAGCCCAGGTCATAGTGATCTCCTTTATCTTAATCAGGGCACCATAGTATGGCACAATTGTCTATGGAAATTTCCATTCCTTTGCACTCTCCCCTTCATATTATTTGATCTATATTCCTTGAGGGCATCATCATTGAAATTATCAACATCGATCTTACAACAATGGTCAACCTCTTTCATATTTTCTATTGGTTGATGATATGTGCATACTACCTTTGAAGTGGAGTCCTTTGTATGAAGATGAAATGTAAATTTCTTAATCTGGAAAAGTGCCTCTCTTTGAGTCAGATATTCTACTATAAAGAGAAATGTTGAGAAAAATTGTAAACATACATGAATCCAATATTTCATTTTCCTCTTGAAATCTTCTTGAATATACCATCTCCTAGGAACCATATCCATCGTATGAATGAACCAATGGACCCATTGCATGTGAGAAATATTCTTGGTCACCCATCGCCTCTCGCAGTAGTGAATGTGCTACTAGGGATCCTCAGTTCCTCTGCACCTAGTCCTTTATGTGTGTGCGGTGTGTTTTCCACTAGAACATAGGGATCCTTGAACCATGACATCCATGGCTTCATCCTGCTCATATTATTGAACCGTCTTCTATATCAAGAAGGAATCTGTTGGCCCTTTCCCATCAAAGTGCACCACATCACATAGATCAAAACAAATCCAGTGTATTTAGTGAACTGCGCCCATCTATAGGTCGATATCTCATACATCTTCTACTTCCATCATTCAAAGGTAGATTTTGAATCTATATCATAATAATTCACACTACTCCAACTCAACTCCCCATATTTCATGGGATTGATATAATATTCCATGTGCATAGTGATATTATATATGTTTTGCATAACTAATCTTCATGCATCCTCATCCATTGGCTCATTGTATATGCCTCCTTCATTAGGATCTAGAGGCATGATCATGCATAGAGTGTATGTCTCAAATTACATTCATCTCTTCTTCAATTTCAACACCACATTATTGTCGAAGGCCAAATCAATGCCATGTAGTGCAGGGTAGGGATCAAAGTCATCCATATTATCTATGACCTCAAATTCAACCTTCATATTCACCCCTTCTACATTCACCTCAAATTTCTCTAGTCGACTTATGGGGTAGATCATGTATTGGTTTTCCAAGCACAACTATATCGATGACCAGACTAGACTTGGTTTACTCATCAACACCCAAGAACTCTTCGGTAGAATATTCACATTGGAACCCATATCCAACATGACTCCATCTATTTCATATCTCCCAACTTCAGTTTTCATTTTGAATTCCCTACTTGTGCACTTCTACTTACTAACCTAACATAGGTCCCTTTCTGGTAGGGGGGATGATATGGTTTTTTCCATCCCTTGTTCTCCCATGCAGGTAGCTAAATTTTTTTTCAAATTCCTCACAACATCAGGAACATTTATCAATCTCAAACAACAATGTCAAAAATTACTTACTTGATATTCAGTGTCTGTATCACAACCCAAGTCGTGCAATGTGTCTTCGTGCACTGCACATTTCAAATCCTCAAGGAGATATTCCTCCATCGCTCTTTGCTCAATGAGACATAACTTGTCTTTTTTGCGTTCTTCCTCCAACAAATTGTATGTCACATGATGTATTTCTTCATGCATGTGAGCTTCTTCCAATGATATCTGCATCACATGCTATAATTCTTCCTAGGAGTAATCTTCTTCTAGCGACCTTTGACTCAAGTACTGAACTTCTTCATGAACCCAATATTGTTCAAGAGACCTTTGTGTTGCATGTTGTAAATCCTCTCTCACCCTTTCTTCTTGGATGGCCCTATGTGCATCATGCATAAACTTCTTCTGGTGAGCAACATCAAACTTAGGAGGGGGATGCATTTCCCTTGTAATATTCCCCTCCATATTTTGGCCTAATATTTCACCATGCTCGAAGTCCATTTCTTTCTTCTCTCCTCCTAAAGTTATCACCTGGACATCAAGCTCCTCATCCTTATTCTTATTTCCACATGGCTTTGCATGCACCATGTTGCAATGTGTCTTCTTTTCTTCCCATTTCTTCAATAAGTCAAGACAATATTCTGTGACATGCTCGGGGATGTAACAATACTCACAAAGAGGGTGTGATTTGGTATAGAACCTCGACACATGGCCAATTTATCTACAATTAAAAAAATTGAGGTGTATGCCTCCCCCTCCTCCACATCCTCATCTACGAGCATGCCCATATCTGCCTCTGGAGCCTCCTTGATAGAAACCTATTTCCACACCTACAATATCACCACCCTTATGGTCCTCTTGTACACATAATGTATCGTAGGTATTGTCTTTAATCAATTGGGGTGACCAGTATTTGTTCACATCTTGTCCCACAGGCATGTAGAATTCTGAAAATGGGGTATGGTGCAGTTTCTGATATTTATCCAACATTGGGAAGGGGGATGGTACATGGCCCCACTATCTATTTATTTTACACCATTTCATCTGAGGCCTAGTTGAAAATGGACTTGGTGCTCACGTCACCACATAGCTTCCAAGTACAGGGAATTTTTTTCTGCGATTCCCCTCAACCCGACCCATGGTAAATTAAACGTGATCATGCATGACTGTTATAGTGGGAAAAATCCCCTATGGACTACACTAGGGTTCAACATGTAGGAAGATATAACCGTCTAAATGTATCTTATCTTTCTAACTACCTTGAATATACCCCACATTCATACATGAAAGACAAAGTGAAAAGATCAGGTAACTTTACCTTTTTACTTTGCGTCTAGCGTTGATCCTCTCGCATTCGATAGCTCCACTGACTACAAGCCTCCTCCCAAAGTTGGCCTGCATTCACAAATAGATAAACAAGAAACTACAAACATGCATCTCATATATAACTCATGGGTCATATTTTAGTATAAGACATAAATCGAATACAAATATTTGACACATCATATTTTGGGACAGAAAAAGTATTCATTTTATTGATATCACAATGTTTACTTACAACAAAGGTCGGCGACTGCTCCACAAACCTAGTCTGGGCTCCTCTTCAACAAGATCCAATTGTGCTTCCAGGTATCTTTCTCCTCTCACACTTATTGTAGGGAAATGACATAGGCTTACAATGGAGGAAAAAGGCAAGAATGGGAAATTCTGATGTAAATCTCATAAGGTGGCTGCAATTATTTGGGGCAAGGAATGGATGTGAAAAGGAAAGAGTTTCACCATTATTATTCTTGGATTAGGAATGATAGCCCAACACCTCCTTTTATATGAAAAAAGGATGGTTATTCAGTTGGGAGACGAGCTATAGGCGGTGGATTCATTTGGAAACTACCCAATATCCCGTAATGATCTCAACAAATTCCTTGCAACTTTTGTGGGTATACACGGGTTATAATGGTGCATATATCATACGTATGTGAGCTGCAGTGGTGGAGAAAGCATGTTTACATGGGCAGTAGTGGTGCAGGGCATGTACATCTTCAAAAATAGGGTTTTTAAGAAGAGTTGCTCAGTGATGGCTTGGCAAAAATAGCAAGTAAGAGGGCCTGATGTCAGGTATGCATGTATGGTGAAATATAGGGTTATAATAGATGCCCCCCAATGTGTGAGGTCATAAGATCATATGATGGATGAAATACATTACAAATCTTCACCAACATGCGAAGCGAGTGAGCCCGGGACCAGAGTTTGAGAGGTGCCATATGCAAAAATAATAATTGTCTCACTGAGGCGGGCATGCCCATGATCAGGATGAAATAAATCATGGATGCCAATCAAATACACTGCAGATCCATGTCATATAATTATATAAAGTGTAGCCGTGATCAATACACAGTGGATCTACATCTCAAAATCAAAGATATACATGTATAGTATCCATCTTCAAGAAGCCAATGACATCTGATGGCTGGAGATGAGGCCTTCAGAGCTCGAGCAACAAATTCAAGATCTTAAAAAATAGGGTAGGAGTGTAATATGAGTGTACGAATTCACTACCCATAGGTCTTCAACGGCTCGTCGGGAACAAACAAGAAGATATCAGTGATCAGGAAAAAACTTCATTGATTTTGAACAAGGACTTGATTGGAATTTTGGGATGGTCAGGCATGAGGGAAAGAGACAAACTGTAGAAACATTGACTCAGGTTGGGTAAAAACTCCCTTGGACAATATCATGATAGATGATCAGACTCAGGCAACATGACATTGACATAAGTTCACGATGCAAGAGGCAACACAAACTCTCCATATGTTTGGAAGGATAACCAAACAGAGGACACAACTCTATGTAACGAGAACATATTCCTAAGGTCATATTAAATCCCAAATCTTGAAGACAAACGAAAGTATATGCTTTGTCCAAGGGCGGCTCATTGTGCTGCCATAAAAAATAAAATAAAAACTGTCCTCTTTTTGGGGTATATTTGATTTCTTTTGTCTTTTTCAAATGTTTTGAAAGAGATTGAAAAAGAATAAAAGAATTCTACATTACAAAGGAAGAATGACTATCGCAAGCATACTAGTTCCAAGTGCAAGGAACACACTAATTCTCATAGAAAGGAGACATGTGCAAGAAAAGGACACTCGGGGAAAATTCCTCCATGGGTCAAGGTGTCAAGTCATAGAGGAAAAGTACTACAAGGCTTGCGTATAAGGCATGCTTCAAAGGTTCAGTTGAGAGCAATATGGAGCCAGAATTAGGCCAAAGACGCAAAGCTGCAAATGCGATTAGTAGGACACGATGAAACCCCCTTCAATGTATTTTTCACGATCCGAGAGAAGGTAAGATCGGTGGTTTTTCATTTTTAGAGAGTCTGAAAAAGTATAAAAGAAGACTTCATTGGGGTACCTTTTTCGAAAGTAGTCTAGGCGATTCGAAAAAAGGGTAAACTTGCACCGAAAAGACGTCTATTCAAAACCATTTTGATGAGTGTGACACAGACAAGATCACTTGACAATCTTTTCAATTTTAAGGAGTCTGAAAAGAGATTAACTATGGACTCATAGCCTTTTTTTAGATTTAGTCTCCTTAGCTCAAAAAAGTATAAAATTTACTTAAGAGAACTCTTGAGGTGTACCTTTTTTCTCCTTAATTCATGGGCCGGAAAAAGGGGTAAACTCATGCCAGTAGATGTTCTTCTGTACCAATTTAACGAGTGTGAAGGAACAAGATCACTTGACGATTTTTTCAATTTTAAGGAGTCTAAAAAAGAGTTTAACTATGGACTCCGTAGGGTATGTTATTCTAGACCAATTTAACGAGTGTGAAGGAAAAAGGTCACTCAGCAATCTTTTCAATTTTAGGGACTCGGGAGTCTGAAAAGAGCTTAAATATGGACTATGTGGGGGTTCCTTTTTCATAAATTTAGTCCCTCAAGCCTGAAAAAGGGTTAAACTTATACCTGAGAATAATCTTCTAGCGAACCGAAGTTCCTAGAGTATACCTTTGTTCATAAAATTGACCATCCGAACCGAAAAAGGGGTAAACTACCACCGGACAGACATACCTTCAAGTTTTAGTTTGGCGAGCGTGAAGAACAATATCGCTCGAAAACATTTTCATGTTTAGAGAGTTTGCAAAGGGATTAAAGAAGCCTCCAGGGGGATACGACTCATGTATGAAACTAGTTCAGGTAGAGCCCACTACTAGGCTCAGACCAAGAGCCTCTTCTATAGTCAACTTGGAAAGTCTCCCAAAAGGAAATAAAACAAAAACCACGGTGTAAATCCTCCCATGGTATAGAAACCGTAATCATGGTTTCAAGGATAGCCTCATCCGAAGGCATTTCAAAATTCGAGAAATCACACAAATGAGGTTCGAAAGTCTGAAAGGGTGAAGTAAACTGACCATATTCCATATGACGATGGAGGCTCTGGCCAAGACTGGCAGAGTCTATCAATGAATAATCACAAGCATGCGGGCTTGAGGATCTACAAACAACGATATCAAATTCAAAAGGAGACTCAAGATCACTTGGACCAATAGGGGGGAGCAAGGGCCCCCATGCCCCCATTGGATAAACTAATGGATCAATTGTTGAGACCAAGTCTCAAGAAGGAAAACATGATTGCACAGGTTCCTTCTTAGAAGCAATTGAATACCAAGGATAAGATGCCACATAATTAACCCATGGTGGGGTAGAGTCTACACAAACACTAGGAATATATAAAGGGGCAGCCTGAGCTAATGCCGAATTAGGATGGTGATTATCAGATTCCAGTTGGTTGATAGTGACAATGCATCCATTGTGAGAGAAATGCATCACCCGAAAGAGTGTAGACACCATGGCATTCATAGAATATACATAATCATGCCCAAGAAGCATATTGAAATCTAACGGGCCTTACACCACTATAACATTAACAAGGAAAGTCTTCCCACCTAACAAGATAGGAAACTGAGGAAGAAGCCCCAAATATTCACTAGGAAGTCTGTCAAAATCCAATATCTCGTATGAAGCAGACACAAGCTCGGGAGATCCCAAGACTTTCCAAACTGAGGAGGATAAAATACTTGCAGAGGCTCCTTCATCCACAATACATATATAAATGTTTGTTGAATTAACTTCAACCCTTATTTGAAAAGGTGAAGAAGAAGGAAGACGAGGCTCAACAAGGTCATTCCAATCAAAGGAAACCATCCTAGGGCTTGGAGGGGTTGTGCTCAAAGTGAGCAGAATTCCCCCTTGTTCTGGAAGTATTGAACTGGAAATGCTAAAAACATAGTCGGTAGACACATCACTCCCCAAGAGAAGAGTGGGATCAGCCGAATATTACTTCAGCATGACCACTTTGGTAGACTCAACACTCTCTAAGAGAAGAGTGGGGTCAGTCGAAGACTGCATCGACGTGGCCACTTTCTCAACCACTAGTTGAACAGGCTGTGAGACAACATGTTCTACATGCACATCACCCCCCAAATGAGGAGTGGGATCAACTGAAGACTGTATCGATGCGACCACATTGGTAGACTCGACACTCTCCAAAAGAAGAGTGGGATCGGCCGAGGAATGCGTTAGCGTGACCACTTTATCAACCACTAGTTGAATAGGCTGTGAGGAAACCTCAGAAGACTTAGAATCAAAAGAATCTGCAAACGGGTACCACAATCTTCGTACCTATGGAAGGCTAGAGCATAAATGATTAAGGTGATCTCCCTTACAAAGATTACAAGGGAACTTCGGATTATGTCCTATCCATTTAGGTTTCTCAATAGAATCAATGCCCCCATCATGACTAGCAATGGTTGGTTGCACATCTCCAACATGACTTGCATAGGTTGGTGATGGGTCGATAACATGACTCACAAATGCTACAGACCTATTACTAGTATGAATAGCAATGACTGGACTTTTTCCCCCAACATGACTTGCAAAGGCTGGGTGCTTGCCCCCAGCATGAATTGCAGAGGCTGGGTGTTGGTCTTCAACATGACTTGCAAAGGTTGACGACCTATCTCCAACGTGACTCGTCGAGGTTGGTGATTTCTTCTTCCTATTATTCCTCTTTCTACTTCGTTTAGATTGTCGATTACTAGTAATTGTACTTTCACCAGAGGTGGGAGAAGGAGGAGGAGAAGACTTTGTCAATGAAGGAACATAAACATTATTCCCATGACATAAGGTGCTTAACTAAGAAGCATCAAGAGAATTCAGGACATTTGGAATGGTTCCCAACCAAACCAGTAGTCCCACATTCAACCCAAGAATGTACAAAGTGGCCATCAATGGGACACCAACGTTTCCGAAAAAAGGAAAAGCACAAGAATCCCCTTGTGAAGGGGTTCCTTGGTTGGTATCGTCGGGAAATTTAGCCATGAAGATATTTTGCATAGTTTCTCCACTTGCAGGACTGTTCAAGTCCACAAACGTCTCACACACTGACTCTCTCGAACCAGTGTTATCAAAACAATGCCTATAAAGAGGCAGCTCCACGTTTCTAAGAGGAAGACAAAAAATCCTCACGACTGGAAGAGTGAGCGGTCTACCACATTAGGTCAGAGACTGAAATCAATGATTGAATAAATCACTATGGAAAACTAGGGAGCATCGAGCACACACTAAAAGTTCCTATAATATAAATCAAGCAAACCACTATCTAGTAGGAAGAACAGTTACACCAACCAACACTAGAGAAACTTACCAGTGCAAGTGCAACTCGAACATGAAAGAATCCTCCAGGTATACTCTGCAAAGCATGGCTCGACGTCTGCCCTAGGTACCACGGTATACCCCCGCAGTCACCTGTGTAAGTGTCTATAATAAAGGAAACTAAGTTTCCAGCTCGTAAACAGTCACCAAGCGGGTACAATTGACAGTCGAGTGGACCGCAATGAGCAGGGTAACAAGCCTGAAACCTATCGAAGGTATCGAAAGAAAGTGGCCTGGAAGAAAACTAAGGATCCCAAATGGATTTGGGGTCCACGAAGCTCCGTAGGAAAATGAAACCGACAGTATCCCATGACAAGTCCTCAATATGTGTTCCCCACTACGCTTGGTCCATCTTTGGAGGGGTTATCTCCTCTACCTTTCCACACATGATCTCGTGTTTAGTCCCTATGTTAGAGGGGGGTCTCAGATAACTTTCACGTTTACTGGACTTTTTACACACACTTAGCATTGACTCCAATGTTTGTCTGTAAGACTTGAAAAGTTTCCTCTCCAACCTAATTCAAGGCTCTATCCTAGACTAGTTGATTGACCCTACAAACATAAAGTCTAGTTGATTTTAAATTAGAGTTAATTTTAAATGACTTGTTTTAAGTCAAGGAAACGACAATGAAACTAGTGGTGTGTTTTGAGAGATGAAGAAGGAGAAGAAAACGAAAACGAAAGGAAAACTACTTCTTCTTTTTTTACAAATAAAGATTTGTAACTAACTCTTTAACCAAATTTTCATAACTACTTTTTCTAAGATATTTTAAACAAAAAACTAAAATGAAATTTCACTCAAATACGAGCTACTTAATGTTCTAAGCAATCAGTAAAGAACTTAAGAAAATAACTCTTTCTCCTAACAAGAAAAATAACTTACCCAACTACTTACCAAACTAAGAAATGAAAACTTTTTCTATTCTTTTTTTTATGCTTCAAACAAGAAACTTGAAATAAATTCTTTTTTTTTTCTTTAAAGAAAGCAAAAGGGGAAAAAGTGAAAAGCAACCAGACCAGACTGAGAACTGACCTTTGGCCCACTACGAATCACAGGGAGTCCCTAAAGATACCTAACAGGATGATAAAAAATACTCGAATACTTTCCCAAAACCCTTTTGAACTAAACACAATAAATATTTAAAAATATAACCAAACTGACATCAAACCCAGGATTCGACTGTAAAAACAGAGACACTGTACTTAATCAAGAAACCTTGAGAAGTCAGACTTCAATCAGGGAAGAGGTTGACTGACCCTTCTTAAGGAAAAAGTTTATTGACACAGACACGCGATTGGCACACTACTGGTGCTTAAGCAACCTGCATATGTACACGGGTTGTCTAAACGCAGGGTGTGTATGTACACATGCAAACCCACTACAAGCCGCATACACCTTAGCAACTCCTCAAAAAAATAAGACAAACAAGCAAACTCACAGAGTAGGGAGAACTTGTATGGAACCAACAGGTGACCAGAATCCCTTAAAGACTCAACAGACTCAGAAATAAAATCAAATGGTAAAAACCAATCAAACACCCATAAAATCCCATAAAACCCTAGAGGTTTCCCCAATATAGTCGCCAGTTTTGCTATAGCAGGAAAACCCCCTTATGGACTACACTAGGGTTCAACATGTAGGCATATATAACCGTCTAAAACTCTTCTACCTTTCTACCTACCCTGAATATACCCCACATTCATACATGAAATACAAAGTGAAAAGATCAGGTAACTTTACCTTTTTACTCCTCGTCCGATGTCGATCCTCTCACGTTCGATAGCTCCACTGACTACAAGCCTCCTCCCAAGGCTGGCCTTCATTCAAAAATATATAAATTGGCAACTACAAACATGCATCTCATATATAAATCATGGGTTAGATGTTAGTATAAGACATAAATCGAATACAAATATTTGACACATCATATTTCAGGACAGAAAAAGTATTCCTTTTATTGATATCACAATGTTTACTTACAACAAAGGTCGGCGACTGCTCCATGAACCTGGTCTGAGCTCCTCTTCACCAAGTTCCAACTACGCTTCCACGTATCTTTCTCCTCTCACACTTCTTTTAGAAAAATTTCATAGGCTTACAATGGAGGAAAAAGGCAAGAATGGGAAATTTTGATGCAAATCTCACAAGGTGGCTGCAATTATTTGGGGCAAGGAGGGGATGTGAAACGGGAAGATTTTCACTGTTCTTATGCTTGGCTTAGGAATGATACCCCAACACCTCCTTTTATATGACAAAAGGATGGTTATTCGGTTGGGGATGGGCTATAAGAGGTGGATTCATTAGGAAACTACCCAATAGCCCGTAATCTCAACGAATTCATTGCAACTTTTGTGGGTATAAATGGGTTGTAATGGTGAATCTAGCGTATGTATGTGAGTTGTAGTGGTGCATAAAGCATGTGTACGCGGGAAGTAGTGGTGCAGGGTGCGTACATCTTCAAAAATAGGGATTTTAAGAAGAGTTGCTCATTGATGGCTTGGCAAAAATAACAAGTAAGAGGGCCTGAAGCCAGGTATGCATGTATGGTGCAATTTAGGGTTATAAAAATGAATTTTTCCTTTTCCATATCTTATAGTTGCATTTTTATATTGGCCAATTGTGATTGCACATGTGCCAATCCTGTCGATGTATCTGTCCCTCCTGGTGTAGCCTCCAAGAGCATTGCAATATCCATGGCCTATTCTTGAGTTGTCACTTTTTTTGGGTGAGTGAAACTTGCATATGGGGGAGTAACCCCACAATCAACCATTCTCTTTGTTGCACATCTTGGATTTCGAACGTTAGCCTATCCAAAAAAAATTGAACCATTTGTCATAGTTCCACATGGTTTCTCCTTGTTTATGCTTGATCTCCTTGATCTCCATAATACACTGATATTCTCACTAAGATTTATGGAATTCCCTAAGAAGATCTCGCTTGATATTTTTCAAGGACCTCACTTGTCACACCAACATAGTGGCCTTGTACTTAATGTAGCAAATCAAGGCTATGTCCCTAAATGTAGCTTCCATTTGTGCAATCTTTGTTGCTTCATTTGTGATACTTTTCACAGACCATATTACTTCACACATGAACCAATTTTGTTCTGCATCATCTCTACCCATTCCATGGAACATGGGTAACCTCGGGGTACTATCCTAATTTTCCATCCTCAATATCGAACTAACTCCTTTGATATGACTAATGGTTTTTTGGATTCTCAATATCGATACCCTTCATGGTGAAGTAGCACTAACTTCAACTTCTTCCTCACTTGTCTCTTCTCTTCTGTCTCCTTATACTCTTTCTCCTATTCCAATCGCCTCACTATCTGTTGTTCTTTCTTCTTGATTACAAATGTGCAAGGGGGGTGGTTCAAAGGTGGGTTAAGTCCATATTCTTCTAAAATTTCTTGTGAGGGGGCCTATATATTTTCCTACCTATATCCATGCAAGACCATATACTATTCCCAATTCTTTTCCCCCACCACCAAGGGATTCGCCATCTTCCTCTCTTATATGCATGCCTCTACTCCATGATTCATCTTGTTTTGATGTTGTGGCACTCCACAATAACCAAGGGGTTCGGACTTCATCTCCTAGGCCCCTATTGTTACTACTACTACTACTACTACTCCTGCTACTACTAGTATCCCCATTAGACATCCTACTCTCAATTCCACACCTCTTTGCAAGCCCATCTTCACCTGTTCTCCTCCCTTGCATAACACAAATTTCCACACATCATCCTTTTGCAGTCCCCTTTCTCTTCATTTTTTTCCTAACTACACATTATGTGCCCCTTTCTATCTTCCTTCCACTCCTCTATTCCTATTTCCTTCTTAAATCAACTCTTATTATGTATCTCTTGGATCTCTATCTCCTCTTCTCCTTTGGGTCCATCCTATTATTCACCATATTCTGACAACCTCTGGATCCTCCTTAATGGATACATCTCTTATCTCATTTCCCCCTCTCTTTTCACCCCCATAGAACTAGGGGCATTTAATCAGTCATCCTATCAAGATCCATGTGCATCAACCCCTTATCCATGAACACCATCTTTATCCAAAGTGGGGTTTATTCCAACGAGCTTTTCCTTGGGCCTTCCATGAACTTCCTTTCAACCTCAATCAAATAATTAGTGTACTCAACAACAAATTCAATTATATATCCCTCCTTTACTTGAGAAAACCAGAACTCAATGGCTCGATCCCACTTGTTCTCTAATGAATTTAGCCTCTCAAATTTGGCTTGATCCCAAACTATCATCATGACTAGCCTTAAAGTAGTTTTAGTGGAAGTCTACCTTTTCAACCATTCATTAAAAAAAAAAGGAAAATTTGTAAATAAAATCTCATGCATATCATTGTAGAGATACTTATCTTTCCATCGCTTCACATTTAATCTCAAATCTTGATATTTTGGTTGGGAAAATTCATGCTCCTTTGCAATTAACTAATACTGAATTTCCTCCTGATATGGAAACCACCTCATTTATTTCCTTTATCATTCAATACAATACTTTCAAGTCCCAAAAATGAAACCATTTTTTGGATCGTTTCACACTTGCACGCATGCTTCCTAATGTTGGATGGTTAATACCCAAGGTTCATCTAGATTTGACCAACAAAAACCCCAAAGCATCAACATATCAATCTTCAACCAAGGCTAAAGAAGGTATCACCCGAGACACTATGAGGATCACAGAGACCATCTGGTATTGTGTCAAGGATGAAGGGATAAACACAAAGAGATCCATATGGGTTAATATTCACATCATTCATTACATCTTAATCAAAAAATAATAATTCATAAAGGAGACAACACATTCATTCAGAAACATAATTGACACATCATAGTTTCAAACTTAGTCAATATTTATTATCATGTTTAATCCATCAGACACAATAATACATTAAGAAAATCATATATTAATAGCAATCGAGTCTCATATTCCCTCAGATAATTCCCCAGATTTACAATACATTACGCATGTGCATTATTTCAGGCATTTCACATAGGACAAACTCAAACACACAACCATAGACATTACAATACTACATAGGCTCAGAGTGAGCCATTGGACTAGCTCTTGAACAATAGACAACTAGTAGTAACTCAATGAATCAATGACCCTTTCTTTATCATCCTTATTTCCTTTTATATCCATATCGGCTCTATATATCTCTCTCTTTTAGTTATTCTCCACTCACTTTATTTACTAATAGTCTTGCATGCTTCTACCACCTTCCTGCATTCCACACAACCTTTCTAAATCGGGGAATTCTTAACTGCCTTTCCAGCTCATCTTTTAACTACTCCATGTTCCCTTGTGCTACTGGAAGTAATCATTTAGAGATGTTTCTCGACGATTCCTTTCTTTATTACATCGTGCATATTCTTTATTTATGGTGCACATACCAAAAATGAGACTGACACGCATTGGAATAACTTGGAATTGGTGTGCAATTATAAAAATGCAGTTAGGTGCGAGCTTCATGTCAATTCTTATGCATCTGATTTTTCACACACAAAAATGGAATGAGCATGCACAAATTCATTTTTTCATACATGATATTTACCCAAAACTTTTGGTGCCAACACAAGTAATCCATTAAACATGCGCAAGAGTAGGCATCAAGAGAAGTGTTTCAAGGGAAACCAAAAATAATTATTGGGGTCCTTAGAGTAGGGATGACCCCTAATAAAGGTTATCCATGATTATTTTTTCCGTCAATATCTGTGACTTAGGAGGGAAAGCCAAAAAACTATCCCTCTATAGTATGTGTGATTATGTCAGACCAGATTTTCTTCTCATTCAGGTATCTATGGGTTTTTTTGGTTCTTTCATTTTCGACCTTGAAAGGATTTTTCCTAGTTGGTGCCTTATTAGAATCGACTCTATTGGAATTTCCGGTGGTATTCTTACATGTTTGTATCTGAAAGTTAGGTTGATTGATTTTTTCTCCTTTGAATCTAGTCTATGCATATATATATCTTGTAATGATTTAAATGGTTCGCTGAAAGTACTCAATTTCTACGATCCTTATGTCAAGAAACTGAAGTATTGGGACAAGCTATTCGACTCCAATTGTATTGATGATGATAGTTTAATTTTAGGGAGGAATTAAATTTTACGGTTAACAAGGATGAATTTTGAGGTAATATGGGTCATGAGGATATACTTTCAAGTTATTTCGTTGAGAAGATGGAATCTAATAAATTGGTGGATGTGGATTCAAATGATAAGAAGTCAACATGGTTTAATAGAAGAAGTAGGAACGAAGGTATTCGTAAAAGGTTAGATATATTTTTAGTGCATGACAATCTTTTGCAAGAGATTGGCGAATACCACTCAAGGGTGGGGTCTATTTGGTGCTATGATCATTGGCTGATCACCTTGGAAATTGGGTTCATCCTTTAAATATAATTTTGGATGGGAAACTATTGAGGAATTTAATAAGTTGGCACATTCTACTTGGGTTCCCTTCAGTGAGAATAGGGGGATTTTAGTCAGTGAGCACTTATTCCTAAACCTACAGAACCTCAAAAAAGAAACAATAGTCTAGGCCAATTCTTGTAGACAATCAAATGATAGAGAGCCAAAATTGGCAGAGAAAGAATTGGAAGAGTTATATGCCCAAGGGAATTCAAGAGGTTCTGTGTATGTATCTGAGAAGGATTTTTGTAAATATTTGGAATAAAAAAGGTATTCAATACTGTTGGAGAATGAAAACAGTTGGACACTTAAGAGTTGAGCATTATGGTTAGAGGTGGGAAATCGTAACAAAAAATATTTTCATAAATTTGTAAACCGTCGAATTTTTTTTAATTCCATTTGGGAATTAGAGGAATCCATGGGGACAAAATAAAGGTGGTTTTATGGAATTGCTAGTTTTGGGGTAGCTCATTTTAATGATTTGTTCAGTGAAGAAAAAAATGAAAAAGTAGGGGATATGTTGAAGCTTTTTTCCAAGGATGGTAGGCTAGGACGAATATATATATATATATATATATATATATATATATATATATATGGAGATAGACAAAAAAGGATGAACTTCATGGTATTTTTGGCATCATTTTATGAGGGTATCCACTCCATCAAGACACAAAGAAAAGAGGTATCAGTGGTAAAAATTGATCTATCAAAATCTTATGACAAAGTTTCGTGGTTGTATCTCAAACTCTTGTTGTTGCACATTGGTTTTGAGTTGTAAGTTGTCAAGTGGATTATGGCATGTGTTACTATAGTCTCATTTGTTGTCTTGATTAATGGTGCAGGTTTATCCTTATTCAAATCTAGGTGGGGGCTCAGACAAGGATGTATGTTGTCTCCTAAGTTGTTTATTTTGGTGGTGGAAGGTCTTAGTAGAGCATTGGCAGAGGCTAGAAAATCATTGAATTTTCATGGTGTTAGGTTTCAAAACCTTGTTAAACTCACCCATGTTTATTTGTAGAAAATGTTTTTTATTTTTTTTCATTGTGAAACTAAAGACTTAATCACTTTAAAAAAAAAACATCTTCAATGCAACGAAGGGAATGATCATTAATGAGATTAAATGAACTATCTATTTATCCAAGTGCAATGAATATTTCAGGGCTCTATTCTCAAATATGTTTCCATTTTCTATGTAATATATTGGAGAAGGATTAAAATACCTTGGATTCACCATAAAACTAAATAAGTATGGAAAATTAGACCAGGCTTGGATTGTTTCAAAGGTGGAAAGGAAAGTCTATCATTGATGTAATTGATGGATCTCCAAGGTTGGTAGATTAGTGATCATTAATATATTGTTGGATGAAATCCCTATGTATTGGCATCTCATGACCATGATTCCTATAAGTATTCTTACTCAAATCATAAAAATTTTATTTAATTACCTATGGAAAGGTATCTTGGAGTACAAAGGGTCACATCTTGTTAATTGGCATTGTTTGTCCAAGCCAAAACAACTGGGATGTTAGGGAATAAAGGATGGGGTCTTTTTTGGATGTGCATTAGGAACAAAGTCACTTTGGTTTTTCCTGACTCAGAAGAGATTTTAGAGACAAATCATTATTTCCATTTACATAGCCCCTCTCTTAGTGGTGGATTGGGTTTTCCAGAGGAACAAATATACTTCAAGTGCCTCAGTGTAGTGGAGGACTTTGTCTCTTTCTTTTCCTATTATTGGGAAGGCCTTGGCATAGAAGGTTGGGAATGTAATGTAGGTAAGAAAAAAAATTTATTCTATAGTAGGGTGAAGGGACAATAATTTTCTTGAGGAGGAATTGATATACTACCTAAGAATGAAATGTCTATGCACTCTTGATCGCGTAGAAAATGTTGAGGTGAATACCATTTGGAGGGAGGGTTGGATTACAATAGAGGAAGTTAGGTTGGAAGAAAATTGGGATTAATATTGGACTAGATTCCTTTTAGAACTAAAGAAGGTGCACATTTATTTGTCTCAAGAACAATATGATATTTCTTGGGATTCTAATCAGTTTAGTGGATGCTACACTACTAAATTGGGTTATATAACGATCATGAACCAGGGTGTCGAAAACCAACAATGGTGGTTTTAAAAGGTATAAATTCATCCGAAAATAGTAAGGGGTTACCCCCGATAAGAATTCCCAATGAGAATTCTCATTGTTTGGAATAGGGAACCCATCCAGATTCTAGCTCGAAAACCACTACTGGTTTGGTTCTATCAGTTGTGTCCCAGTCCATTGATGAGGGTGAATGATGGATGGTTATGAAAATAGAAGATGTAGATGAAGACTATGTAAATGCAATAATCTAATACAATTCTAGTCTACCCTATCCTAGCTAGGAGCGAACTAGAGTAACATAATGAGTTGTAATGGAACTAAACTATGGATAAACCTCAATTAGATAGCTATCATGAAGGGACACATTTAGAAACATGTGCATACAAGTATATAACCCGAATATTATAAGGCACGTTTCTTCATACGTTCACAACTCATTCGCTTAAGACATGTAATATAAGAAAGAGTAACAAAACTGCGTAAAGACATATATTGCATAAGAATAGTCCATAAACAAACATGCTCTTACATCCCATGTGAACGACAAACATTCTTCTTGCAATGGTTCATAGAAAAATAACAAAACACGTGATTCCATCTCTCTATAAAAATTTGGCTGTGAGGGCTTCTCCATATTAACAATTTAACCAATAGTACATGAAAACTCTAAGGACAATTCTCCAATTTTAGTTGACACTGTATTCCCAAAGTAGTTCAGAAGTGCACAATGTTTGAAGAGCCAAAAGCCTATTCTTTGGGTACAATTTTAGTATTTAATGAGGTTGAATGCGACCCTTTGCCTTTCATCTTCCCCCGTGACCTTTCATCTTCCAACATTTTTCCTCATCCTCTTTGTGATGATGAGTAACAAGGTCAACGATTACATTTCAAATTTGTCTCCTAGTGATGGTGGGTTTTCATGGATGTTTGGATTTTGGATCAAAGGCAAGTAGAAAGGAAGTAACATAATTATTCTCATCTTATTTATAACCTACCATAAATTGGTTGAAAGAAGGCTAGGTCTAATAATAGTTCCATTGAAGCCAATTGAGTAACTCAAAAACCGCAACTGCAAGTTCATTGACGTTCAATTGCAAAGAATAAATTCGAGAGGGATGAAATATTGGAAGAATTTATTCAAGCAATTTTCCACTCAGTAGGTCAAATTTGAGATTGTTATTTTTCATGTTAAGTGAGTTCGTGTAGGACTCCTCCAACCAAGATTCAATTCTTTCAAAAAAAATAAAATGATCACTATATGATTGTTGGAAGAGAATCAACAACGAGATACATACCCGATGAGGCTCATGAATGAAATTTGCATGCAACGTACTTTGTAAAGGAGTCTTGGAGTGGGTGGTATTTATCATCCTAGGAGAAGAAGTAATACAATGAGCACTTGACATAATTATCAGTTGAAATTGGAGTGCTTCACTATTGATGCAAATATCCTTGGGTCCATATTTCACATACCACGCATGTTGAGAGGAGATATGGTGATGGATTTTTTGAGGGAAAACTGAGTGAAATATAAATCCAAAGACTCTCCTATGACATCAATGAAATCATGCGAGGAGTGCTAGAGTATTGGGACAAAATCCAGAGATGATTGACGAATTTTCTCTTGAGGATTAATAGATAATTTCATAGCAAATAGAGACAATGAAGGTTCTTGGATTGACTCAATATTTATATTCCTTGTGTATTGATGAGTTGTTCATTTGTCATGATTTCTTCTTGAGGATTCACAAACTCATTGCTCTTTGCACACTTTAGGTTTTTTGTGATTATCATATATGCATCTAGTTCATAAATTTCATATTATAAAGGATAAACGAATGATAAGTTGGTACCCACACCCAATTCTAGAACATAAAAGTAGTTATCAAAAATAGGATCATTGTGATTAGATTTTGATTCAATATCTTCCATGAATTGAATTGCAAAGGGGTTTCAAAGCGATACATCCCAGATGAAGTGTCGTTAAGAATGAGTGTTTGATCGATCAAGGATGGGAACTCTTACTGATCTGGTTGATCCGGATTTATGAGTGGAACGAAATGAATAACAAATTGAATATAATAACATAGAGATATGAAGAACAACAACAAATATCCAACTAACAATAACTTCTATTGAATAAATAAATAGGCCGAAAAGGTAAAACTGCAGAACTGAAAACAACTTGCTCGAATGGTGGTATCTATCTCTGAGGAGAGATGTGGCTTCTATGCACATCCATCTAAGAAAAATGATTACAATGAGGCTCTATAGGCCTTTTTAACATTACTCATGAATTCCAAAACCATAGAAATCCAAAAACCTAACCCTAGGAGGGGAAACACCAAAATTTATGTGGGCCCGATGGGTAAGTTGGTACCTCAACTTCTCGAGGTCGTAAATTTTGCATACAACCTCCATTTTAGGTGCATCATAGCCCATTGGAAAGGT
The DNA here is from genome assembly GCA_009831015.1 of Picea engelmannii. NCBI lineage: Eukaryota > Viridiplantae > Streptophyta > Pinopsida > Pinales > Pinaceae > Picea > Picea engelmannii. The sequence goes on along the minus strand of ML776858.1, from coordinate 457,053 downwards.
CATTTTGAGAAGTACACATTATTCCTTCAAACTCTGACTCTGTCTATACTTTCACTATCAAAAGCCAAAAAAAACATTGTTTAGGGCCCCAAAATGGCCTTGGAAGTACAAAAAGATGTACTGACATGAAAATTTCCAAAATAATCTAGTTGGATTAGGTGGGAAGCCACCAATATCCACCTAGAAGATATGTAGGGATTCATACATCCCTATAAGTGTAGAACCCCTAATTACAACAAATTACAGAAGAACGTATTAAACTAAAAATTGTCAAGAGGATCCAGTTGGAATAGGTGGGTGGCCACCAATATCCACCTAGATTAGTCTTCCCCCCTTAGGAAGCAATGGTATCCATTACATTGATTCCCCCCATTAGGTTAGGAAATTTCTGCTGAATTTGGCTCTAGGTGAGCCACTTTCCTTGGTGCAGTATCTTCCCTGACTTGACAACCCGATAAAGTCGGATCCTCTGCTGGCGAGTGCCCTTGACATGTGTGTCCACTGTCTGGTCAGTGGCTGCTTGTTCCATGTAGTCAAGGTTGTTCTCTTTTGGTTTCAACTGTTCTGTGATATCTGAGGTATCCAATAATGGTGGAAAATATGGTCGTAGGAGGTACACATTGAACAATGGGTGCAATCCAAGGAAGGGGGGAGTGTTGAGCTCAAAATAATTGTCACCCACAGCCTTAGTGATGGTGTAAGTCCCATATTGGAGTGGATGAAGCTTTTGATGGGGCCCTATAAGGCATTCTTTCTACAAATGTAACCAGACCTTGTATCCCACTTGAAACTTGTGCGGTACCCGGTGTTGATCATGGCGTTGATTATACTTAGCATTGGCTTTCTACAAAATCTCATGGACATGTTGGTGGATGTGATGAATCCACTCAATGAATATGATGGATTTTTAGGCCTTAGAATCAACATGGGAAGAATATGTCTATGTGATTGCAAGAGGTATTGCAACATCAATGGGACCCAAGGGTTGGAATTGCAGCCCCACCTAAAAGGGGCTATGGTTGGTGGAGCTATGGAGAGCCCTATTATAACTGTGTTGAAAAAATGGAAGACTCTCATCCCATGTATGAATATACTTAGAGTTATACATGTACAGGATGTGCACAATCATCTGATTGAATAACCTTTTTTGGCCATCGGTTTGAAGGTGGAAGGAAGTGGATTTAGTGAGCTTGGTGTCCAACAATGACCAAAGACTCGACCAAAATGTGTTGAGGAACCTATTATCCCGTTCGAATATGATGGTCTGTGGTATCCCAAAATGGACCCACACTTATTCGAAGAAGATTTTGGCAGTATCTGCCACTGTGATTCTCTTATTGTAGGCTATGAGAATGGCCATCTTCAAAAACCGATGAACCACCACAAATACACAATCATTTCCTTGCCTGGTGGATGGAAGGCCAGACACGTAATCCATCGAGATGGATTCCCAAGGCCTTGATGGTTGGCTTGGCAATAGCACACACAGTGTATAATCTGATATACTTGTTGATGTCCTTTTGAAGTTTTGGCTAGTAAAAATGTTTCTATAGAATGGCCACAGTTTTCTCCACACCACAATGTCCTCCCATCCAACTTTAATGAACCTCTCAAATAATATTTTCACTCTCTCTTGCAGGAACACAGAGATATCCTAGATGGCATAACAATCCATCCTGAATGTGAAAATTTGTGACATTCGTGTCTGTACCCAAGTGATGATAGGTGGTGGCGAAATCAGGATCTGGCTAATAAATTTGGGGCCACTCCAATGCCTCATGCCAAAAGGAATGGAGCACGGTGGTGAGTGAAACCACATGAGGTCGAATGAGGTAGTCGGTGACATGATATCTTCTCGTTGTCTTATACTTGATGTTTAGATGGAAATGTTGCAGGTATGTAGCCAACTTTTGATGGCAATCGTTCTGAAACTATATGAACTGCAGAGGCTTATGATCAATGTGGATGATTGTCTCCTTTCCCATAATGTAATGTTTCCATTGACAACAAGTTTGCACAATGGAATACATTTCCTTGTCATAGGTGGGGTACTTCCAGATGGTATCTGAGAGTGTCTCTCTATGGTATTCTACTAGATTTTTGTGTTGAGTGAGAAATGTGCCTACAACATAGTCAAATGCATCAGTCTCAATCTCGAATGGTTGTTTCAGATCAGGTAAGGAGAGTACTGGAGTTGAGCACAAGCGATGCTTCAAAACATAAAATGCTTGTTGTTGTGCATTCCCCAATGTGAACTTTTCCCTACCACCTCCCTTGGTCACTTGGATGAGGGCCAATGCAATATGGGAGAATCCCAACACGAACCATCGATAGAAGTTGACAAGTCCCAAGAAAATTCAAAGCTCAATTAGTGTGGTAGGGGCTGGCCAATCACAGATGAATTGGATCTTAGTTGTATCCACATGTAACCCAAGTATTGGACCTTGTTCATGCCAAAGGATCATTTTTCCAAGTTGGCATATAGCTTGTGTTGCTGCAGAGTGCTCAAAACCTATTGAATATGTTATGTGTGCTCCTCCCATGTTTTTTTGAAGATAAGGATTTCATATAGATATACCACCACAAAAGAGTTTGTGAAGGGTCTCAATACATCATCCATCAACCTCATGAAATTGGTTGGTGTATATTTTAAGACAAAGGGAATGACCAACCATTCGAAGAGACCTTATTTAGATTTGAAAGTTGTCTTCCATACATTAGTTAGTTCGATGGGAACCTAGTGGTAACTAGACTTTAGGTCAATCTTGTTGAAGAAATTTTGCCCCTTGGGTTGGTCAAGAAGGTCATAAATTCAGGGAATTGGATACTGGTTCCTAAATGTGATTTTTTTTAATGCTCTGTAATCAATGCATAGCTTTCAGGTCCCATATTTATTTTGCACCAGTACAATCGAGCTTCTGCAAGGGGAGGATTTAGGTCTAGTGTGCCCCTTTTGAAGTAGATCTTAGATCTGACACTTGATTTCGTTATTTTCCATCAAAAAATGACGATATATTTTTCCATTAGGAAGAGGTGCATCGAGGGTTAGATCAATTGGATGCTTGACTTGGCAGTGCGTCGATACCCCATTGGGTGAGGAGAATATGTCTTTGTACTCTTCCATGATATCGTCCACTTGCTTCTACTACAAAGAGAGCCTCTATGTAGAGGCCACGGATGTGGCGACGACCTTCTGTTGATTGTGAGCATGGATATCAAAGAAGACGAACTTCCTGGTCTATGAAATGACCTTACTTCATTTCTTAGAAGAGATTAAAGAAATAGTGGTAGGAGACGCTACTTCTGGTATTCTATACAATTGTCTACCCAAAGTAATAATAACACTGTGGGTTCTAGACTCATACACAACATTTCGCTTCCACAAATATGGTTGTCCTAAAATAACATCACAAACTTCAAGGGGATAAATATCACAAAATACCTTGTCTTTGAAGGGCTTGATGCCATAGGGAAGACAACATTGTTGGTTGACGCATAGATATCTTCCTTGGTGAAGCCAACCGATGGTATAGGGATGTGGGTGGGGTTTCATCGGTAGGTCTAGCTACTTGATGAACTATGCTAAGATAAGTTTCTTCTGGTTGTCTCTATCAACAATGAAATGAAGTGGAGTTCCCTTTACCCACATCTGTGAATGAAAGAGCATTTCCCCTTCCTCTAGTTATTCTGGTTCACTTGGCTGGAATTTCATGGTAGCAAAAGTGGCGCTAGGTTTGGAATCAATAATCTGATTCCCTCCTTCCGGATTTCATTTGAATTCAAAATATACCTATGACTCGAAATATTTCATCTCAGCCATAAGTGACTGCTTGGAGAAAAATTCTTCGGTGTTGTAACAAGGGGTTTTATGGTATTCACACTACTTTCCCATGTCCTTCTTCGACTTCTCATTACCCTTCTTGTGTTGTGTCTTGGATTGGTCTTTCTGAGAGTGGCCATCTTTGCTTTGTATCTTGTTTTGTGGGTTGGGGCATATTTTTCCCTACTTCAGAGGAGTTTGAAGATCCAAACTCTTGCCTCTTCTTCTTAAATTTTTGCTCGATCTTGACAACATATCTATAAGTCACACTTAATGATGCGATCTCCAGAAAATCCATTTCTCTTTCAATGTATCTATGCAAACAACCATGGTATTTGAGCAGCATATGTCATTCATATTCTTTGATACCCAATTCGGTGCACAGGGTATGGCAAAAATTGGTGAAATCTGGTACTGTCTGGTCCCTTTCCCCATGCAGCATGGTCCATATTGTGTATTGGTCCTCATAGCTTCCAATAGGGTAGTAATTTTATTTAATGACATCCCTAAATGAATCCCATGTAGGGGCGACCAAAAATATTGTAGATTCCTCTATGGACCTTTTCTCAAGGTAAGTATCCCACCAGTTCCTAAAATGGGGGATGACCTTAAGGAGTGAAAAAGTAATATTTTCCCTGTGAGAAAAATTATGGACCGAAAAATACCCTTTGAGAATAGATGATTTTAGGCGCAAAATTTCACTCATGGGAAAAATTAAGGGGCCTCCAATTTTTTATTGGGCGAATTTTTTGTATTGGAGTGAATTTTTTAAACTTATATCATTAGCCCATAATTTATTTTAGGGGAAATATCGTGTACAGGGTTAGCCCATATTTTAGGAGGGATAGAGGAAAAAAAATTATATTTCTCCCTTGAAATTATGAGGGGAAAGCTTCCATTAGCCAAATTTCTAGAAGTATGGAAATTTATGATATCATCTTCGCCCTGCCATTTGGTAAAATCAGGGTTTATGGTTTAATTTGCCTTGATTTTGTGGTATGGGCACTGTGTAGCTACAATCTTCCCTTTGCCATATTTCCAAAGAAAAAGAAGATTTATGAGAGCATTTTGGCCCTCCCACCTGGTATAAATTATATGGGATCTGCCCATATATGCATTCCCTAGTTTACATCTTCATGCTTATTTAAATTTCCCCTTTGGGCCTTGACGGAACGAAGGTTTACGGTTTTACCTTTCATATCTTCGACGTTTTTCCTGCTACTTCTTATTTCCCCTTTGGGGCTGAGTTACTCCTAGGTTCAGCCGAGGCACCATATTTTGTTAGCCTTCCAAGAGAGGAGGACCCCGCTCGGCGCTGAGGCTCGACTAAACTGGCAAACTCGCATATCTGATTCTCTACGGTATGATGAATAGTGCACCCCAATTGGATTTGTAAAAATTGAACCATTGATTAATATATGCATTTTTTTTTGTCTCATGTTGTTTCATGCAAGGTAGGTGAATAATGTATGTTCATTTAATTCAAAGTCACTTTTTCTTGTGGAGCAATTGCAAACATTTGATCTTGGCATGTACAATCATTTCTGATCATTAATAATTCTTGTTCCAAATCTGATAAATCTATTTAATCATATTCAAACTTGGAAGTTTATGGACTTGATGAGAAACACCCATCATTCATAATATTAGAAACAATAGAAGAAAAAATGCAAATTTGTGTCATTGTACTAGCATAGAAAAGGTTTCAGAGTAGTCCACAGGTGAGTAGCCATGGGTATAGTTTGTGTTCTGATAGGCTTACACAATTTTGGCAAATAATGCTAGAGTAGTGCTTTATTTATATTATGTGTATCTAGCAATTGCAACTCTATTTGAGTGAGGACATTTGAAGAAATAGTGTTGGGAAACATGTTAGTGGTATTGGTCTTGTAGAATTTACACATGCCTAGTTTATTCAGTAATCTAGAAAATAATAGTAATGTTTTGGGCAGTCTGGAGTAAGGTTCTAATAATAATTAGTTCTTCAGGAGGTTAGAAGAAAGTGGCAGGCTTGTAGGACATACGAGATTAAATCAGGCAATTCATTTTTTTAACACTTCAGTAACAAGTGAGATTTTGGATTAATTTAAAATATTAACTCAGGCAATTCTTTTAACAATTCCAGTGACTAGTGAGTAACAGGTACGATTTGGGAGTAATTTGAGGTAGAACTGTTGAGAGGTTGGCCTATGTGGAACTTCCAATCTAACACTAGATTGAAACTGGCCAGTACTTTGTTACTATCTAACCATCTTTCCAAAGTTGTATTTTCAAGGTTAGTTGTTGATGTTTCAAGCCATAACCAAAATATTAATGTAGGGTGTCATTGTAGGAAAGAAATAACTCTTTGGCTAGAGGGTGTAAACCAGCATGGATGTTTTCCAACACTAGAGCCAAGTATCAAGAGTGATGAGTTCCCAGGGGTGAGTGATAGAGCTGATCAATGCCATAAAGATTCACTACATACATCTTATGGTACAAATATGCACTTAAGGCATTCTAAGTAGCATCCTAGTAGGTGCTTCTATCTTGTGGACTTTTTAGGTGAATGATTGTTACATATGAGCAGATGGATTTGAGGAAGATGTTTTAAATTAATATGAACCTCTTCTCTTTTGATAAAAGGATTGTGTGGAGAATGGTTAGTATCATGTATGTCTGATCCACACCTATTGCAATGAATTGGAACTATTTATTTTGAGGTTTCAACCTTTTCCTTTGCTTGTCTAGCTTTGTTTTCATAAATCTTTCCCTTTCCTCTTCTTAACAGTTCTCCTTTAGGACATTGGTTCGCATGATGACTAGGTTGTCTAGAAATCCAACAAACTATAGCTTGTTTATATTATTGCTTATGTTTTTTCAAATTGATATCCTCATGAGTGTAGTAATGAGTTTTTTGATACCTTTTAGAGGACTTTCTTAGATATTTCCTTGTGAATTTTCTTAGATAAGTCTTGGATCAGCTGGTTTTTGTAGATCTTACCTTTTGCAAGGCTTTCTTTGCCTTCTTTCTTCTTTTGACATGATCATCTATAGCCAGACCATATGTTTCACAAATAGATCAGTTGTCAGGGAGTCTTTACATTTTTTTAATTGATTTACTAACCTTCATGTTAGTACAGAGACTAACCAGGCATTTGTGAAAATTGTATAGATTTCTCCCCAAGTATAAATCTCATAAGGGAGTTTGAATTCCTCTTGGGCCTTAAGATATTCTACAAAATTGCTAGGTAGAGCTGCTAGATAAATATCAAACATGTTTCCAAAGAAAATTCTTGATGTCTTTAACCTCATATATTCTTTGAGTCCATTCTTGGTGGAAGTCTTCATAATTTGACTTTTTTTGCATTTCATATTCATGAGGATCAAAGAATGTTTTTCAACAATTTCCTTTTTAGTGCCACACCAGTGTCTAAGAATTAGTGTAGTAAGGGAACCTATCATGTTCCTTTGTGGGTTCCCATTCTCATAATAAATGGCATCATCTATTTAATATTTCAATACTTCTTTTTCCATTTTTTCAACTAGAGCTGCAGAGGATTATATCTCCCACCATTTAGACAATGTGTCTATAAAGCATTGAATAATGGATTTGCAGGCCTCAATCTCAGTCTTTCCTTTCATACACATAATTTTATAGGACACATACATCCTATCAATGACTTAGCGAAATTTTCTAGTGGTCAGACCATCAATGTTCCATCTAGAATACCAATCATCAGTAAAACTCTGAACTTCAGGGAGCCTTCCTCTCCCATAGAGGTTAGGGGAAGGAGATATATTCATATTCAAAGGAAGTGGTTCTCTTCAAGGAAGAACATGTGTAGAGGGTTGATACTCAGTGATGAGAGAATGAGATGAAGATTTAGCTTTAGGGGGAAAGTGAGAAGAAATGTTTTTCTTAACATTAGTTTCTTCAGGAGTATATACAGTAGAACTGATGGTGGTAATTTGGGGGGGGGGAATATGGGAAGCATGTATAGGTTTGTTTTGGGGGTTTTCAGTGACTTTTAGAATGCTCTTTTCCATATTTTTGAAGGCTTGATCAAGGCATTCCCTTAATTCTTCATGATTTTCTTTTAATGAGACATTTTCTTCTTGGACCAGATTTCTTATGACATCAACATCACTTTTGACTTCATAGATCTTTTGTTGCATTTGGTTAACACTAGAGATGATCTTGTTTGTGCTTACTTGTAGTTGGTCTATGTGTGTTTTGCGAGCATAGTCATTTGTTACAAAAGTATGGGTTTCCATACCTCGAAAAGTTGTATCAGTCCAATTTAATTGTTCAGATGCATTATGAATCTTTCTTTCAATATTTCTCATTTGGGGATATTCTTTTGCAAGTACTAATGGAATGCATATGGATTGTTTTTCCCCATCTTCTAAGATAAGCCCTTTGAAAGGGGGGAAAATAGATGGAGATTCTAATTTTTTACCATCAAGGCCTTTCCATTTATGTCTAACACTGGAAGAATCAGATTCCATCATTTCGACGTTCTCATTATTTGTTTGCATTAACCATTCATAGAAAGAAAACCAACATGTGTTATCTTTCATATAGGCTTGCCACGATCTAGACATTTCTAGTTTTTTCTCACAGGAAGTGGATTGATTAAATTCAATGGTCTGTGGATGGGTAAATAAATCCCAATTTAACATTTTCTTTTCCCAATATTCATTTACTTTCCACTTCAGGCATCCTTTCATGATAGTAAAAATCTTTTTCATTTCTGTAATGGATGGCTTTTGTATTCCATTAGGCAGGGGATTGTCAAATTGGTAGGGATAAATAACAATATCTACTTGTTCCATTTCTGGCAGTTCCATTTCTACAAGTCAATTTCCACAATTTCAGTTTCAACAAGCTCAATTCAGTTTTAGTTTTGTTAGTTGTTTGTTTTTGTGTAGGTCTAGGAATAAAATAGAGTAATGGATCCATGGTTACACAAGCTTAAAATTACTCCACTGGAGAAAAGATTTGTGTTTAGGATGTCTAGTACAAGAACTTGGGATATGTGGATGGGTTTGAATGGATGTTGTTGGAAAGTGAGAAACTGTAGAGCTAATGGAACATAGATAAAAGGGTGTGTCTGTGTAGGGTAAGGTGCCTCGAGGAGGGAAAACTTTGCATTGAAAGTATACATGGGGGGGTTTATCAAAAGTGCTTATTCGTGTCACTGTTAATGAGGTTAAGGGTAGGTGGCGCTAGAACATGATTTTAATGTTTTTAATGCTACATAGGTCACACTCAAGCTAGTCATCTCATATTTATGATCCAAAAATTTGTTGCAAAAGAAATCTCTTATCTTGCATCAATTACTATATCTAGGCAGGATTTGTGATGAATTGGATTAGATAGGCAGGATAGGGTAGAGGTCTATGATCACAATGGTGCATGCCTCAAATGGCCTCGATCAAGATGAAAGAAATTAGAGTAAATATTTTGGGTTTGGAGTTTTAGAAACAATCTGTATGCATTGGTAGGGACCCTATATAACTACATATATAACTAATGAGGGCATTGTCCAGCTTATACAGTTAGATGGTCAACTGAAAAAATAGTAGGTGAATGATACATTCCCAAATCTCTATTTGGCCCAAACTCGATAGAACCACCCTAAATTATGGGGGAGGTTATGTCCCATAGTAGATTATAGAACTGAATTAAACATTTATTTCTGACAGTTCCATTTCTGCAAGTCAATTTCCACAATTTCAGTTTCACCAAGTTCAATTCAATTTTAGTTTTTTCAGTTGTTTGTTGTTGTGTAGGTCTAGGAATAAAATAGAATAATGGATCCATGGTTACACAAGCTTAAAATTACTCCATTGCAACAAAGATTTGTGGTTAGGATGTCTAGTACAAGAACTTGGGATCTGTGGATGGGTTTGAATGGATGTTGTTGGAAAGTGAGAAATTGTAGAGCTAATGAAACATAGAGAAAAGGGTGTGTCTATGTAGGGTAAGGCACCTCCAGGAGGGAAAACTTTGCATTGGAAAGCTATACATGGGGGGGTTTATCAAAAGTGTTTATTCTTGTCACTATTAATGAGGTTGAGGGTAGGTGAGGTGAGAACATGATTTTAATGCTTTTAATGCTACATAGGTCACACCCAAGCTAGTCATCTCATATTTATGATCCAAACATTTGTTGCAAAAGGAATCTCTTATCTTGCATCAATTACTATATCTAGGCAAGATTTGTGAGCAATTAGATTAGATAGGCAGGATAGGGTAGAGATCAATGATCACAATGGTGCATGCCTCAAATGGCCTTGATCAAGATGAAATAAATTAGAGTAAATATGCCAATAAGACAATAGGATACATTTTCTGCATCTTTGTAAAAATAGGAGTCAAAGATAAAGTGATCTATCTTTAAATATAATACATGTTACAAAACCGGGAGATATTTTTGTAAATAAGGTTTTTTTGAAGAAAAACCTCTCTCATATTTTTGAAATTTGTTCCCATATTCTCAAAATATGTGCCACAAAATAATGTCTAAAACAAGAAATTAAATATTCTTGAAAAGTAGGCCTCAAATCTCGCTGCATATCTCCCAAATTATAACACCTATGTATAAACTGAAGGAGTATTTTTTTCTTTGGTATGTGATTGAAAAAAACCTCTTTCCCGTTTGTTAAATTCATCTCCATTTAGTCATAAATGGATTTTGAAGTAAAATTGTCCCTATGTGTAGCAAATGACCTCAAAACCCTAGGTTGAAAGATGGCATACAAGCCTAGAGAACTTGAATTTTCTTTCGTGTGCGGGATTAAGAGTCATACAAATTTATTTAGATAATTAATGCAAGGTTATATTGTATGTACAACATTGTATTAGCTTGTAATTTTTTAATTAACAAGGATAGATTTTCTACGACATCTTTGTGTAATGATATTTTGTGATAAATGCATTATTGTTTACATTTCTTAAGCATGTAATCTAACTAGTGCTAGTATGCCTGATAAAACAAGATCAAATATATTTCTTTAAGCTTGGAACAAAACTATCTAACCCTCTATAGTGCAATGATGTACAATAATCCTTAATGTCAAGAAAAATAACTCTGGCAACGATTGAAGTGAGTGGTTCGTGTAGTACAACAGATAACCTCATGAATGATAATGCAATGGAAATTGAAACTTGGTTAGGGGAATATGGGAATGTTAATTTTTTATGCTTCTGTACACCTTACAACCCCAACAAAGGGGATTTTTTATTACTAAAGGTTCCCTGGACCTTACCTAGGGTGGTATCAATAAAGATCAAGACATGATTAGCAAGGCACCTAGTGCAATGTTATCCCTTTGCCAATGTGGAAAATTTGTGCAATCCACACTAGTTTTGAAAAACCCAAATTATCCCACAATGAGTTCTTAGAAGTCTAAACTATGGATAGTTTCCTTGAATGACAGTTACCACATTCACATACCATGAAGTGATTCCTCAAGTTGTTGTGTCCTTTCCTTGGGGAGACAAATTATTTAACAATAAGTCTTTTCTTAATAAGAATAAAAGGAAATAAATGTGGGCTCTAAAATGATACAAGGCAATTATGAACATTAGAAGACCATTGGAGTAACTCCATGCAAGGACTAAAGGTTAGTGATATGATTGTTCTCCCCATAAATGACAAGTTCAACCATTCATTCTAATTTACCAAAATTGTCTAAGTTAATTTTCCATGTAGGACTTTAAGTCTACTCAAGTTCATTTGTTTTAGTCAAACACGTGTAAAGAGTTACAAAGAATACATAAGGTAGAAATGATATATCAAAGAAAGAAAAGTGCATGCATAAGCTTTATCTTCGACTTGTTCAAGATGATTCTTTTATATCTTGACTTCTTTGAGGCTCTCTTGTGTGGAAATTTCACTATAGAACAATTAATGCAAATTCAGAAATTTCACCTCAACTTAACAAAAAAGGAAACTGCTATATTACCAAGTTCAATAGAACATGCTTTTAGCATTCCAAAATACATGGTTTCTTCAAGATGTAATTACACTCTTTACATTAATTTGAATTCTTTTTGCAGTAGTAAATCAAGGGGCACAACCATGGTAGAGCCAATCATTGTAGTAGCCATGGAGCAAGCTTTATGGGCTAAGGAAACCAAATAATATTTCCAATAAAGTCACAACAAGATTTATACCATCGAATTCCACCAGCTGGAACAACGAATCAATCCTTGATTGTTGAAATCTAAGTGCAAATTTGACCAAATCTGCATATACAGGAAAATCCTAGCGCAATACACTAAAGAAACCTGATTTGTGCTACAGACTGGTTGTAGATGACTTTCTTTGAGCAATATGTGTGGAGAATTTTTTTGGTAGATGAATCAAGTGTTGTAGGGATTTTATGTAAACCTGATAATTCATACTAAGACCTGTAGAACCTTCAAAACTTGAAACTTCTTCACTTTACCCTCCTTTTCACTCCATCTTCAAAATTAGGGTTTGATATAATAAAGTGATACTTTCACTGCTAAAACCAAGTGTTGAGGATTGTGAAATGTATCACTTGAGAAGTGAACACCTTGTATCTCAAAAGAAGCCCTTCTAACAATGTTGCATTTTCACTTTCATCTCCCTTTTATTATTTTATTACCACAAACCCTAAAAACAGAGTAAATTCGTGATATGCATCTCTGTTTTCTTCATTTGCTCCTTATCTTCAATCAAGCATCTTCCCTATGCTTCAATCATCAACTTTCACCTTTGGAAAATTAATCAAAACACTTCCCATCAATGACATCAAAATATAACATATTGTCATTGTGATATCATATGCTAACATGTCAAAATTAATGTTCAATATGCTAAGAACCAAAATGAACAACGAGCCTGTCGTAACACAAAAATGAGGCATTACTTAGATTATTCATTAATCAACTTCCTTCATTAGTAGGCCTAGATGAAGAAGTTTCATTCAAGAATATTTTCAGATTCTTCTTGCTCAACATATTGTTTTCCAAGTAGACATCCTCTGCTAAATTTATGTTGCTTGACCTTAAGATGAGGTTTTTCTTATACATACTCACCAACTGTGCTCTTTGTATATCCTTCTTTATGACATCCCTTTTCACCCTAGTAAACTGTACATCAATATCATCCATATGCCCCTTTATCACTTATGTCAGCACTTGATATTTTCTTGATGCAAGTTATGCCCCTTTATCACTTGTGTCAGCACTTGATATTTTCTTGATGCAAGTTATGCCCCTTTATCAGATGTGAAGGTGTCAAACATTTGCAAGCTTAATTTCAGATCCACTTTCATGTCACTCATTTCCATTTTTCAAGGTTCCAAGTTTTAAGATTAGAAAGAGGTCATGTGATTAAAAGCAGAATGTATGAAATGTATCTTTGTAAATGAAATATGAATGTATGGAATGTATTTGTTTTTTTATGAACAAAAATATTATTTTTTAATGAGAAAAAAAGATACATAAAACAAAATATTCAAAGAATATACACAAATACTACCCAATTGTATCTACACATCTACTGTTTGTGGATGATATTTTGTTGTTTGATAATGACTCTTTAAGGGAAATGAATTGTATCAAGGTAATCTTCGATACTTACTGCAAAGCAACAGAGATGGAAGTCAAGATGAACAAATCTTGCACGTTGTTCAATGGTTTGGATGAGGTCATGGAGGGGTAGATCACTCAGATAAAGATGTTTTCCATGAACTCATGCCCTATTGAAAATGGAGTCATATATTTGGGTTTCCACTTAAACCCCAATTATTACAAATTAGTAGATTGGTTATGGTTGTTTATAAATATTGAAGCTAGAATCACTTGTTAGTGCCATAGATTTTTGTCCAGGGGAGGAAGGTTAGTGTTGGTTAAGTTTGTGTTGGAGAGTTTTCTTTTTTATTCGTTGTCAATTTCTCGCATCCCCGAAGGTGTTTTGGTTAAGATGAGAAGAAAGTGTTTTATGTTAACTAATCCTCTCGCAACAGTTATGTAATCCAGTGGTTATCGTTTCTTAACTAATTCGCAACCGCCTAACTATCTGCATATACCTATAAATAGAGAATCCAAGTTTTTAATAAATGAAGAGTTTATTTCCTCCAATTTTCATCTCTGTGTTCTGTGTTAAATGTGGAGTTTTATCTGGCCTGTGTAGAGTGGTATCAGAGTCACATTTGTTTTTAACCACGTTTTTTTAAAACCCCATGTTATTTTGAGTGGTTGCATGTATTTTGTGTCCCTTCATGAGAGGGCATGAGAGGACGTGATACAACTCTGACATTCTAGAGTTGAAATCACTAGAGATTGTGGAAACATTTCATACATCTGTCCAATGCATTGATTAAAGTCGGACAACAAGTGCCCAAAGGCCCTCCAACGTCCAGTCACTGGGCTTGTGTATAGGGAGCCGTTGTGAGCAATCTACAGAGCAACCAAGGTCGAAGGTGTTGTGATATTTTATTTTATTTTTCTTGTGAAAGTGAAATTTCATTTACAGAGATTAGTTTACAATGCACTCATTAGTATCAATTGTGGGAGTAGTGCTCTCCGGACAAGAAAATTAACAAGAATGGTTTCGAAAAATAAAAAATACTCTTATTTTTAATGATTTATGGGAGGAAATTTGTGAACGAAAGGATGACAATGACCCACAACAACCTACAGATGTCAGACAAATTGCAATTTGGAAGAGTAAATATAAAAAGGCACATGCTTTAATTTCTGCCTCTGTCACTAAAGAGGTAAGTAGACATATTCTTTCCAGCACCACAGCGTTTAAATCATTACAAAAATTAAAAAATATTTATTACTCCCATTCAGAGATGGAAATTATACAATTGTTGATGAATTTGTTTCATCTGGAACTAAAAGATAATAATCTCATGAAGTTATCTTCTAAAATTAAAGATATTTTTCATGATATCGACTCAACTGGTGTCAAAGTTGATTTACAACTCACTGCATTTATTAAATCCCTATATCCTACCTATTTAGACTACTTAGAGTCTCTTCAAGCTAGTGGACATATGAAAGCCATGACTTTTGATACTCTTATAGACAAAATTGCAGAAAGAGAGAAAGATTTTCAAAAGAAGGAATCTTTTTCCACTTCCACAGTTGAGACTTTGTGTCTTGCACAGAAAGAGAAGAAACCTAGAGGAGAGTCTGCTAGATTTGACAATAGTCACAAAAAAAACATTTTCAGAATGATAAACAATCTCTTAAGTGTTATAGGTGTGGTAAAATGGGTCATACCTCTTCTCATTGTCGCACTCCTTGGGATAAGATTAGTGAGAAGAAAGAGAAACAACCTCCATATAGAGGAAAACCACCTGAATATTCCACCTATATTGTTGCACATTGTAATCTTAGTATCAATGAAGTTTTTAGCACTTCTTTTGCTTCTTGGGAAGACACTTGGATTTTAGATATTGGAGCCACTTGGCATATGACCTTCAGAAGAGATTTTTTTGAGACATTCAATAATCACATTGATGAAATAGTTTATTTTGCTGATAAGTCCCAGTTAAAGCCTTCAGGAATTGGATCTATTTGACTTCGCCTACCATGAATTGTTGATTATATTTTGCATGATGTTCTTTATATTCCTCAATTAAAAAGAAATCTTATGTCTCTCATACATATCAGGCAACAAGGACATTCTATATATATGTTTGATGGTATAATTGAAATAAGAAAAGCATCTGATCAGGTGATTGTTATGACTGTTGTTGAAGAAGACAAACTTTTAAAACTTAAAGGGACATCCTCTTTTCAATCTAATTAAGCTCTTTTGGCTCAGCATAGTGATACTTTGTCTTCTAGCTTATTGTGGCATGCTCGTTTTGGTCATATTAATTATGATAATATTCGAATTATGAAACAACAAGGTATTCAAGGGATTCCTACTATTCCAAGAAATTTTTCTTCATGTAATGCTTGTATTTTAGGCAAGCATTGTAAACAACCTTTTTATGGATCTACTTCTCGAGCTTCTAGGAAGTTAGGTCTCATACATTCTGATTTATGTGGGCCCGTGTCTGTTCAATCTGCAAATGGTAATAAATATCTGCTGACTTTTATTGATGACTACACCAGGATGTGTTGGGTTTATTTGTTGAAAGAGAAATCTCAGGTTTTTGCAACTTTTAAGAATTTTCATTTATGGATTACAAATGAAACTCAACTTAATATTGGTACTCTACGATTAGATAATGGTGGTGAATACACCTCTAATGAATTTGAAAAGTACTTACAATATAATGGTATTAAACATCATACCATCGTTCCTTATACTCCACAACAGAACGGTGTAGCAGAGCGCATGAAAAGAACTTTGCTTAACTGTTGGAGGAAAATCTCCTTGCGGACAGGTAGATCTCCTCAAAGAGCTAGACTCTTAACTCTAAGACAGAAAGTGTTTATCATGGTCACTGACTTCCTTTTAGATCTAGGTGGACTAGTGTGTGAGAAGGAAGGAGAAAACAAGTACCTTTTACCAGTGTTTGTCCCTGCACGCTCCGAATTGAGCTCCAATCTTTCGCTCCTCGATAAGCCCTGTAGACAAAGAAAGTACGACCACTTCCTACTCTATCAAAATTAGTCAGAAATATGTCTATCTACTAAAGAGACAAATTCATGTGAGATTGAAGATGAATTAGAAAGAAACATGCCAAGCAAATTATATTAATGAGGACAAAACATTGCTTACAGCCGTAGATGGATTGCAACAGTTTCGTCAAGTCCTCCTTGTCTACCCCTTGCACAAAAGATCCACGATCTGAATGACGATGGCTTCACCGATTTCTCCCTATTATATCATAGGTCTCTTGCTTCCAAAATATCTCTATTCCAGCACCACTTATAAGATCATAAGTTTGGTGTAATTCTCCCTTTTCCAGTCCTCCTTTCACCATTAGAAAGCTTGCTTATATAGCCTTGGAGAGGCTCAACAGCTTGAGATATATTTAGGGTGAGTTGAGGATTTTCCTCCTTTAGTTAGGGACCTTCCCTAAGATCATGGCTTGATTGAGGATTCGAATCCAACTTCCCTCCAAGAATGAAAGGATGCTTCCCCCATTCATCTCAACAACTTAACTACTGCCCAGAATAGGCAACGCTCCCTCAAAAGGGCCATCAGAGCGTTGTAGTGCTCCCCAGTAGGCTTAAAGGGAATGCCATCACTCCTAAAGACACCAACACTCCCCCATAAGGGCCAAAGAATCTTTATAATGCTCCCAAACAGTGTAAGGGGGAATGCCAACACTCCCAGAAGAGGTATAGGGGAGCACTCTTCTTCAAAAACTTAGTTTTTTGAGTGTTTTCAGATGGAAAAAGGTTCATGAGCCCATTTAACCTTTCCTCCTCTTCCAAATCAAGTGTTTGAAATGTGCCAATTGTCCTCCTGATGTCATTTACAGGCACGATATAGGCATCATGGCAGTATGTTTCCTTGACATTTGCAACACTTGTGAGCAAAATGCGACACTTGCGACCGACACTTGCGACACTATCAAAGTGAGTATTTTTTATGTGTAACATTAACATGGTAAGGTCAATGATTTTTTTTCAGAATGTCAATTTGATGTTTTGGGGAGAAGCAGTACTTTGTGTCATTTATATTCACAATCGTTGTCCTTCTATTGCCATCAATAATAAGTCCCCTTATGAATTGTGGTATAATCGTCTTCTTGTTGTTCAACATTTCAGAGTTTTTGGTTCTCCATGTTATGCTTTAATTCCTAAACAACAACATGACAACTTGGGTGCAAGAAGTCACAAATGTCTTTTCTTGGGGTATTCTAATACCTCCATAGCTTATCGATTGTATGATGAGGAAAAAAAAAATGTTGTTTCAAGAGACGTTGTTTTTCTCGAATTTGCTAAAGATGCTTCTACTATTGATAGGCAACTCAATCATTTGGATAGATTCTCTTCCAAGAAGTTTTATTATGAATGGGATAATGATCTCCCACATCTTGAAGGGGGGAATTCATATTCTAAACCAGTCTATGGATTTTCCTTCAACAACACTAGAGAATGAGACCACATCAAAGAATAAAGAAAAAATAGTTGATAGCAATGTTTTTGATGATAATAATGTTTCTATAGAAGAACAATTGGTTGATAATAATGTGCATAATAATGATCCTACTGAGGAAAAATTGGAGGATAATAATGGTCCCAAAGAACCTATTTCAAAGACTCTTGAAACTGAGACATTTATGCAATCAGTGTGTAGATCAACACGAACCAAGACAATGCCAAAAAGGTATGGTGAATTTGAGTTAAACTTTTCTGTTGTTAATGAACCTACTACTTTTGAAGAAGCCACTAGTTGTAATGAATGGAAAGATGCAATGAAAAAATATTATGATGCTCTTATTAAAAATGGCACTTGGAGGTTGGTGGATCCTGCTATTGGCATCAAACCAATTGGTAGTAAGTGAGTTTATAAAACTAAATATAAATCTGATGGTTCTCTTGATAAGCACAAAGCAAGACTTGTAGCAAAGGGGTATGCACAAAAAGAAGGTATTGATTATACATAAACATTTTCCCCTACAACGAAATGGGGCACTATTAGAACTTTATTTTCTCTTGCAGCTCAAAAAGGATGGAAAATACATCACATGGATGTCAAAACTTCCTTCTTAAATGGAGATTTAAAATAAGATGTCTATATGTTGCAGCCAGAGGGTTTTCTATTAAAGGAAAAGAGCATAAAGTATGCAGATTGATAAAATCATTGTATGGTTTAAAACAAGCACCTCGTGCTTGGTATGAAAAGTTAATTGAACATCTTCTCAAGTTGAATTATAAGCATTTCAATCTAGATGATGCAACTTTATTTGTTAATAAAGTTGGAAGATCGGTTGTATATCTAGTTGTCTATGTAGATGATTTGCTTATCACAGGAAATAATGATGATTATATAGCATCTATTAAAAAGGAGTTGCAAAAGGTTTTTGATATGACAAATTTGGGATTACTACATTATTATCTAGGGATCAAAGTAGATAAAAAACCGAAGCACATTTTTACTTCTCAGAAGAAATATATTGGAGAACTATTGAGAAAATTTGAGATGAAGGATTGTAATCATGTTTCTACTCCAATGGAGAATAATCTAAAGCTTACCTCAAATGAAGGTAGTGCATTTTAAGATCCAACAAAGTACAGACAACTTGTTGGAAGTTTAATTTATCTTACTACTACTCGTCCTGACATAACTTTTGTTGTAGGAATACTTTCTAGGTTTATGGATCAACCCTGTGAAGTTCATTGGACAACAATAAAACGAGTACTCAAATATTTAAAAGGAACTCAATCATATGGCATCAAATATTCTAAAGTTTCATACTTCCATCTCATTGGTTATTCAAATTATGACTTTGATGGAGATAAAGAGCATGGGGTGTCTACTTCAGGTTATTTGATGAATCTTGGATCAGCAGCCATCACTTGGAGATCACGAAAGCAATTAGTTCCTGATGATTCTACAACTGAAGATGAATATGTTGCAGTATCTCAAGCCACAAAAGAAATCATTTGGATTCAGAAAATTCTTGAAGCCTTGAAGGAGAAACAAATGACTTCAACGCCTCTCTTTGTTGACAATACTTCTGCAATACAATTGGCCAAAAATCCTAAATTCCATGATCGAACCAAATATATCAACACTAAATATCATTTGATTAGACATCATGTTGAGGCAAAAACTATTCATCTCAATCATTGTTCCACTTCAGAGAAAATTCCAGACATCTTTACTAAAGATTTGGGTCGAGAGAAATTTGAAAATTTTTGAATGATGCTTGGGATGACATATGTCCCTTCGGATTAAGGGGGGAGTGTTAACTAATCCTCCAGAAACAATTATGTAATCCAACGGTTATCATTTCTTAACTAATTCGCAACCGCCTAACTGTCTGCATATACCTATAAACAGAGAATCCGAGTTTTTAATAAATGAAGAGTTTATTTCCTCCAATTTTCATCTCTGCATTCCGTGTAAAATGTGGAGTTTTATCTGGCCTGTGTACATTTTAGGTCTCTTTGGATGGGAAAGAGGAAATATTAGGGAATTCCCATTGTGAAATGGATAGGGAAAACAAAACCAAAGGAGGCAAGAGGATGGGGCTTAAGGAACATTTATGCTTTTGGTCAAGCACTTGCACTGAAAAGATTTTGGAGAATGTTGTGTAATGAGGGATTTTGGGGCAAAGTGATGAAAGTTAAGTTTATGTAAGATGGGGCTCTGGAAAACTGGATCATATTGGAAATAAAATCATTAAAGTTTTCTTCAAATGTACGAAAAGGGTTGGTAAAATCATTTCCAACCTTAGGAAATCGGATTGCACGAAAAAGTGGAAGAGGGGATAGATTAAGCATATGTGTTGATCTATGGATAGAGTGTAGTGGATCTGATCTGATATGATCTGATCCTCTTATTGTTGAGCTTCATTATAAGGGGATAATAAGTTTAGAAGATGATTCAATTCAATAAGATCATGGAAGAGGGATACAGTTATGGAAATCAGCTGAGGATTTAAATCTACAGGGGATAGGGATTCAGAATGGGCTCAGTATATCTTGTTGTTAAATCATAACGTTATAAGTCTCAAGGATCAGGATGATGTTTAATGTGGTCGAGAAATAATGCTAGCAGATATAGGGATTCTCACTGCAAATCTAGGATATGAAGGTAAGATGGAATAAGATATAGACATAGAGAGATTTTGGTGGTGGAAACTGGTATGGAACCTAGTATATGCCCTCTCAAAACTAGAATTTTTATTTGGCTAGATTTAGCCAATCTAGCCAACAAGATCCTAATATGGGGTAGTACCCAAAAGAGGAATTGGACAGGACCTGGATGGTGTTTTCTTTGTAAGAGTGCAAGTGAATCTGTGGATCACATATTTGTTTCTTGTTCATTTTCACAAGTAGTTTGGAAGGAAGTTTTGCAGGCCATCAATGTCAAATCATGCTGGGACAAAAATTCCCTAGTGGATATCTTTGAGTCTTGGATTTTGGATAGATCTGTTTCTGTTCATAGAGCACTCCCCTGTGAAGTGTTGTGGGGAGTTCAACTTACAAGAAATAATATGATATTCCAAGGCAAGGAAGCAACTTCAGTATGGGTGTCTAATCAAATGAGAACCTATTATGGGGAATGTTGGAAGGTTCCCAAACAGAAAGCTCCCAATGTTTAAAGGAGCCCGAAATTGACTATTCATATCCCTGGGGTTTCATTGATGGTGCGTGTCAAGGTACCCCAGGTATGTCTGGAGCTGAAGAAATTTTCCTTTTAAATAATTTGCATTATTTTCTTGTCAAACATGGAGTTGTCCAAGGAACAAATAGTAGAGCATAATTTTATGCCCTGTGGATTTTGATGAAAAATGCAGTTGAAAAAGGTGTCATCAAGATACAGGTCTTATGGGACTCAAAGATTCTGATGGATTGGGCTAATGGCTGATGTCAAATTTCTAACTTGGATTTCAATCATGGAGAAATCCTTGGAGGCAAAAAACCTTTTTGACGAAATTTATTTTTCTCACATTTTCAGGGAATTCAATGCCAGAGCAGATCTTCTTTCTAAGGAAGCCATTTTATTCCAGGAAGGCATCTTGATTCTTGACTGAGCAAGAATTCAGGGGATCTACTCTTTTTTAATATTCTGTCAAGTCTTTGTTCTGACATGATTCTCTTTTGTTTCTTATAGTCTATATGTCTGACTGACACTCTCAGGAAATGATATTTATGCATCAGATCTTTATTTCTACGGTGGCCTTTAGTTGTATTGAAGGAAGACTGTAATATGTATTGAAAGGATAAGACTGAATACTTTCGGTTTTAAGTCAAAGAGCTAACGGGCTAGAGCATGTATATTTTGATTTCTATTGTGAAATATCAAATATAAAGATTTTTTTCTTGGAAAAAAAAAGAGATTGTTGGATATCATTTTTGTCAACCTAAATTTCAATTAAAATGTCACAGTTTTTGTGTTTGGAATGACATGCTTCTTCTTAGTACAATGTTATTTTTTTCACAATCATACTCTAGAAATGAATTAGAAACTGACAAAAGCAAAGCCATCAATGATGCACTGAAGCTCTTGTTTACTCACTCTAGAATCCCTATGTACATTTATTGGTGATGCAACAAACTAGAAGAAACAAAATAATTAGGATTGAAGATGGAAGGACATGTATTGGGTAGGTACAAATAATCTCTACAGTGGATTCAATTTTCAAAAAATGCCAACTTAGCTACTCAGAAACTCAGAGAGAGTTGTGCTTTTAAAACACAAATTTGAGTTTTTATTAACCCACAAGCAACTGTACATATATTTGAATAATTTATAACCATTTCTTAAATATTGCTACTTTAATATTAAAGGATTTTGTAAGAACCCATTCACGTAATGACAAGATTTAAAAAAGCCAATCAAATCACTAGTGACTACAAATTGTTTTATGACTATATAAGAGTAGCTATTGTCATTTCCATCTTGCATAGAAGTGATGGTAGTGTCTTAGGCATTATAATCCAAAGTTGGGGAAATATTTATTAAACCTAACCAAGAAAATGACAAGGGACTTGAGGGAAAGCTCTGCAAGTGATCATAGATGTTTGAAAGCAGGACATATAACACTAAATGATAGACTAGGTGTCTTGGTTGGAAATGAAAACAAGTGGCAAATCTAGTATGGACATGATTTAGTCTCTTAATGAAAAGATGAGAAATAGAAGGTGGCTGCAATTGAAGGTCTTCCTTTCAGGACATATTACAGTCTTTCTTTAATCATATTAGCACTAGAAGACAATGTTTTGTCTAGAATCTTTGACTCCACTGGTTCTCAACTAATTGATTTCACTTAATCAACAATAGGGAACTTGCTGACACTATAATGGTTGCAACAAATTGACAAGAGTATAAAATGCTCTTTGGAAAGGCTAAGAGTCACAAGGGTGCAACTGATTGAGATAGCATTATGTTTCATATTGAGGCACTAACAGATCACCATCTTCTAGTCTATATGACACCCA
This sequence comes from Picea engelmannii, assembly GCA_009831015.1. Classification (NCBI taxonomy): domain Eukaryota; kingdom Viridiplantae; phylum Streptophyta; class Pinopsida; order Pinales; family Pinaceae; genus Picea; species Picea engelmannii. The sequence continues at coordinate 434,173 of ML776858.1, read as the reverse complement.
AGCCCATGAAAGATCTTTACACCTAAAAACCAACACTATGAGACAATCATGGAGCTTTCTAGTAGTGGTAATTTGTGGAAATGTCCATAATGAGACAACCTTGGTGTTTAGTGACATGAATTTTTATTTTGTAAAAGCCTATGTATCTATTTAAAATCTAAATATCATAATAAAGTGGTGGACCCAAGCATAACTGGTAAATCTTAATCAAGGTATTAAACCTATTTTGTATTAATTTTAATTCATATATCAAATTAACTTCAACATATCAATCAACCTCACCACAGAAGATCTGTATTTTCTAAACAAATAAACCTTGGTATCAAGTACTAACACTAAATGAGCTTAAGGTTAAACTTAAGCATTGGTTAAACCATTGCCATGTAGAAAAGACCCAATTATCAATAACCAAGCCTTGGGCATTAGATAACAAATATTTTGTCATATTATAGGGTTCATCTAAAAAACCAAGAGTATTTGATTTTTTTTAATTCAATTTGATTTAGTTGAATTACCTTGTCAAAATCCCAGACTAACATTACCTCCCCTAATTATATCTCTCAACCCACCTTGGGTCTTCATAATCCTTCAATTTTTATTTTTATTTTTAAATCATAGACACTTTTTATAGAATATCTTTGGCTAAGTTGTTGTGCAATGAGGGGCATATCTATGTTGTCAAAGTTACATAGGACTTGCACCTGGCATAATGCACACCCACTCAAGGGGTTTTGAACCCTGGTCTCCACATTAATACAAGCTTTATTACCTTGTTGATTGCCACTAGATCACACTCCCAAGGAAATCTTTCAATTCTTTCAAAATTCCCTTTTATTTAGTTGAATGACCTTGTCAAAATCTAGCATCACAATCCCCTAATTAGATCTATCAATCCACCCTTGTTAGAATTTCACTACATAAAACTATAGAAATTTAATGACAAAATCAACATGCACAAATTATGTCGTACACTTAACAACCTAGAGATTTCCAATCAAGTTCATTACATTAGTTGGAAATATTGCCAACCTTATTGAGTTTTTGGCATAAAACGCCAAGGTTGGAGGTTCACCGAGTTTAGAGGATCTTCTAATCCCAGTTGATGTAAATGGATGCTTTATTGAAAAGATTGTTCACTTTAAAGGACGATATGTAAAGGATGTCGAAAAATATTATATATCTATTGTGAATGCTAAGGGAAGATTGGTCAGTTCAGGCAGCATTATGCACTCATATCAATTCTGCAGAGATGGTCTCCTCTGGTTCTTTCTTTTTAAGTACAACCACTTGCTCCTCCTGATCTTGTACTTCTTGCAAAATTTAACACTAAATATGAAGTACATTTTAGCCTTCTTAGACAACTTCTTAGATTTCTCTTTGTACTTGTCTTTTTGTGAGGAAATTGTTGCAATCTAGGATTTCAAGATAGCATTCTCTTTCTTCAGAAATCTATCTAACACTCTATATTCCTTAAGCCTCTCCTTCCAAGAAACCACTTTATCTCTTTTCATTTTGACCATGTTTTCATCCTTAGGATCATCGAGGAAATCTGTCCTTCTCCTTTTCCTATTGGTGGATGCCTTTGATGTATCAGGTGCAATAGGCTGCTTGCATTTCTTGACACTCTTCTTCTTTCCAAGAGCATTATCAGGATCTTCGTCATAGGTGAACTCAGACCAAAACAAAAAATACCCCCATGTTTTCTTCCTTTTCTTCAGTTCTTCAATGATGAGTAATTTAATCAAAGCACTATGAAAAATTATGGTCTCAGCCTTAGCATGATTGGCTTTGACCTTGTTAGACATTTTTACTAGGATTTGCCAAATAAAATAGGGCATATTGAGTGGATGAGTACCTATTAAATGTTCCAATAATCTAATGTGATACAATAAAGTTGAAGTATACCTTCCCTCACAGGTTATATACCTTTGAATAAAAACCAGTAGTTCATTCCACTCCTTCCTTATGTAAGCCACTGGAACACTCTTCCCTAGTTTCCATCCTTGATGTCATGTAAGCCCTTGGAACAACCTTGACAAACAAAACCCTTGATGCTTGCAACATTGTCTAAAGGATGGAAAAACTATGTTTGTTTTTCCAAATATGTAAAATGAGTATATTACAGTTTAATGAACACATTTCCCTATTATTATATATGGGTTTTATACTTTATCAAAAAAATTCCAAGACTTTACAAGGTTTTATAATTCAGTGAAAAATTTGCCAAGTTTTTAAAAGATTTTATAATTCAGTGAAAGATTCACCAAGATTTTACAAGATTATATAATTGACTAAAAGATTCGCCAAAAAATTATATATACATATTATATAATTGATAAAATAGCCTTCATTTTTTCCTATGTATCATGGGGATTCGCCCATTTATTATATATATAAATTTAGGGGGGGTTCTTAAAATCATCCCTGCCTTTGAGCAGACTTAACCATTTATCTACAACATCTGCATCTATTAGTCCTTCAAATAATGGAATATCAAAATTTACTCGTACCTTGAAGGGGGTTCCATGGCTCCTTGATGAATATGTGTTTCCTGTGGGCAGTAGCCGAAGGATCTATGCAAAGTTGTCCTACCCTATCATATTTCTTCTCATCTCCCATGGGTTGTTGTCAAGCTCCATGTGACTAATCTTGCAAAGGATCGACTGATTCGAGTCCCAACTTCTTGTACCCATATCTTGTCGGGGACATGCATGAAAAAAAATAACTGAAGAGAAGACCACTCTTATACCACTGAAATGGATTTATGAGCGGAATGAAATGAATAATAGACTGTATACAATAACACAAAGATATGGAGAACAACAACAGATATCCAGTGAGCAATAACTTCTATTGAATAAATAAAATAGGTTGAAACTGTAAAACTGCAGGACTGAAAACAACTTGGTCGAATGGTGGTAACTATCTCTGAGAAGAGATGTGGCTACTACACGTATCCATATGAGAAAAATGATTACAATGAGACTCTAAATGACATTTTAACATTCATCATGAATTTCGGAAAGTGTATAACCCACAATTACAAAGAATTACAGAAGAATGTGATGAAGTAAAAATTATCAAGAGAAGCCAATTGGAATAGGTGGGTGGCCACCAATATCCACCTGGATCATTGGTATATCATTCAATGTTTCATTGTTAAAAGAGTAATGTGAAGAGTGTATCGCATGATAAATAGATGGATGCTCATGCGGGTGCTTATCATCAAGATTTTTTTTATAAAGGAAATGAAAATATTTAGATCCTGAAGATGAAAATATTTCTTCAGTGATGGATTCGTCATAGACCATAATATGTTCATGATTTTCTAAAGGGGGGTCATTGAATGGTTAACCCTCTAGGGCTAAAGGGTCTAATATTTCTGATAAGGATCCCCCCACATCTGCGTCAGAGTATGGGTTAGATATTGTGTACCCCCTATCTTTCGTTGTCAGATCTAAATCTTTTGAATGGGAGATGGTTTTTTCATCCATATCGCACCCTTTAGAAATAGAAAATAGGTACGAAAACCAATTTAGTATTTCATGTCCCGAGGGTTCGTCACTTTCAGGAAATCAACAATAAATATGCATGACTCTTTGAAACAAATCATCCACATATTCATTTATGAGCCTAAGTATTTATGCAAGTTCATCAAAAAGTTTGTCACAAACATAATTTTCACGAGTAGCGAGAAATGTATACATAAGTTGTTTCCAACTATGAATTGATTTTGCTAGAAAGGTCCTAAACCAGGATTTAATTTGTCCTTCGATTGTGAGAATGAATAGTTGAAACATTTCATTGTCTCGAACAATATTAAGGTTTCATTGAGCAATGGCAAATCATTTGAGATGCATAAATGTAGAGACATGCCCTTCACCATCAAATTTGGGGTTTGAAAAGAGATTGATTGTTTTAACTGGAATAGCCTTAATGGGTCTTCAAATACTTAAATGGTCATCCCATATAGAGGTACGGAGACGATCCATGGGCTGGTTAAAAAGTTAAGTGAAATGACTCCACATGGGAAGGCTTGTCATCGTGCCCTCCTTCTAGTGCCAATTCTGTTGACAGGTCTAAATTTGTCCAACAATAGTAAGGGGTTACTCCCGATAAGAAGTCCCAATTAGAACTCATTGTTTGGAATAGGGAACCCATTTGTATTTTGGGCTGATAGCCATTTTTGGTTTGGTTTTATCGGTTGCAGCTTGGTCCACCAATGAGGGTGAATGATGGATGGTTATGCAAACAAAATATGTAGATGAAGAGTATGTAAATGAAAGAATATAATCTAATTCTAATTTACCCTATCCTAGCTAGGAGAAAACTATACTAACATAATGAGTTGTAATGAAACTAAACTATGCATAAATCCTAATCAGATAGTTATCATGAAGGTGCACAGTTAGAAACACATGCATACAAGTCTATAACCAGAATAGTCTAAGTCACGTTTCTGCATACATTTACAACTCATTCGCTTAGGACATGTAATATAAGAAAGAGTAACAAAATTGCATGAAGACATATATTGCATCAGAATAGTCCATAAACAAACATGCTCTTACATCCCATGTGAACAACAAACATTCTTCTTGAAATAGTTCACAACAAAACAACAACACATGTGATTCCTTCTCTCTATTAAAAGTTGGCCTCGAGGGATTCTCTCTATTAACAATTTCAACAATAGTACATGAAAACTCTAAGGACAACTCTCCAATTTTAGTTGACATTGTATTCCCAAAGTAGTTCAAAAGTTTACAATGTTTGAAGAGCCAAAAACCTATTCTTTGCGTAAAATTTGAGTATTTAATGAAGTCCAATGTGACCCTTGGCCTTCTGTCCCCCCCCTTGATCTTTCATCTTGCAACATTTTTCCTCATCCTCTTTGTGATCATGAGTAACAAGAACAATGGTTATGTTTCAAATTTGTCTCCTAGCACTGGTGGGCTTTCATGGATTTTGGCCATATGTGCCTTGCACATCATGAAGATTGGCCTAGGCATTGGAGCATCTTCATCATCTGAGTTTGACAGTCGATCATCAGGGAATTTCTAGATCTCTTCTTCATCCATTTGCCTAATATTTTCTTTGTTGCTCCTCCATCATTGCTACATCTTTCATTATTTCTCCTTTGTCATCTTTAGCTGTAGATTTCATTGTGAGAATAATGAGTGTGACCCTCCTTCACTCGGTACATGGCACCATTAAACATACAATAGATGAGATTAACTCCAAATAAACCATGAAGAATAATAATTATAATGCATATAACCAAGGAATTAAATAATTGAAATATCAATTAAGCTTCTCTGTGTAACGTTTTTTTTCTGTTACCAAGGCCTAATTGCTCTGATACCAAACTGTAACACCACTTTTACATAGCTCATACATGCATTATATAAACCACATGCATTTAAGCAAAGAAATACATTTAAGCTCAGAGTAAACATATTGTTTACTGGTATAATAAACAATCAATAGCATTAACATTAAATTGATATGCACAGTAGAATACATGATAGTTATAATTACACAGAGATACAAAAACATAATTAAAACATCATCTGGTACTTATCTTTGAAACAGTGGCAGTTCCACCAACCAAGTGCAGGCCTTCCATGACCCTCCCAGCCTTAGACCACACTGCTCATCAGCTCAGCAGTGGGTCACCCTCGAGCTGGGACTAAGCTCCACCCCAAGGCAAGGAATCCTAGGCTAGGCTGAGGTTACAGGGAAAACAACACAGAAAGACTAGAAGGATTCTTCCCAGGATGCCATCTTACGCCCACTACTTCCAGACTCTCATTCCCCACATGCCTGTTCCGCCCGAGAGTATACACCTTCACAAGCACAGTCCATCGGTGCTACACCTCCCTCTCTGGGTCTCGGCAACAGGCCAGATCAGGAAGTCTCAGAGCCCGAAGATGGTGTTGGACACTCTCTGGAAGAAACCACTTCCCAACAAACTCTCTCTCCTAGAGAGAGTTGCTCACAGGCCTTACAACCTGCCTCTTCCAACAACAGTCACCTCCCTTACCTGGAGAGAGGTCATACACAGGCTCAATCACAACTTGCACTGGCCAGCAGCCACGCACAGTCCAGCTCTGCGTGGCCACCACTGTCAACTGGGAATACAGACACGGGCTTCCCAAACAGGCTCAACAATGACGACAAGGTCTCATGGTGATGGTTTTCGAGATTGCGTGACAAGCAATTCTCGCAAGGATCGACATAGACTCCTCGGCTCAAAACGGAGAGGGTGAACCCGACTTTTTAGAAACGAACACAGGCTTCTCCGCTCTCAGAAACACACGAGGTATTCTTGCAGAGGTCAGGTCGGTCGTACTGTTGAGAGCTTCGTACACGCTCCGGCAGTCGGGTGGAATGGAGGAGAGAGACCCTCTCACGGCTCATCTCGGCTGTTTTATTTGCATGCACCAGGGTTGACACTTGTCACCCATGGAACTGGATGTGTTCCATCATCATGCATCCCGTTTGTACGTTTTCCCCTTGCCAGGAACTTAGGATAAAAACACATAAAGTGCACATGTTCTTTAATAATAATATTTTATTATTATTCCTAAGGCTTAAGCCCCCCTAAGCTTAACACTTAGCCCATTTTCCCACCTTCCAGCCCCTAATTCCTTGCCCTCTCTGTGGATTCTTAGTCCCCCTTCACTCATTCATCATGTCGGTCTGAACGCGGCGGTGTTTATATTTTATTAATGTGTTGCATACATACAGGTACAAAATCAGGCCCTTGGCCTCCAACCCTTAGGCTCTTTGGCCTAACAATCACATAAGCCCACTAGCTTATACAAACTTGGCTCACCAACCTATAACACATATTTACAATTCATTTCATACATCAGATTTACAAAGGGCTCGGTCTTGGGGACACTACACTCTGGATTCAATCCCTATTTCATCTTCTCATGATTGAGGCGTTATGTTTTCCAGGTCTTCCAACAATGTACCATATCTTCATTTTGAAATATGAAGGCAATAAGTTAGGCCTTTCTTAAAAACTATAACTATAAATTTTTATATCTCAGAAATATATTTCCAATGGTATAAAGCACGCGTGAAACAGACACCCGAGTCAAGTGTTATGGTCATTTTACGAAAGGTCATTTTTTAGGTTTCGAAGGTGTTGACACTAACTCCTTTGATTTTTCATTGGAGGACTTGATACTAACTCCTCATATTTTCCATTGGAGGAGTTGACTCTAACTCCTTCAATTTTCCATTGGAGGAATTTGAACGAACTCCTCTGATTTCCATGGGAGGCCAACTCATGAACCTTGTTGGGTGAAAGATGGAAGCTCAGTTATGATAATCATTGAATGATCGTGTTGGTACACTCTCATCTAAGCTCTATGGGTAAGCGTTTTTTGCAAATTCAAAGCCTAGACTCAGTCTCTCTATCATCGTCATGGGTGTGTTGCAAACTCACTAAGAGTAAATCGTCATACGTTGAACTTGGTTTCTTGTGATGGTACTTGGTTCAATCTTAATTTTGTATAAGTGTAAAAAAAAATTATTTGAGTAATTAAAGGATTAAAGAATTATTTTTAAAAAAGGGGCTCATTTTTCCCCACTCTACCTCACCTTTCGTAACATGACATGGTTCATTTAAATATTATATGTTAAAATATTAGGCATGAGGGGAAGGGGGTGGCATGCCACGCCCCTTCTCCTTTCCACTCCATGAAAACCCTCGTATTAATCAAGAGTAAAGGGGGAGGGGTGGTATGACTACGCCCTCTCCCCACATTTCTTAACACATTGTCTTGCATATGGAGGGGGGTCGTGACATGGAGGGGTTAGTGGGTCATGCCCCCTCCATCAATCAAATGTGAGATAGAATAAACCAACGCAAAATAAAAACCATTGTGACCTCACTTCTTTTGAAGTCGGTGCTCATCATCGCAAAGTCTTGCATCGATGGAGTTAAGTATTTGAGGCTTTTCTTTCATTTAAAAAAAGGGCGCTCATATTTTAAAAGGGAGAACGTGGAGGGGGCACGTGGGCCATGGGCCCTCCCCTCCACCTAACTTACCAACCTTTCCATGTGGTCCGTATGAACCAACATACCTCGACTTTTGTTTTTAAAAAGATATTTTAATTATTTAAACTTTGAACTCGTTTAAAAAGTCAAAATGATTTTCTTTTTAATTTTAAATCTAAATCAATTTAAATTAATAAATTTAAATTAAATTATTTTAAAGTGAAATAAATATTATTTTCCTCAATGCAAATTGATATGGACGCAAAACACAAGGTATTGACCAGTAATCTTATTGAAGGAGGTATTAATGCAGAAACCTCATAACTTATTCATACGACCGTCGATTTGGGTATTGTTTTTTGCAATGCAGAGAGAATGAAGAGACATTCTTAGAGAAATAATTTGTCATGCTATTCAACCATTTTGTCGGTGCCACGACTGATGAGGCTAGTTTAGGCGAGAACTTCCTAGTGGTCGGTGTGGCACTTCTAGGCATCGGATTTCGATTCCATGAGTTGTGTTGGAATCGAACGTCAAATATCATACAATTAGTATGTTTCAGAGATAAAAAATTTCACTTTAGCGGATGCCGAAAAATTACGCTTAAGGGCATTATTTAATGAAAGTTTGTGTCCTACGTTCAACCAAATTAAATTTCGTTAGTTCTTGTGATATCTATGATATATAGGCTCTTAGATTGTTCATTTACAATGTAGTGATGCATCAATAGAATGAGATTATAAATCCGCCAAAACAACCAACTAACATCCAGTGTACTTAGTATTTTTTAAGAGCCGAAATGACCAAATTTCTTCCGAAGTACGTCTCAAAACCAATGTAAGGCGAATAGGTGTTTTGATTAACCCATCTAATGTTAGGAGAGGCTTCCATAATAAATATTTAGTCGTAAAGTCAAGAAATACAAAGCACACAAGCTAGTACCTTGTGCGCAAAGAAAGCAACTAGGGAACACTACAAACTTGATTACGACTACAATTTGAAGCGAATCAAGTGAGATAGGAAATTACTGACCAATTGTCTAGATAGGAATGAAGAGTTTAGTCGTTGGAAATGTAAGGGGATTGACTGATGAGTGCAACAACAAGAGATCCGAGATGAGATAGAGATGAGATAAGCCTCAAGGTGAAAGTGGGCCACGCTGAGCTAGTCAATGTTGGGGAGAGGGAGAAGATCATCTTTGATGCACTTGGATATGATGAGGGGTCGACGTCCTTTAACTAAAGCATCAAGGATGGGAGGGGGAAACTTATCAATAGGCATCACGTAGGGGACAAAGAGGCGAACCTTGTCTATATGTAGTGCAACGAAGCGAAAGAGAGGGATGCTACTGAAATGTGATAAAACAACGTGAGTGGAAGGGAGTTAGTTGGTGAAAGGCATGCACATAGTGAAGATAATCATGTGACCAATATCCATGAGATGACATTCATCATGCGATCTTCGCCAATGATGAAGATGTGTGTCAGTGTGGTTTGGTGGAAGCGTGATAGCATGTTAGCGAAGTTCAAAAGGAGTGGACGATGTACTAACAAGAAAATCAATGTCGTGTCAATACAAAGGTGGAATAAGGATTCATGCGTTGGTACACTATGTATCAGTTTAGGAAGAGGTGAAATGCCAAAGTGCAGATCATTGGGTAGAAGTGATTAGAGGGGGAGTTGCAAATGATAAGGCGGGGAAGTGTAAGAGGAAAAACTTGGGTGTAGTCATTTGTGCGAGGGAGAGAGTGCAAGGGTTCCAATGGGAATAATTGAAGGGGGGGGGGCAATTTCTTGTCTTTGAGAGATGGTAATACAATAAAATTAGGAGGTTGTTGTGCACGTGGAACAAATGGCGATACATTGGGCGAAGCTAGAATCTTTGCTAATCTTTCCTAATTGATAAGCTTAAAATGTAGAAGGCCATATAACTACTTTTAAGATAAAAAATTATTGAAATATTGTGCAACAATTACATGAGATATGTCATCGTGGTGGGATCACTAGCGATGCTTATATCTTGGCTAGTATAAGGTCTTGTCTGTTGTAGATGGAGAATGAATGATGATGAGATTTATTTCCTTAAACTGTGTCGATGATCTGGGTTGGTATCTTTGTTGTCGGGTTGATATAGGTTTCAGATAAAAATATTTTTCACCAGGTGCATATATAGATATCTCATAGGTGTTTCTCCATGGCTTGTGAGCATCCATAGCCCCGATGGAGTCACCACGATGTCATAGACCTTGTTCCAATGCTAGCGAGTGTCCATAGCCTTAACAAAGATATCTGCATGTCCCCTAGTCTGGTCAAACTTCCCTTTCCATTCCTTCCCGACTTATTTAGTGCATGCTTATCATTCGGTGGATGGGGAAAGCAGTGGCCTTTAAGCCTGCTAGGGGATGACTGCTAGCTTTTGAGATTTATTTGTATATTTTTTTCACCTGGATACATAGAGATAACCCTTTTGGTTTTTAGCCTTTAGACTTTGACACTTCACTTTCCATGTGAGCAACTACTCAGTGTGTGGATGGTTCCTCCGTTACATAATATTTGCTCACCAACCAATATGCAAGGATGACCATTAATTAGCCACTATACTCAATCATGGTTTAGCTGTTGTTACAACATCCCCACATAGTTTTGATTCATGTTCAAATAAAGACCCCTTAATTCCTCTCATGAGCTAGGAAAGAGATGTAAGTTGATTCATGCCTGCTTCTAGTGAAAAAATTTTACCCGTGAGAGGAAAACCCAAGGTGAGAGGCATGTGTGTAAGGTACCAGATCTATTATAATAGCCGAAAAAATAAATATTATAGAGAATAACAACAGAACAACATAATAGATGAAACCACAACACCAAAATAATACCTTTATTGATAGTAAGCAATGTTCACTTGCCTCTTCGATAGGGAAACCTCCAACAGAGTAGCGCTCTATTACAATAATTCTCAACACAAAAATTATCATGCCCTCAAATCATATTCATACTAAATATATCTATCAAAAGAAAATTCTAAAGGAAGATCTTCTAAAAGCGAAAGATCCTATTAGGTCTTCTTACATTTGACTTATTCTTCTTTATTACTAGGCCTTATTAATATTGGTCTTTATTACATGGAAAATATATTATTCTACCTACGCGAGGGGATAGGGAGGTTAGGTCCCTAACATTCCCTCCCACTTAAAAACAATTGTGTCCTCAAGGCTTGAGATGAGGAAATTGTTGCAGAATGGTAGTTGAATCCCAAGTGGCATCTGATAGAGTTGTATATTTCCACTGGATTAACACTTCCTTGATGGTGTGTTGATGAAGACGATGCTCACGCTAGTCCAAAATTGCTTGTGGCTACAAGTAGATGGAGCCTTCTTCATCCAACTTGGGAAGGCTGGTTTGAGTTTGACGCTTAGTTCCAATTACCTTCCTTAATAAGGAGACATGAAAAGCAGGATGGAGCTTAGAATGAATAGGAAAATCTATCTGATAGGACACCTATCCCACGCGCTTGAGAATTGTATAAGGACCATAAATTTTGGGCACCAGTTTCTGACAATGGTCAGCCTTGAGTGAATTTTTCTTATAGGGTTGCAATCGAAGAAACACTTGGTCTCCTTCAACAAATTGATGTTCAAAGTGACCTTGATCTGTTTTTTTCTTCATGAGATTCTGAGCCCTGACCAAATTCTCTTTGAGGGTACGGAGAATAGCCTCTTGAACTGTAATATTTTGGTCAACCTCTTGGACCTTCGAGACATTGGGAATGTATGAGAGAACTGAAGGTGTCGTTTGGCCATATACTGTTTCAAAAGGAGTCAAGCTAGTCGTTGTATGGTAAGAAGTGTTGTACCACCATTCAACTAGTGGTAACCATTGAGCCAACTTATTTTTCCTTTCAGATGCAAAACACCTCAAATATGCTTCAAAACAATTGTTGACAACTTTATTTTGACCATCAGTCTAAGGACAATAGGCGGTGCTAAGATGCAATTGGGTGTCTTGTAACTTGAAACATTCTTGCCAAAAATTGTTGGTGAAAGTGGAATCTTGATCAGACACAATAGAATGAGGCATGGCACAAAGCTTGAAGACATGATCCATGAACAGTTGAGCCATAGTGGAGGTGGTAAATGGGTTTTGAAGAGAACATAAATGATCATACTTGGAAACACAATCAACGACCACCATGATTACTAACTTATTTCCCGATTTAGGTAAGCCAACAATGAAATCTATAGAGATATCCCTCCAAATGGTGAGTGGAATCGGAAGTGGTTGTAGTGTGCAAGGGGTTTTGAATGTTTCTCCCTTGTTTCATTGACAAACATCACATTCCACCACAAAAGTTTGAACATCCTATTTCATACCATCCTAGAAAAAAGAACGTTTGACTTGGTCATAGGTTTTGGTAAACCCTGAGTGCCTAGTTGTGGGTGTAGCATGAAGCTCAGAAAGAACTATGGATTTAAGTTGTGATTGTTTACTTAAATACAAATTCCCTTTATAGTGAAGCTCATCATTGTTCCAAGAGTACCCTGGGGAAACTAGAGAATTGGCTTGCAATTGTTGGACCAGACACAAAATTTTGGGATAGGGCAACTATTCCTGGTGAACAACTTGGAGCCAATGTGGTACAATGAAGGAGAGGGAAAAAAGGGACCCTTCATGTTCATATTTTCTTGAAAGAGAGTCAATGACCACATTTTCTTTTTCTTTCTTATAAATTATCTCATAATCTTATCCAAATAGCTTAGTCACCCATTTGTTTTTGGTCTGGGATGAAGGACATTTCTCTAGAAAATACTTGAGGCTTTGATATTCGATCTTAATTTGGAAGCATTTCCCCAATAGATAAGGGCACCAAAGATCCACTGCAAGAAGAATTACCAACATTTCCTTTTCATATATTGATTGGCCCAAATTTCACTCTGACAGTTGTTTGTTGGTAAAGACCAAAGGTCAACCTTCTTGCATAAGGAATGCTCCAATTCCTCTCCTAAAAGCATCATATTCCAGGACAAAGGTCTACGTGAAATTAGGAAGGGCTAGGATAGGTGTGGTTCACATAGCCGTCTTCAAGGATTGAAAGGCCTTATCAGCGATGGGAGTCCAAGTGAAACAATTCTTTTTAAGGAGAGCAGTGAGAGGTGCCACAATCTTTCCATAATTCTTAACAAACGTGCGATAATAGCCTGTTAAACCCAGAAAACCATGCAAGATTTTGAGAGTCTTTGGGTGAGGCCAATTGTGCATAGCTTCAATCTTATTAGGATCCACCCCGACACCTTCCTTTCCAAGAATATCACCCAAGTACTCTACTTTCGAGGCTCCAAAATCACATTTATGTTGTTTGAGGAAAAGTTGTTGCGGAGAGAGCAGATGAAGAACTCGATCCACATGAGCAAGATGGGTTGTTGAGGATTTACTATAGATGAGAATATCATTAGAGAAACCCAAGACAGAATGACAAAGAAAAGGACAGAGGACATGATTCATGAGGCTTTGGAAAGTAGAAGGAGCATTACATAAGCCAAAGCAATGACAATAGGAATGAATATTTGGAGGAAGGATGTTGGGGACTAGGGGAATGGAATGATCATGAACACCATGGGAATGAGGAAGTCCATGGGAAGTGGAAAAAATAACTTGATGTTTGAAGAATATGGATTGGAGGTCAGGTGGCACAAAGGGGGTCTCAGTGGCGTGAATGGAATGGAGTTACGAAATAATGTCAGAATGACCTTTTTTGAGGATCTTTTACATGCGATGGGAACTGCTGATCTCAAGGGAACCTGTTGTGATTCCTTGGTGTTAGAAAAATAGGACCGCGGAGCAATAAAATAAAACAAATGCAGAAACAAAACACAGAAGACACACAATACACGAGAGACACATATTTACGTGGTTCACCCAGTGTGGGCTACGTCCACCAGAGAAATTGCCAGGTCCTTCCTTTATTATTATCCAGCAAATGAAGGGATACAACCTACAGCAAAACCTGCTGTAACTTCCTCTTCTTTCTCTCACAGTCTCCTCTC
>ML776858.1:382977-416222 GCA_009831015.1 Picea engelmannii | reverse complement strand
CAGAGGGGGTACCCCCCCTCTGCACTCCCCCGCGTGGAAGAGTGTACATACTTCTGGGGTGTAAATACTTCATGGGGTATAAACACGACTGAAAGCAAGGACCTCTGAATCAGGAAGATAATCAGGCTCCACAACCAACACTTGGAACTTATATTGTTTTCCCTCCTAATTTAGTTTCATGATTAATTACTTAAAATCCATGAGAATGGGATCTTGATTCCTTAGCCATTTGACACCCAACACAATGTTACAACCACCCATGTCGATAGAAAACATATGAGATTTAATGTGGTATTGACCAATTTGGAGACACGCATTTTCAAAACGCACCCCACATTTCATGGACCAACCATTGGAAATCATGATTCGAAAGTTGTTGATTGCTCGGATATAACAATTAGTTTCTTGGGAAATGCAACAATGAATAAAATTATGGGTGCTTCCATTGTCAAGAAGGATTATGACCTTTTGATGCTTAATGTAACCAATTAGCTTGAGGGTTTGGGGAGTAGAGAAGCCAGTGAGAGCATTCAGGGAAATGACGGGTTCAACTTCTGGAGGGTTGGAAGGTGGATTCATGTCAGTGGGTTCAGGTGACTCGACCACAGGGGGAGCCTCAATATATTCTTAAAAAACATCCTCAGAGATGGCCTTAAAAATATTTTGTTCCTTACACTTGTGCCAAGGAAAATATTTTTCATCACAATTATAACAAATGACCTTAGGTTGGCATTCAACCATTTCTTCCCAGGTCAATTTCTGGATCTTTAGTGGAGTGGACGCATGAGTGGGAGTGATTTGTTTAAGGAGAGGAATGGAGGGTTTTTTGGTTTGAGAAGAGACAACTTGTTTTTCTTCCTTAGATCTTTTAGTATATTCCACCCAACTTTGAGGGCGAGCCATGACGACGTGGGCACGAATCTCATCCTTGAGGCCACTGATAAAGAATTCTCAGAAAAAATCATTAGACATGCCCTCTGTGTGGAAATACAGTCGCTCAAAAGAAGATATAAATTCTTCCACTATGATAGATTATTCCAACTTTGTCAAACATCCTAAATGGTTGGTGTCATTTTCAAAGAGTTCATAAAGTTCTGCAGAAAAATGTGTCCAAGCCACATACCCTTGGTGAGAATGTTTTCTCCATTTCCACCATTGCCAATGTTATGGATCTACATGGAGAACACCATGTCTTAGTTTGGCCAACTCATTAGTAATGTTGTAGAAAGAGAAATAGTGTTCCATTTGAGTGACCTAGCTTGTGGGATTTGATTCATCAATTTTTTTCACCTCCATGTGATGGGGACGCAGGTCCTGCAGAAAGTGGTGGGGAGGAAAATAGGTGGACTGTGAGGATTCATGAACTTCAGGGTTATAAGGTGTGGAAGAAGAGAAAGGATCTGGGGTGGGATTAAATAAGGTGGTCAAAGTGTTCACTGCATCCTAGAATTACTGACAGGTGGCGATTAATTGAGTGATGGATGTGGGAAGTGATTGGAGTGGGGCAAGCCGGGAGTTGATGTTACCAATACTGGACATAATGGAAGAGATATCACTATGGGTTTGGTCATGAGATTTTTCCAAGGCGACGAGCCGTTGTTCCCAATCTTGGTTGTGAGTGTGGGCCATGGGGATGGGATTGGGGGAAAAGTGGGACTGCACATAAATGCATTACTGGTGATTGGTACCACTACGATCAGTGCAAAGAGAAGAAGTCAATGGGATAGATTCCCAATAGGGGTGTCAGGAAGGGGTCAGGTCTACTGGAAAAATAATTGTGGAAAAATAATAGGTATGATTGCGATCAAGGCGAAGAGAAGAATCCAATGGGATAGGGCTCAAATAATGGTGTTGGAAGGATCCAGACTTTTGTTTTTACTCCCGCAGAGTTATACTCTGATTTGTATAATACTGCAATGACGAAAGGACCAAATGATTAATAGGAAGAAATGTGTAGGAATTTTGCAGCAAAAATGCAGGAGGCATAGTTGCACGTCAATATATCTTATCTTTTTTGTTTATGTTTCATCTCCAAGGGTTAGGGTATTCAAGGTTTATACAGACAAGGGTTTGTCCTTTGCTGTATCTCTCTTATGTACGTGTCGGGTCCACTAGTAGAACTTCACCCAATATCTCAGGGAACCAACTAAGGAGGCTAGATCATGCCCTTAGTCGTACTACCCAACTATCCAGGTACTAGAGAGTATCTTCCCCAGTGATGTTCTCAGTGACACTATAGCATTCAGGAAGCCAATTGGTTGATCTGCGGAGGGATGCAGGATATATAGGTCGATCCGTATACATGTGATCTTTGATGCGCTACCACTCGAAGGGGTACCAACATGGGTTACAAGGGTGGCCAACAATGTGATCTTAAGTACAACTTGTAGTTCCTGTGTGTATCTTCCCTGACCATGAATTTATGCACTAAGCGAAAGATCTTTGTAGATTTAAGATGCCAGAATACGTTTCTACCCTGAAAAAAAATAACCCACAATTTTTTGCCAAGGAAAGTGCTTTGATACCACTTGTAAGGTACCATATCTATTATAATAGCTGAAAATAGAAATATTGTAGAGAATAACAACGGAAAAACACAATAGCTGAAACCGAAACACTAGAATAATACCTTTATTGATAGGAAAAAAATTTCACTTGCCTCTTCGAGGGGGCAACCTCCAGTAGAGAAACACTTTATTACAATAATTCTCAACACAAAACTTCTCATGCCCTCGACTCGTATTTATACTAAATATATCTACCAAAATAACATTCTAGCAGAAGATCTTCTAGAAGAAAAATCTTCTATTAGGTCCTCTCACATTTGACTTATTCTTCCTTATTACTAGGCCTTATTAATATTGGCCTTTATTACATGGAAAATATATTATTCTACCTACATGAGGGGTTAGGGAGGTTAGGTCCCTAACACTGTGTGTCATTCAAATATAACCAAAGGTCATGGAATAACAGAGTTTAAGAAATGAATTGCTTTCAAAGGAAAAGGTGGTAAAGAAAGAGAGAGAAGAGATGACATATTTAGGGTTAGAGATGAACTTGGCCCATGGCTTTGTTGCAACTAAAAAATTAAAACTTTGGACAGATGATGATATAAGACATGTAGTTGGAAAAGAGAGTGATTGAAAAAGGGATAATAGATGTGAGTGTTTCCAACATCTTTGAAGATGTTGATGCATTCTAGTCAACCAGAAGTTTGCAGCCTCTTGAAATGACTAATCTATGTGAAATATTATAAGTGTAATACTTCATTCATATGGGTTTCAGTGCTAGCGTTGGCTAATAATTACATCTATCATTATGATTTTATGAAGATTTTTCGTTCCATTGTGCACCCTTGTGCTTCAGTGGGAAAGGTTGGCCATAATTCCACTTTGTTTTCCATCAGACTTCTTTGCTTTGGCCTTGTGAGATATTCACTTCTTCTCCACTCCCTCCAACCCTAACACTTATTCTCCATTGTTATTATTGTGCACAATCAATCCAATTCCTTTGCACACATATGTCTTCTTCAACTCTTATCCTTCCTCTGGAACGGATATATATTTCCATGATCAAAATATGGAAAACCTTTCTAAAAATATTTACCACAGTAATATGAAAACAATGATCAAAATTTGTATGGATGTTTGAGATCAAACCATGAGTATTGCATATTCCATTTTTCAAGAGACAGTGTAGAATTCAACTTGAGTATTGGTTTGTATGATGAAATATCTCCTTTTGGGCAACATATGACTATAACTGTAATGATTACTAGTTCTTCCCTAAATAGGTGTACCTGAAATCCATTTGATTGATTAATATCCTCGATATTAGATATTATTTTGATTGAATCATTAGAGGAAAATTGAAAACTAATACTCTGTTCCTCGAGTCATATGTTGGATGCGAAGTACAATTACTTTCCCCCCATGAGTGAAAACAGATTTTAAGACTGGGAAAGAGATAGGTGCACCATAAAATCCCAAGCATGCCCTCTATATTAGAGTAACAACCACTTCAATGATTTTGTTCAATAGACACAATCTTGAGCAAGGTTGTGAACAAAAGATATGATTCCTTCAATCCAATCTCAATCTTGGTCAAGTTGTAAAGTGTTCCCCAACATATGTTCTTTCAACATTTTGGGGTAATCAACTTCCCAACTATCAATGTCAAGGTAA
The DNA here is from genome assembly GCA_009831015.1 of Picea engelmannii. NCBI lineage: Eukaryota > Viridiplantae > Streptophyta > Pinopsida > Pinales > Pinaceae > Picea > Picea engelmannii. The sequence goes on along the minus strand of ML776858.1, from coordinate 412,038 downwards.
ATGTTACTGAGAGAAGTGGATTTTGCAAATTTAATTCTTGCACATGGTTTCCTCGTGAACATGGAGGAAAACCAATATTAAGCCAAACTTTTATTTAGGGGAAAACAAAAAGAATTAAATGAAAAATAAGAATCCTTTTATGAAAAGCAACTTAAACTAAAGCACACCTTCACAAACTGAAAACTAGACTAACTGAAACAAGTAATATTTATTAAAGCCAAGAAAAATTGAAATATATGATATTCAAATGAAAACATAAGAAAACATCTAAGCTATGTAGGAAGAAAGGAAGTAAGCTAACTATTCTAATCATACTCCTAATCTACCCTACATTGGCTGAAAGAAGGCTAGGTGTAAGCATAGTGCCAGTGAAGCCAATTAAGTAACTCCAAACTCGCAACCACATGTTCATTCAAGTTCAATTGCAAATAATAAATTAGTGAGGGATGAAATATTGGAAGAATTGATTCAAGCAAGTTTTCACTCAGCAGGTCAAATTTGACAGTGTTATTTTTCATGGTAAGTGCGTTCGTGTAGGATTCCTCCAACCAAGATTCAATTCTGTCAAAAAAATTAAAAATGATTGTTATATGACTGGTGGAAGGGAATCAACAATGAGGTACATACCTAATGAAGCTTGTGAATGAAATTTGCATGAAACATACTTTGTAAGGGAGTCTTGGAGTGGGTGGTATTGTTCATCCCAGGAGTAGAAGTAAGACAATGAGCACTTGAAATAATCATCAGTTGAAATCGGAGTGCTTCATTATCGATGCAAATCTTCCTAGGTCCATATTTCACATACCACACATGCTAAGAGGAGAGATGATGGTGATTTTTTGAGAGAAACACCGAGTGAAAGATAACACCAAAGCCTCTACTATGAAATCAATGAAATTATATGAGTGTGAGAGTATTGTGACAAAATCCATGGAGGATTGACAAATTTTATCGTGAGTATTAACAAATAATTTCATAGCAGATCGAGACAACGGTGGTTCTTGGATTGAATCAATATTTCCTTTTTCTTGTGTAGTGATGAGTTGTTCATTTTTTGTGGTTTCTTCTTGAGGATTCGTGAAATCATTGTGCTCTACATACTTTAGGTTTTCTCTGATTAGCATATATGCATCCAGTTCATAAATTTCATATTGTAAAGGATAAATGAATGATAAGTTGTTAACCACATTCAATTCCAGAATAGAAAAGTATTCATCAAAAATAGGATCATCATGATTATATTGTGATTCAATATGTTCCAGAAATTGAAATTACGAAGGGGTTTCAAAGTGATACATCCCGGATGAAGTGTCATTAAGAATGAGTGTTTGATTGATCAAGGCTAGGCACTCTTCCTGATATGGTATATCATTTAATGTTTCATTACCAAAAGAGTAATGTGAAGAGTGTACTACATGATAAATAGATGGCTTCTCACGTGGGTGATTATTATTGAGAAAATTTGTATAAAGGAAATGCAAATCTTCAGATCTTGAAGATGACGAGATTTATTCATTGAGGGATTCATCACAGACCAAAATATGTTCATGATTTTCTGAAGGGGGATCGTTGAATGGTTCAAACTATGGGGCTAAGGGGTCTAATATTTATGATAAGGATTCCCCCACAACTGTGTCAGAGTTGCGGTTTAGATATTGTGTACCCCCTATCTTTCTTGGTTAGATCTGAATCTTGTGAATGGGAGATGGTTTGTTCATCCATAACACACCCTTCAAAAATAGAAATCAGGTATGAAAACCAATTCAGTATTTCCTGTCCCAAGAGTTCATCACTTTCAAGAAATATGCAATAAATATGCATGACTCTTTGAAACAAATCATCCACATATTTATTTTCGGGCCTACGTATTTCTGAAGTTCATCAAAAAGTTCGTCATAAACATAATTTTCATGAGCAACGAGAAATATGTCCATCAGTTGTTTCCATCTATGAATTCATTTTGTTGGAAATGTCCTAAACCAACCTTTGATTCGTCCTTCGAATGTGAGAATGAATAGTCAACATGTTTCATTGTCTTGAACAATCTTAAGGTTTCGACAAGCAATGTCAAATCGTTTGAGATGCGTAAATGCAGAGACATGCCCATTCACCATCAAATTTTGGGTTTGATAAGAGATTGATTGTCTTAATCGAAATTCCCTTAGTGGGTCTCGGAATACTTAAAGCGTCACCCCATACAAAGGTACAGAGAAGAGCCATGGGCTAGTTAAAAGTTAATTGAAATGACTCCAGATGGGTAGGCTTGTCATCCTTCCCTCCTTCTAGTTCAATTCTATTGATATGTCTAAATTCTCCCGACAATAGCAAGGGGTTACCCCCAGTACGAAGTCCCAATTAGAACTCTCCCCATTTGGAATACGAAACCCATACATATTCTAGCCCGTAAGCCATTGTTGGTTTGGTTCTATTGGTTGTGGCCCGGTCCACCGATGAGGGTGAATGATGGATGGTTATGCAAATGAAAGATGAAGATGAAAACTATGTAAATGCAAGAATATAATCTAATTCTAATCTATGCTATCCTAGATAGGAGGGAACTATAGTAACATAATGAGTTGTAATGAAACTAAACCATGCATAACCCCCAATAATCTAGCTATCATTAAGGAACACAGTTAGAGACACATGCATACAAGTATATAACTAGAATAGTCTAAGTCACATTTCTGTATAAATTCACAACTCATTCGCTTAGAACATGTAATATAAGAAAGAGTAACAAAACTGCAAGAAGACATATATTGCATCAAAATAGTCCATAAACAAATATTCTCTTACAACCCATGTGATCAACAAACATTCTGCTTGAAATAGTCCATAGCAAAACAACATCACATGTGAGTCCCCTCTATCAAAAGTTGGCCCTGGGGGCTTCTCTTTATTAACAGTTTCAACAATAGTACATGAAAACTCTAATGATTAGTTGATACTATACTTCCAAAGTAGTTCACATGTGTACAATGTTTGAAGAGCCAAAATCCTATTCTTTGGGTACAATTTTAGTATTTAATGAGGTTCAATGTGACCCTTGGATTTCCTTCTTCCCCCATGACATTTCACCTTCCAACGTTTTTCCTCATCCTCTTTGTGTTGATGAGTAACAAGGACAACGATTACATTTCAAATGTTTCTCCTAGCATTGGTGGCCCATCATGGAGTTTGGTCACTTGTGCCTTGCGCATCATGAAGACTGGCCTGGGCATGGGAGCATCATCGTCATCTGAGTTTGAAATTCGATCATCATGGAGTTTCTAGATCTCTTCTTCATTCATTTTCCTAAGATTTATTTTCTTCTCTTCCATCATTACTAAATATTTTTTTTATTGCTCTTTCGTCGTCTTTAGCTGTAGATTTCATCGTGAGAAGGTTGAGCATGAGCCTCCTTCGCTCGATACCTGACACCATTCAACATACAATATATGTGAGTAACTCCAAATAAACCATCGAGACTAATAATTATAATGCACATAACCGAGGAATTAAATAATTTAAATATCAAGTAAGCTTCCTTGGATTCAATCCCTGGTTCATTTGTTCATGATTGAGGCATTGCATTTTCTAGGGCTTCCATCAATGTATCAGATATTCATCTTGACAAATGAAGGAAATGAGTTAGGAATTTATTAAAACCTATAAATATAAATTTGTAGATATTGGAAATTCCTTTCCAACAGTGTAAAGGACATGCGAAACGAACATTGTGGCCATTTTATGTAAGACCATTTTTTAGGTTTTAGAGGTGTTGACACTAACTCCTCTGATTTACCATCAGAGGAGTTGAAACTAACTCCTTCGATTTTCCATCAGAGGAGTTGATACTAAATCCTCTGATTTTCCATCGAAGGAGTTGACACTAACTCCTCCGATTTTCCATCGGAGTAGTTTGAATGAACTCCTCCGGTGCACATCGGAGGAGTTTGAACGAACTCCTCCGATGCACATCAAAGGAGGTTGAACAAACTCCTTCGATGTTCATCAGATTCCAAGTCATGAACCTCACTGGGTGAAAGATGGAAGATGAGTTATGAAAATCGTTGAATGATCGTGTTGGCGCATTCTCATATAAGCTCTACGGGTAAGCGGTTGTTGCAAATTCGAATCCTAGACTTTGTCTCTGTATCATCATCATTGGTGCATTGTGAACTCACTGATATTAAATCTTCGTATGTTGAACTTGGTTTCTTTTGATGGTAATTGGTTCAATATTAATCTAGTATAAGTGTAAAAATATTCTAATTTGAGTAATTAAAGAATTGTTTTTAAAAAAGGGGATCATTTTTCCCCACTCTACCTCACGTTTCATCACATGACATGGTTCATTTAAATATTATATGATAAAATATTAGGCATGAGGGGAAGGGGGGTGGCATGACATTCCCCTTCTCCTTTCCACTTCATGAAAAACTTTGTATTTAATTAAGAGTAAAGGGGAAGGGGTGGTATGACTATGCCCTCTCCCTACATTTCTTAACACACGGTCTTGCATATGGAGGGGGTCATGACATGAAGGGGGTCCTGGATCCTGCCCCCTCCATCAATCCAAATGCGAGCCAGAAAAAAACCAACGTAACATAAAAAAACATTGTAACCTCAATCCTTTTGAAGTCATTTCTCATCATCGCAATTTTTCCGCATTCCTTAGTGAAGTTAGTATTAAGTATTCATGCATCGATGGAGTTGATAGAAAGTGTGTCGAGTGTGTTCGGAGGACTTAGTATTAAGTTCTCTAAATGATCGATGGAGTTAATGTGAAGTGTGTCGAGCGTGAAGCACTGTGTTTGAGGGACTCAGTTCTAAGCTTTCCAATTGTGTGTTGGACTTTATGTTAAATACACCGATCATGTAATTGTTTAAGTGTTCGAGGATTTTCTTTCATTTTAAAAAAAGGGCGCTCATATTTTAAAAGGGAGAATGTGGAGGGGGGAATGTGGGCCCTCCCCTCCACTTAACTTACCAACCATTCCATGTGCTCCGGATGAACCAGCCATACCTTGAATTTTTTTTTTAAGATATTTTAATTATTTAAACTTTGAACTCATTTAAAAAGTAATTTTTTTTTTTAATTTTTAAAATCTAAAACAAATTAAATTAAATTATTTTAAACTGAAATAAATATTAATTTTCTTAATCCAAATTGATATGGATGAGAAACTGAGGGTACTGACCAGTAAATAATCTTATTGAAGGATGTCTTAACATGGAAAGATCATAACTTATTCATATGACCTCTAATTTGGGTACCATTTTTTGCAGTGCGGAGAGCACGAAGAGATGCTCTTAGAAAAATAATTTATCATGTTATTTAACCATTTCATCGGTGTCACGAATGATGAGGTTAGATTGGGAGAAAACTTCTTAGCGATTGTCGTGGCACTTCCGGGCATCATATTTTGATTCCATGCGTTGTGTTGGAATTGTAACATAAAAAATCATACAATTATAATGTTTTGGAGATGAAAAATTTTTGGCACAGGGGAAGACCTAGAGTTCAACGCTTAACAATGCACCAACAAAACCCCGCCTACCAGCCCTTTCGGCAACACCTATGAAGTAGGCGAAGTCTCACCCGAGGTAGAAGTAGGGGGGGGTTACAGGACGCAGGTGTATGTAACCAGGTTGGGACATAGATATGTGATAGTAATACTTCACATGGTATTATGTTAACGCTTAGGAAGTGACATACATTAGTTCATTGACCTTATTAACATCTCAGAACATACCCAATGATAGATCTAGCATAGTAACAACAAAGATTATGCACTTTAAACACTTAGCTCTTAGCACTGTGGATCATATTTAGTCATTTAACTTAAGAAAAACATACATCTTCATTACACATTCTAATCTAAGCACTAAGAAAAAAATAACAGAGATAACATTGCACAAAGAAAACCATAAGACACCAGATATACGTGGTTCACCCCAGTGTGGGGCTATGTCCACCAACTGCTTCACCTCTTTATTATTTGTTTGAATCTTAGATTCATTCACTCCTATGCACTAATCCACAGAGTCAAGGTTTTCCCCAGACAAGAGATTTGCGCACTAAGCACTAGATCCTCCTTCCAAAACTAGGTCAAATGCACATAGCCAGATCACATCCATTGCACCCTTTACAAAATCATAGTCTCGTACATACAAGCCTTTGTACAAAGAAACTCAAACTACTTGCACTTAGCTAGCTAGCCCCTCCCTTTTACAATTCAGTCTTGTTTATTTATAATTTTAGAAACCCTTATAGTAAGGCCTAAACATGGAAAAATCCCATGGGCCAACATCCCATAACCCATTACAAAAATCCTAAAGAAGCCCCCACTGGGTCCACATAGCCCACAAAATAAGTGAGATCCATGATCTCAGCTCCGCCTAGGCGCTCCTTCCTCGACTAATGTGTCGAAGTCCAAAAGTGGGCCAACTCTAACCAAGGTTTTCTCAAAACTTGGTCGAGGGCCAACAAGCCCCCAACATTAACCTGTGACTCATCTCGAGTCACTCAGGTGTGGACAGTGCTGCTTCGAAGGCCTCGAGATTAACTTGAGTTGCTTTGACTTGCTGCTTCGCTTGAGCCTCCTGCTCAGCGAGCTCCTGGATCGTCTGCTCTGTAATAGGCCCTTCCAGGCACTGTTCTATTGTTGCAACCACTTGATCCAATTGCAATCCCTATCCATCAATCTCTTCAAACACCTTGTAGGATTCATCCTGCACAGGTTGTAGCTTCCGCGTCAATTCCATTACCCTACCCTGGAGGGTAGTGATTTTTTGTTGTATTGGGCGCTTCTCCTAGGATCTCTTCATTCTTTCTACTGCAGTGAGAAGCTTCATCTACGCCTGCATGGAAAATGCCTGCTGCTGTGCCTCCTGTAACTGCGCTTCTAGCTTCCTTAGCTCTGGATCCTCGACGAGGCGTTCATATGTCTGTGAGCTTCTATCAATCAGTTTTTTTCATTCCAAGGCGAGGGCTCTTATCCTTACTAGTGTGTTATTAGCGGTCTCCTCCCTCTAGTCATGCACCTCCTATGGGCTTCTCGATACTATTTGGGCCTCCAATTCTGTTATCATAGCCTGAAGCTACTGGAGGGTCTCTGCGAGCTTCACTATTTGAGCTTCGATCGACTTTTTCCCTTCCTGTGCCAAGCCTGACACTGAGTGACATGATTTACTCACTGCTTCTTTGACCATGGCCTGATTTGCGAGAAACTTCTCCTTTTCTCTCTGTAGATCGGATTTTCCCTCCTAGAGCTTCACCTACAACTCTTCTTTTTCACTTTCCTGGGCTTCTACATTGTCCCGCGGTGCTCATAATTGCACTAGAAATTCATCTTTCTTCTGTTTCAAGGCTTTTGTAGCCTTCTCCTTCTCTTCCTGGACTCTCTGGAACCGAGCTTCTGTTGCATCCGCCAGTCTTCTCAATTGGGTTGGTTCATCTCCCAATTCTGTAGTTTGTGTCGAGGAGGCTGCAGTGGGTGCTGCGCGGTCCAAACAAACAACTTTTTGTACTTCCTTCAATTCCTTCTCGATCCTTCCATATAGCTCCTCCTGCGTCTCTCCATATCTCTGCAATATGTCCTTAGAAGCCTCCTCCATAGCTCTGCAGACCAGATTGATGTTGTCCTCAGTGAGCATGGCCTCTAACTGGGGCTTATTAGCGTGTGTCTTCTTGTTGGTTGAAGGTTTCTTTCGAGAAGCCTTCCTCTTCTGCTGTGTTACTGTCCCAATAGAGGGGTCCTCAAGTGGAAGGGTGGTAGCTTCGTCTCCTCCTTGCTCTTCTTCTCCCTCATCTCCTCCTCCCTGTCCTTCTACTTTGTCTTCTCCTCCTCCTGGTGAGTCAGACCCATTATATTCAGAAGCGTTGTCCTCCTCATTTCTCTTTATATCCTTGACTTCCTCTTGCTTTTTCTCCTTCATCATCCCACTTGACTGTCTAACATGCTCAACTCATGTGACTATGGGGCTTCCTATAGTGTAAGTGTCAGATAATTCTGCATTAGCAACAAGTTCAAGAAATTCCTCTGGCCACTCCTTTGTAATCTGATCCATATCTTCATCTGTCAGTTTGTAGTATGAATGTAACTCTTCCTAGTTCTCATCTCTGCACGTGGTGATGTAGATAAAATGAGGATCAACGCAGAACTTTTCTATTGGTCTTTATTGGTGAAGGGTGCACCGTGTCATGCACTGGAATGTTTTGATGGCAACCTTTAACTGCTGATAGTATGCATGAAACACGACATTGGACTGCCACTGCTTTGTCATGTCGTTGGTGTACCACAAGGTGGAAAACCAAGCGATCAATGACTCCAAGGGTTCGATTTCTAGGAAGGTGGCTCCTTCAGGCATTTTCCAAGAGACAAATGTGATCAAAATAATTAGCTAGTAGTAGTGGAATTCATATCCCAAATCTCGAGCTTCGCGACAATCCTTCTCTAGCTCATTGATGAGGTAGTTCACCCAGTTCATCTACATGCCCTCCACACATTTTTCTACGAGGTCCACCACAAACGTGGTGACCTATGTGGGGCGGTTCTTCCTCAGAAGCTTGCCAGCTAGAATTTGGAAAGAAATGCGCACTGCATCATCATGTATAGAGGCTACCTTGTAACCTCGCTTTCCTTTTTCAACTTCTCCATAAGCTTCCTTGATGCACTATGCTAGGGAACGGTTCGAGGCCTTCCCTAGATAAAACTGTTGAGGGTCAGGACTCTTCACACTTAATCCTGTGATCCAGTGGATTAGCATCAGATCCATAGTAATCCTTCTATCGAGCCACAAGTATCCACCATGATAGCACGATAGGAGGATTTTAATGCAAGCGATAACCTCTTAGTGGTAGCCAAAATGAGGGATCTTCATTACATTCAGCACGGTGAACTGTGACAATCCATTAATCCATGCCTGTGAGATGAGGCAAGGCTTCTTTCCAGTTGTCTTCATGAGATAGCGATGGGGCACCAACATGGCGTAGTTCTTCCAGTCTCCTAGGTTGAAATCGTTGTTCTTTAATAGCGGGATCTGTCGTAACTAACTCCCTACTATGCGTATTCCTTCCAGAATGTACGCAATTAAAATGACGTACTCAAAATCTCGAGGAATGCTATTGCAGTTAACAACGCCAGCCAAAGGAAAAATATAATCAGGTAGGATCAACGGGATTTTCTTTGGATTAGCCAAATCACCGCGGTGCTTACCTCGATGCTTAGTCACGGGGTTAACACAACCATAATGACATCTAATCAGAGGGGAAGCCTACAGTCCCTTAGTCGATGATGCCTGGACACCTTCGGATATCAGTCTGTCGGCCATTAGCTTCTTGAGGAATTCCTCGACAAACTTCTCCAGTTCACTAGTTTCACTCAACATTCTAGATTTTAAACAGACAAGTCAGGGTAGACAAATGGATAGGCAGGGTAGACAAATAGATAGGTAGGGTCTAATTTCAGATAGCACAGTTTGACAAATGAAAAATTCTCTTCTTGGCTTAGTTAATTACGGGTAGCAAAAAGTGGTCCCGGTGTAGTGATCGACGAGTTAAATAAGCAGGGTATCGCAACAAATCCTCCAACGGCCATGAAATGCTTCCATCAATGTAAATTTGTTCGTTATGGAGTGGTCTCAACGTCCAAAAGCGGTTCATCAGCCCATAATTTTTTTTTCTAACCATTTTGGAGCATCATTATAACGGTCAGGGTGCCTCCAACGGTCATATAACTTCTCCAAGGCGAAGTCCCATTCTGCACGGACCTGTTGTTCCAGCGAGGTTCAAATCGTGCAAACCTTCCTGCTGCGAGGTTCCAGTCTGCGAAGTCTTCCATTTGGTATCTATAGCTTCTTGTAGTTTTTCCAACTTATCTTTCTTTTTATTGAGCTTCCTTTCCTTCTTTCCTGTTATCTGAGTCTCCCTAACTGTTTCTGTACTCCTCTTTCCATTTTTATTCTTATCTTCCCCTAGCATAGTGGCTTTGCAATGTTGAGGTACCCTTAAAGGGTATGAAGTTAATATCCCGTTTCTTAACACTTCCTGAGTGGGAATACTTCTTTCTTGAATAAATAGGTCCTTCAAACCTTCTTTCATTCTTTCAACCTTGATAGTTGATTCTCTTGATTTTTGTTCCTCCTGCATTGTTACTTTGTTTTCTTGCTTCGACTTATCCTTTCGTTCTTCTATTAGTCAGTCTATTTTGCTAGCTATGAATTGCCTTCGTTCTTGCTTTTTCTTTTCTGTAGCTTCTTCCTCTACTTTCCTTTTGATCTAATCCTTCTCAATCCAAGTCTTACCTAACAAAAGTGGGAAAGGGGTGTTGTCCCCAACAAACTTAATGACTTCAAATTCCTTTTAATAGGACCAATCCACTCAGGTTCATCCACCGGAAAAATAATCACAACTACCAATATTCTATCAATTTTGTTTTTCACTTTCTCTTTAACTCTGGGATTCAGTTGATATGGCCTATATTTGACCGGTTTTGAGTGCATATTTATCTCGATCCTCATCTCCCATAAATATCCTTTAGTCTATTTTAAGTATGATTTTTTTTTAGGGAATATATCTTCATACTCCCGCAATAGAGATTGTATCTATGTCACGGTCTGTTCATCCCAATAGTCCCCAATGGATTACATTTTAGGATGCTCCTCAGTTCCTAGATTTACTTTTTGGAACTTCAAGGGTTTGGTATAGGAAATACTAACACCATCTAAAATAGTGTCCTTAACCTCCTCGGTCCCTTCAAATTCCTTAAATGACAAATTCCTAAGTTCTTCTAGGTCATCGATATCTCCCGTGTCTTTATCAACTTTACTACAAGCCAAGGGAATTCATGCAGGGGATGGGTAAATGCTATGATGAAGTACGTATTCATGTTCATGATAGATTTGGTTGGATGTAGAGGTTTAAAATCATCAATTAATAACCTTTTCTTATTCTGTTGCAAAGCTAAGGTGATTTCACAAGACTTACTCGAGAATGAGAAGTCTTGACGAAACTGGTTTTGAAGTACTTCCCAACATGCAGTTTGTTGTTGATCCTCCTCATGCACGTACAAAGAATTTGGAATTTGTACCAAATAATGAACAAATTTATGCACCCAAAATGGAGAAGGAAGTTTCACAGCTTCCCATTCCTAAATACAATGCAAAACATGCGCCTTTAGATAAGAGGACCCATTGTATCCGTCCAAAGTTGAGGTCTAACTCTTTGGATTCTAAGCCTTTTTTGACTGAATGACTTGTGATGGGGAAATAAAAAAATATTGAATGGCATGATTTTCTTCATCCTAGGAAGATAAAATACCTTTATGAGTGGCCGACTGCCTAGCTGGAGATGATTTTAATGAAATATCAAGTACTGGAATTCTTTTCTCTGACAAAACCTTTTCTTCCAGATAAATGAGAAAGCTTCCCAAATATGAAGTGTCATCATACACAGGGTGTTCTCTAATCTCTAATCCAATCGACCTGATTTCTTTGATAGATGTGTAGCATATTGAAAAGTTTTCATATCTTCCCTATTGTCATTTTTTGAATCCTACCTCTGAATATTCATTTGTAGACTAAATACTCCACCAAATTATTGATCCATCTGTAATAGGGTTAATGTAATATTACAACTTCCCAATAGTCAGAGTGTATATTTGATCCAATACATAATGTTCCATATTCTCATCGATTGGATCCATATATCAAGGACCTTGGTAATGGTCTAAAGGTCAGGTTAATTTCATACCATCGGATTCAAAGGTCATGATTTCCTTCTTGAGATCTATAATAACGTAGTTCTCATATGCCCAATCAATACCCTATAGACATGGGTATGGATCGTTCTCCCCCATTATTTCTATAACCTTGAGGTCTACTATTGTTTTAAATCAAGCTAAGTCCACTTCAATGTTTTGCAGCCTCACAACAGGGTAGATAAAGTATTTATTGGCCATCCTCAACTGAATAGGTGAATATACTATCTTGGGCTTACCCAAGGCTTCCCAAGTTTTCTTTGGTAGTATGTTTACGTCAGGCCCCAAGTCTAAAATAACATCGCTAATATTGTACTCATCGATGTGGTAATTTATTCTGAATTCATTTCCAAATATCCACTTCCTCCTCTGTACTCTACATGTATGTCTCTCTAGAAGATAAGAAACAATCAACTCCTCTGGGTTCCATTTAGCCTATAAAGTCCCCTTAAGCTGGTTCCAAAACTTCTTAGTGAGTTGTTCTTCATCCAAAATATCAGAAAAAAGTTGGAACCATAGATCAATAGTCTTCTGTGATTTTGTTGGAAGGTCCTTCAGAGCCAATAGATTTTTCATGACTCTTGGTTGAAGCTCAATACTTGGTTCTGCAACTGTCGATATGGAAGGGTTAGACATATGTCCAAACATTTCTATAGAATTCTGGAAGAACTCATTTCTCCTTATGGGATCATACTTAGTGTCCACCGATACTTCTTTTTTAATCTTACTTTGATTAGGATTGTCAAGATTAGCACCAGTCCTTGTTCCTCCTTGAGTAATAATGTTAATATTGGGACGATTTTCTTTAGTGATAGGTTGAGGCTTATAATTTATAAATAGGCACCTTGTTTTCTGACACGATCTTCCCATTTCACAATTAACTCTAGGTGGTCCTTACTGGCATGGGTGTTGTTTCTGTAGTATTCACACCAAGGTATTCTTGGAAGTTGAAATTACCTTGCGAGGTGCACTTTTTAATCCTAATTGTAACAAAAAAATGGTCCTCTCCTTCCATTCCTTCTGCCTCTTAATACTCCCCCACCTCTGCATCCTCCTCCAAGCCCTTGAGAAAATTCATCGACCCTAAATGAAGATCGCTCTAATCGACCCAGAAGAGCATCTAGGGCACAACATTGCTTAGTGTTGTGAGTTGGTGACCCACATAATTCATAGTATACAATATTCATAACAAGGGAATAACTTTTGTAGGATTATATGGTGCTAACGAGAGTGACTATGGCTTCAAAATATTTCACAATATTCCCAACTATGGCCTCCTTGATGATTTGGGAAAGCATGGTACTGCATAGGGCCATGAAATGGCGTTGTAGCAACAACTTTCATGACCCCTCCCAATGGTCCTACTGGTGTAGGCACCATCGGGTGTGGAGGGGATCCTATGCCCCTCAGTCTAGGACATGCTTTCACTGTATGACCCTTGATGCAGTAGTCGGTACACCATACCTATGGTTGACCTGATCTAGGGAGGTTCAATTCTTGAATCTTGTTGGATAACAAAGAAATATGGCCTTGAAACTGTGCAATATTAGTGTCTTTAGTTGGTCTCATAGCCCCCAAGCTTCCTGGATATCCATCCATTGCTTCAATTTTCATATCCTATTCTAAGGCTTCCCCTACTTTGGTTATCCTCTACTAGGATAATGGTATCTAGGTCAATGATAATATCCCATGTATAGACCATTCTCATTGGTGGTCTTTGTGGATGAATTTTTCTAATTTCCCTATCACATCCTTAAATCTTTGGTTATACTCCCATGCAGACTCACCATATTGTTGTTTGATCTCCCGCATGTTACAAGGAAAATCTCTCTATGGATAGGGTGAACCATAATAGATGGAAATGACTATAGAAATCAACTCTATACCAACAATATGCTATATAAACCAATGTGCAAGGGAGATAAGAAAGAGGCCTACCTCATCCAGATGTTCAGTGATGTCCACCATTAAGCACTTTGACCCAAAGCTATATATACCTGCAACAATTTCTCAACAAAAAAGAAAAAACAAGCATATGGTGTAAATATAAAAGGTTATCACATTAGATAGCATAATCCATCAATATACATAACAAATACGCCCATGGATAATAATTCATATATTTGCAAGACATCAATTGGAGAGGAAGAGAGTATTTCTCTTAATAAATGATCAACAGAAGTGAAAATATTACAGACTTCTGTGTGGGCATGGTTTAGAATCGAGAAACTAAGTTCCTTCCAACTGGGCCTCCACCACTTCAATCATCCACCAAAGGAAATCTCATAGAAGGGAGACAATGAGGTTCTCCATCGATAAGGGAAGAACTTGGGGGCTGAACACTATGTTCATACTTAAAGGAAAAAGGGATGTAGACTCAATATGAAGTAAATAATTTCTCCAGAGTAACTTTTCTCTCAAAGTTTAATTCTTTCTCCTTTTCCATAGCTCAGAATTGGCCCACTTATAGCCTTCAAAATGGAACTGAAGGGCTGAGTAAGAATGTTTCTAGTATATGGAAGGCCAAGGATCAGAGATCTTCTATTGTGACATGGAAACCCAACATTTAATTTTGTTTTTATGGCACAAATATTGATGTACGCGGGCTATAGTGGAGCAGCCTGCATATACGCTTGTTGTATAGGGTGCAAGATGCATACAAGTGGAAAAATTTGTATTTTTGTCTATGGATTCTAGTAACAGGAAAGACAAGTCTACATAGGGAAATGGAATAAGGCCCTCTCTACAAGATTGCATAGGGTGAGGAAAATCTTTCTTTAACAGATCCCCCTAATGTGTGAGGTCAAAGGAGTATATGCGATGGATGAAATACATTATAAATAACCCATAAGTGGAGAGGTAGAGAACTAGTTGGACGAACTCAGTTTCTCATTACATTATGTAACGACTTTGCATACATGGCTGCCAAAAATACACTGCAGATCCATGTGAAAATATACCAAACAAGTGTCTGTGGCCATGAATAGGCAAATACAAATGCGGTTACATGCCAATAGATTTCATAGTCACAAACAAGGCCCAATAGAACCAATATCAAAACCAATCTAAATATTTTTGTATACTATGGAGTACAATCTGATCTCCCATGATCACTGAAGTCATATAAGTATTGGTCCAATGAAAAGGAAGCAACAACTTAGGAAATTTGCAGCCACATAGTGATGTCTTCAAGTATTCTACACAATCCCCCAAAGGTGCAAGTCTGCATTATGTGAATAAAGGAGTTGAGGTCGAACACAATGAGACATCATTTGATTATCAGTCATTGAGGTATACCATTAAAAAATGTGAGACAACCTACCGATAATGAAAGTAGGTATCAAGGCACCAAGTACATTCTTACAAGTGTGAATAGAGGAGTCGGTGTCAAACACCTGAAGAATCCATCGACCAAGAGACATTGATGTATTCCCAACTGTCGATGGAAAGAAATCTTACCACTGATGACTGCAAGCCTCAAGGTACTCATAAGACTCTAGGTCTCGTTTCCAGAATAAATGGGCTGAAGTTGATGGAAAGAGACCCTCTAAAATGAGAGCATTAAGGCATCTCTCATCAGTCAGCATGAGGCACAAAGCAGGGGCTTCATGATTTGGTAGAAATTGTATGAAGAATATGTTCACGAACCAATGACCCTGTGAATATTCCGCGTGTGCCAAGTGCAAGCGGTACACGAAAAAGACCCTCTGGATACCAGCCAATGATGAAAATTGCTGACAAAGGAGAGGAAACCACCAATAAGGCTAATGGAATCAAAGACAATGCATGAATCCTAATGTGTGAATAGATGTATTATCATCAAACACAAGGGAAACCACCCAGTCAACGACCAATGATGAAATGTTGATTTATGGGTTCAAGGTTACCTACCAATGATGAAAGTAGGGCCAGGGTGCATGATAGGACTACAATATCATGTGATTCTAAGACAAACTAAGGGTATGGCCGACATGAAAAGTCAATAGTTTTGAGGAGTGACCGACACAGGTTGATAGACTTCCTTTGAACAAGAGCATGAGACATATGGAGGACTCCAGCAGCATAGACCCAATGATGAAACCATGAGATGCAGGAGGCATCAATAAAATTCTCTATAGGGATTGGAAGAGTAACCAGTCGGTAGAGAAGACTCTGTAACAAGTTCAGCTTCATAAGGCCATGCTAATCCAAAAATTATGATGATGATGAATGGAATCAAATAATTTTGTGCTCTATTCAAAGGCGACACGACTGTTGTTGATACAAGATAATACTCCCTTTCTACCTATCTTTTTTTTTGTTTTTTCATGGACAAATGAATGTTATGATACAGAGGAGGAAATGAGTGTCTCAAGTAAGAAAAACTAGTTCTAGCAGTGGAACATACCTATGCTCAATGTAGGGAAGTGCATGCGGGAGATGGACACTTAGGGGAATGTTCCCTCCTAGGTATAGGGTGTCAAATTGCGAAGGATATAAACAAGGCTCTACTTAGTTGAGGATGCAAAAATGCTGAGGCAAACGATTTATAATGCAAAGCAAGAATTGACTATAGGATCAAT
This sequence comes from Picea engelmannii, assembly GCA_009831015.1. Lineage (NCBI taxonomy): Eukaryota > Viridiplantae > Streptophyta > Pinopsida > Pinales > Pinaceae > Picea > Picea engelmannii. Next base: position 395,729 of record ML776858.1, on the reverse strand, counting down.
ACTACAAGTAAGGGCATGAGATGCAATCACAACTTCATGCCAAAAATGTCATTTTTTATGTCTTTTAGTCTACTTGGTGTGAAAAATAGATAAACTTGTGCCAAATAGACATCTTTTCAAAACAAATTTTACGAGTGTGAAAGAGACAGGTTCACTCGACAATATTTTCATTTTTTGATAATGATTTGGAAAATATCTTAACTAAGACTCATGATCTTTCAAGTCCAGTTTAACGAGTGTGAAAGGGACAAATCACTTGGCAATATTTTCACTTTTTAGAGACAAGTTGGAAAAGAGATTAAATAAAACTCGTTTGGGAGTCCTCGGGGTATAACGCCACATGTTTATGAATGAGAAATGAGGCTCAACATAAGTCAAGTACGATCTATGAGGGACTCCTGGTCCTATGAAAAAATATCTACATGGGCACCAAATGCAGTAGGGGATCTAACTAGGTCACCCATGTTTGGTAAGTATTTACGACTTGATAACGAAACGATTTTATAGAAGATGGAAGGTTATGTGTCACAACAAATGTGTTTGTACCTAGGGCATAAAGAGTTATAGTTATAGGATAATGCAAACATGCATAATGGAGTGGATACCTATACTATATGTTGGGTAATGAAAATACTTGCTCGTGGTGATAAACAACCAACATAACGTTGAAATTTGCAAGAATCCCAGGTTAAAACTGCAAAAACCAACTCGATCCACCTTTGTATTAGTCCATTAGGTGAAAAAAATGGTTTAAAACTATAGAAAGTGGGTAAAAATAATTTGTAAATAGTAACAAAATAAAAAATTACTATACCATTTTGATTTTTTACCCAACTAGTGCAAATTGAACCAAAATAACTCAGAGATTCAAACGCCGATTGCGGGAGTATCTGGCAAGGAAATCACGAGTTGTATGGATCAGGTCATTCTTGTTCTCTTCCTCTTCAAATTTAGTGGATTAAAATTCTAAATCTGGTTCCAAATTTTTAGTTATTGAGGGCACAAAGTGTAGATTTCGGTGTACGTGGGATGGATTTGATTAGTTCATGTATACAATGAGGTATACACTCCTATGTGAACTACAAGGGGAGTATATCGATCCCTACACATGACTATATGTAAAGTAGGCCGCATACAGGCACACAAACAATCATTTTGAAGGGTTCTAACTAAAACTTTTATTTGTCTTTGACATGATGATTCTTGAATGGAGAGAGAGAGAGCATGAGGAGGCTGATGCTACTATAGATCAAGATCTGGGAGCCCAAATGGCCTTAAAGTGATGTGGCTTGTATAAATTTTGGGTGCTCAAAGGAATGAGAGCCTATGTGAGGTTGCTCGAGATGTTGGTGGGTTATTGGGACCCATAGAGTGAGAGCTTCAATATCGATGGGAAACCATTGACAATTGAAGTAGAGGATATTTACTTTATGACTGGTCTATCACGTCGGGGGGAGTTTGTAAACCTCAAATCACGAGGAGCAAGGAGTGGGATGAATACAGAGGAATATATCGACGCCCACTATGTAGCAGGGACTCCTAAGGTAAGGAGTCAAGTCCCTATCCAAGCAATAAACAATCTCAGTCTGAAGATCATTGTCCTAGTATTGACCAGGATCACAGGTTCAGCCTCATTGCACCAGGCATCAAGGCCACTCATGTTCTATGCAGTGCAGTGTACGAGATCCACAATGTATGACTGGTGTACCTCATTACTGGCGAATATGAAGAGCCAGTTGACAGAGTGCAAACAGGGGAGTAAAAGAAATTTTGGGTTTGCCTCTATCCTATGTAGTTTATTTTTTGAGCGGGTTCCAGTTTTGGGACCTAGATTTGAGATCCTTCCTAGAGGACCTCGCGATCCAACCATGGAACAATGGACTGAGGTGATGAGGTGGAAGGGGGGAGGTAGGGTGCCGACACCCTACAATGAGGATTTCTTCTACTGGTGGTGGTGACATGTCATTGCTCTGAATGACTATCCCTATGAGGGGATCGACTTCAGAGGAGATCCAAACATTCCACTCCTACCAGGGACCGTCTACGGTAACATAGGTATGTCAAAATGATTTTACATATTTCATTTTTTGTATTTTTGTATAATTAGGACAAAAATATTTTTGGATGGTGCTTAAGTATTGACTAGACATTTTTGCAATGTAGACGTGGGTCCGCGACGACCAGACAAATTCCCTCGACATTGGAGGAACCGGGGAGACGAGGTGGCGAGAGGAGAAGCTGAGAGGGTCCTACAAAACATGCAGGGCAACTTGTCACGTTTGAATCATAGGATACCCATGGTTAAGGTAGAGGATTTTCCTGAAGCCATGAAACAACAGGGGGTTGGTGTACCCAGGGCATGGGTATGATTCTTTCGGCGTCTCGCAAACATTGTGGTTTGCCACCATGACACACATCCGGTGCCACAAGTGTAGATGTTGTGGGATATTGTAATACCAGTTGTATATGTGTATTGAGGGTATTAGCCCCATTTTATACTATAAACACCATATTTTTTGAAATATATAAAAAGGGATCTTCAGCTTTACTTATATTTTAAAATGTGTACATTGATTAGATGGTTTTCTTTGCTTTTAATTATCTGAAAAATGCCAATCTAAAAAAAAATTATCATAAGCATCAGATACATGATTAGAACTCCTAGGAATATGATAATATGTAATAAAATCAAATTTTCGTTCTAAAATACGTACCTATAGGAATTCTCGGAGTAAAGTAGGATCGTGCATGCAGTGATGGCCGTTCAACTGACGTACAACTAACTGGGAATTTGGGTGAAATTCTAATGAATGAATGCCATGTGAGATAGAATAGCCCAAAAGTTATATAAAAACGCTATATTCAACCACATTTTTCATGGATGGCCCTAGGCATATGCCACCTGAAGACACCAATAGACCCTCAGGTGAGTAAACCACCCAAGCGGAAGAAGCCAAGTTCCATTTATAACGACTAGTCATGTCTGTGAATCCTAGGTAGACCGAAGACTCCATTGACATCTGTCAACCAAGTGAAAACTCGATAAGAAACCTAAAGACCAAAATAAAAGGGATATATACACTAAATTACATTAGTATACAGATAATTTTGCCCAATCCTGGGGCTCAAGTGTAATATCTTTTCAAGTAGAGCCCATTTCTGGGCTCGACCAACTTATTCCCTTCATAATATTCTAACTCGTAGGCTCCTTTTTTTAAAACACGTCGCATGATGTAAGGACCATGTCGCATGGGTTTAAACTTTCCTTCCCCTAGCGGTTCTTTGCCTTGATCATACAAGAGGACCAAGTCACCCTCAGTGTACAACTGAAGACATACAAACTTATCGTACTAGACCTTGACACATCTTTTGTTCACCTCGATAGCCGTAGAGGTGTCTCGACACTGCTTATCAAGACTCTCTAGGTGTACAAGACGTCTCTCAAGATTGGAAGTGTCAGGTAGGAGCACAAATGCCAACTTAAGGAAGGTATTTCACATTCAATAGGTAAAATCGACTCCACACTGTGTACTAACTGGAAAGGGGAAAATTCGGTGGCATTCTTGACCGTGGTTCGGTATGCCCAGAGTGCAAGATATAGCATGATGTTCCAGTCAGACTTACTCTAACTGGATTTTTTTTTCAAAATGGTCTTGAGAGACTCGTTGATGGCCTATACTTGTCTATTTTACTATGGGTAATAAGGAGAAGAATGACCATGTCTAAAACCCAGCTTAGCTGCTAGTTCTTCCATCATTTCATTCTAAAAGTGACTGCCATGATCAGTGACAATATCACTCAGGATACCGAACCGGGCGACAATTTGATTGAATATGAAAAATGATGTAGTATTCCCATTGGATTTAATTGTAGGCATGGCCTCAGCCCACTTATTAAAGTAGTCGATGGCCACGATAATGTGTTGATTCCCCCGAGCCGAAGTTGGGTTGTAATCGACTAAGTCCACCCCCCACTTGGTGAAGGGACTGACGGTAATGACTGGGTGAAGAGTGGTTGTATGCGAGCACATTTTTTGAGTGAACACCTCGCAGGGCTGACACTTCTTAACTGCTTCAATACAATCTTTAAAGATAGTAGGCCATAAATAATCGCCTAGCAAAATGTTTTGGGTTGTTGCAAGCCTGGATAGATGAACACCACAAGCCCCACTGTGGAAATCGTCCAGAACAGACTGAGCTTCTCTATGAGTTAAACAATGATGCAAGATATCATTTATTCCTCAACGATACAAAGTTTCACCGACGATAGTATATTTCTTAGCTTGGTATCTTATATGTCGTCAGTTATCTCGTGAGAGATGCTGAGGGAAATTCAAAGTTTGAAGATAGAGAACAATGTCTCCATACCAAAGGTCAGATGATGAGACAAGAAAATGTGGTCGTATGAAAATGAATCAACATGGATAACGTCCTCATCTAATCGTGGAAAATTGGATATTAACTATGCGATGAATAGGGATTTCTTGGATTTCGTAGGATCAAGCTCTTGTAAAATGACAATCCATTTATTATATTTTCCACCTATGATACGTCTAGTAAGGACATATTGAAATGGATTGACATCCACAACCATGGTAGTATTTCAAAGTAATATATAATGATGCAAACGTTAGACTGCATGAACGACAACCAAAGATAGATTTTTGACGTGAGAGTAATTAAGTTCAGGACCGAGTAAAGTTTGACTAATATAGTATATGACGTGCTCATGGAGCTCATAATCCTCCTGAACTAGAACCATACCAATCATATCCTCATACATGGCGATATAAATCAAGTAATCTCTATTGTAGTCAGGCGGATTCAATAGAGGATGACACCAAATCTTTCTTCAAAGCATCGAAGGAATCTTGGGCTCACTTATCCCAGATTAAATGGGTGTCCTTCTTCGAAAGACGCATGAAACCTTTATTGATAGTGGCATAGTTCACTATAAACCAATGAAGAAATTTATCTTTCCCATGTAAACCCTAAAGTTGTCTAATCATGTGCGGGGGAGGTAGCCAAAGTATTTACTCAACCTTAAGTGGATCTACCATGATCCCAGTCTTCGAAAATAGAAAACCTAAAAGACGACCAGACTTAATGTGAAAGATGCACTTGTGAGGGTTCAACCAGATTCTATAATAGAAACATCTTTCAAAAACAAGGCGAAGGTGTATAACGTGATCTTCTCTCTTGTGAGAGTGAGCAACAAGATCATCAAGGTAAGCTTCGACTATGTGCTTAAGATCGTGAAAAGCGATAGTCATGGCACGTTGAAAGGTTGCTCTGACTTTTTTAAGGCCGAAAGGCAGTTTTCGGTATGAAAAAGTACCCCAAGGAAAAATAAATGTCATCTTGTGTTGATCCTCGGGTTTGATTTGAATTTGATTATATCCTAAAAATTCGTCCATAAAATAAAATACTTCGCTTCCCGCATACTCGTCAAGAATCTGATCGATGAAAGGTGTGGGAAAGTTGTCTTTAGGATAGGCCTTTTTCAGGTCATGAAAGTCCATACATACACATATGGTTCCTTGCATATTATGTACAGGAATGGGGTTGGATACCCATTCGGTCAAGGGAACCAGGTAGATGAAGCCAACATTAAGTATCTTCTCCACCTTTGCCTTAATAGTAGGGGCCTTTCGAGGGTTGACATCTCTAAGATGTTTCTGAATAGGTTTAGCATTTGGATAAGTTCTAATCTCATGTTCGAAAATACGAGGGTCGATCCTTGACATCTCTTTATAAGACCAAGAAAATACATCTCAAAATTCCTTGAAGAGTTCAACATAGATCATGATTTCTTTTGGTGAACAATCTGCATCGATATTTACATTTTCAACCTTGCCAGGGGTACGATATATTTCGATCGTGATGGTAGGAGAAATTCTTGCCATATTTCCTTTGGCATAAATTCCATGCATATCAAGTGGAACTACGGCATGACCATCTATCTCACTCAAAGTAGATCGAAAGTCATCTTGTTCAATTCTTTCAAGCTTTGGGAGAAAATAAGAGTGGTGATGCATATAATCCCAAGGTTTGTCGAAACTATTCATGGCTTCGATGATGGCTTCATCCGAAGGCAAAGTCCCATCGAGGAAATCATGTGAATAGGATAATGAAGTGGCCCACATGGGCCTAGACACAAGATCCTCCTCATTCGTCGGCGAAGGAACAAGATCGGGATCGATGAAAGAGTCGAGAATATATTGATACACAATCTCTACTGCTGATAGTGGCATCGCCATTCCAGCATGAAACTGAACTTCACAAGACAAAGTCAGGGAAGGTAGGGTCCACAGGTCACTAAAATAAGAAGTGTGGAAAGGAATGGACCTCCCTGTCGAGACGAGCCTACTAGACATGGCATAAACATGATGACTCGGTGATGAGAAGTTGAAAGTACCCATAAGAGAAGAATACATTTTGACACTGATATTCTCAGTTGTCAGTTGAGAATTGTCGATCATTGGGATCGATGGTCCAAGAGATGCGTTAGGACTAGAGCACGCAAAGGATAATTGATTGATCGTCACAATATTACCTTCATGAGGAAAACGAAGAGTACAAAAGATAGACAACACGACGACGATCATAGCATAAGTCCAATTACGACCTAGTAACAGGTTATAATCAAGAGGTGCATCAACTACCTCTACATCCACCTCTACCGTCTTCCCACCTAACTGGACCAAAAAGGAAGGGAGAATACCGTGAAGTCAGAAGGAATGAGCATCAAAGGTATTCAACATGTTCGATGACTTGGAAATATTCGGAGAACCGAAAGATTTCCAGCAGACTAGGGACATCACACACGTAGCAGCGCCTTCATCAACAACCGCACATTTGATGGTATACTTTATGTACTCCACGTGGATTTGGAAATCCACATGGTAAGGAAAGAAAGGCCTAACATCTTGTTGGACAACTTAGAGGGGGGGGGGGGTGAATCAGTTGTTACTGTTCTTAAACAATTATTCCCATTTTAAACTCTTTACATAACACTCAATACCGATCACAATAATGTAGGGAATTAAGAAATAGAGTATTCAACATCAATCACACACATGAAATATACAGAGATAGATATTTTCTAAGGAAACCCATAAAGGGAAAAACCTCTTCTTCTTGATATGATAAGTATCTTTATTTTCTATACATTATCATTCTTATGAGCTCCAACTTCTCTTGAGGCTACAACCTTTGTTTTACAAGCAACAACTCTCTGGTTTCTCTAGCACCCACCAGAAGGAAGCACCAACTCCCTGAGTGTTCCATAAGCAACTGAATGGAAGCACCAACTTCCAGTCACACAGGAACCATCCTGTATAACAAAGAACAATAGTTCTCCCTTGCACCACCCTGGATTTTTCTGGCTGCAACCAGATGGAAGCTACAACTCTCTATGTTCAAGCACCCACTTGAAACTCTAAGGACAATAGTCCTCCCTACCACCCTGATTATAAAAACTTCATTACTGAAACTTATTACAGTGATACAGTGTTTTTCAAAGGCTTACCAGTCTCATCACTATTCTTCTACACTGCTCTGCTCTTCCTACGTGCCTCATCTTTCTCTTCCTCTCTCAGATATACATTTTTGTTCTATGTCTTTCTTCTGCACTTTATGATCTGTGTATTATTTCCATTCTATGTGCTACACCTCTTCTTTTCATTTCTGCTGCTACACACAACATGCTTCTACCCACATGAATAAATATCAACAGAAGCCGCCATCTCTTCTCTGTTATGCATATATTTATCATGCCAAGTCCTCTGCTAGATCATACACCTAGCTCTTCATTCTCTTTGGCGATTATGATGAGTCTACTCTTCATCAGTGGTCATTATCCCAAGATTCTTTGTCTTCTCTGGTAGTTACAATATTCAACGCTTTTCCATCTGTCAATTGTGTCTATGATGAGTCTTCATCCTACTGGTAGTTACCTAGATACTCTTCATCTCCTCTAGTGATCACCCTAAAGCTCTTCGAATTCTCTGGCATATGCAATCACTTCATTTCTGGCAGTTACAATCAGCTCATTCCAGCAGTTACAGAGGGAACCTCTGCGCACTCATCCCTTTGGTACATTTTCCCTTCCTCAGAAAAACTTCATAGCAAGCGCTAGCTTTTATTTCTAAGCCCCTTCCTTTTACGTGACCATTGGCAGTGACCAAACACCTATTCAAAAGGAACTTCCCGATCTACTGAACTCTGAAGTGGAGCACAGAGATGTGCCAACTCCTCCCTCGATATGACCTTGGGTGACGATATCATGTGACCAAGAGATTGCGGGCGTGTCCAAAGGTGGTGTAGATCAAACTACTTTTCGTCCCACAATTTACCTCCAGTTGCCATGTACCCTTTCTCCAAAACCATGGTTTCAATTGTGTCCCACTCACGAAAAATTAAGACATGAGCATGTTCTAGCCCCACAATGTGATGGGACCATCAATCTTATGATCTTAATGGTGCTCCTAAGTGGATGGATAAGATTGGACGGTTTATTTCACAGAAACAAATCAATGGTTAGATTTGATCCCTACACTCATCCGTTCATTGTTTAATACGAAGGCTAGGACTTAATCAAACATTGAGATGGATGGATTTCGAAACTTCACCCTTTAGAACTTTGGGATTTCAGTTTTTCAAACTTACACTATCCTTTCACTATACTATGATCAACAGTTGAGAGTACACCCGAAGTGATATTTCATATCAAATGACTCATGTCCTTGTTGAGGTGGTCCACTGACGTGGGTGAGATGTGTAGGTAGTGTAGTGGAGAGTGGAGGCAGAGCACGGTAGTGGAGTGTGACCTGTGGCGGGTAGTGGAGTTTGACGTCGAAGCACAGAGGTGGTATGTATGAGTGGTTTGGTGGTCTACTTGGAGGGGGGGTCAGGAGGTAAGTGGTAATGAGAGAGGGGGGTCCAAGTTAATAGAAAGGTGATGTGTATGAGGGCCCCACAAGGAAAATACCACCAACTCAACCCCCCCCCCCCACAGTTAAAGGAAGAAATATCGGGGGGTCCGATATGCCCTGTCGACCATAGATCTGAGTCCCTGATTCTTGACTGCTAATATTAGAACTCCCTTTACCCAACTTATCATGTCCTTCCACTTTAGAATGATCTGATGGCTGGGATCTTCTTTGGATGATCCGATGGTCGAGAATGTATTTTAGCTCTCCAAGTCTTTAGACTTTGGGAATTTAAAATCTCAAACTGAATTCTTGAATTGATATTTTTCCAGAGAGTAACCTCCTCACATATTTATACCCGAAATGAATGTCATTCGTTGCATTAGGATATTATATCAATGACCCAATCTGTCTATGATGCAACTCTTCTAGCGTATCATGTCCTTCCACATAGAATGATCCAACGATTGATGGAAATTCTCGTTTGATCCGATGGCTGACAGGTATTTAGATAATCAAATTCTCAACTCTTTATCCCCATTTAACTTACCCTTCAATTAATTTGATCCAACGGTCGACAGATATTTCGGTGATCATGATCTCAGATCTCAACCCTTGGTTATCTTGTCCTTCCACTAATTCAATCTGACGGTCATCAAATTTTCTCCAGATCTGATGGTCCACATTCATTTTGGATTTTGGTCTTCGGGTAATTCAACTTTCAAGTTGCCAATTATTTCGAAGTGAGATTCCTCGAAGGGTAACCTCCTCGTAAATCCACTCGATCTAACGATTGATGGTATTTTGGATCGATGATCCAACGACCACTGTCGCTCTTTCTCTTGAGTTTCTGATATCCCCGACTTAGAATATTTTTTAAGTGTTCATGGGTCTCGACCTTTACTCCTCCTGCGAGTCCGTCTCTTGGACCTCGTCTGCAATTATGGAAACTGCTATCTCTTCTGAGCTTTCTTGTTTCTTCATATTGTTTGCTTCTCCTCTTGAGCTTATTCTTTTCTTGTAAAACATCGGTGTTGTTGTTCTTGTCATCAATGAAAAACACATATTGTTGTGTCCCTTTCGTCACCTAAATGAGAAAAAAGAGGGACACTTACAAGTCTCGTTGGGTTAGCTAGACAAGACATAAATGAATGCAAGAGTTAGAAACATCAAGCATAGGAAACAAACAAAACAACTAAATTAATAACAATAAAAGAAACTAAACTAGAGTGCATAAGGATATTAGAATAAAAAAATAAACAACATTAATTCCACCAATGGATAGATTGTATTAGTGGGAAAACACCAAAGAGAAAGGGAGAATTATGGGTCCCCTCTTCCTCCAAGGGAGGGCTCTTTAACCCCCAATGATTAAGCTCTTCTTACAAATAACAAACTAGAAGGAAATAGTGAAGAAATCCAAATCTTATTCACTCAAGCGGTGACTTGAATAGCTCAATGAAATGGTGCTTGTATGCTCTAATGAGGAAAGAGGTTCCTTACAGGAGAATAGAGGCAACATAACAATACAAATAGACTCTTGGAAATATAGTACACCCATGGCCTCTTTTTATAGCACATCTTTGAGGCATTATCAAACTGGTCTTTAGTTTGAACAAGGGGCTCTTTAGGGAACCCTTAGGTCTTTGACCATCCCCCCACTCGAATTCAGGTCAGATTTGAGTGTTAAATCAACTTGAGAGATGGACCATAAGTTGGTTTGGGGCCAACAATAACCATAAATGCACAATTCTACAGGAGTGCGTGGATTTTAGCATACACAGTCGTGCGTCGGGCGCATGTGTGATTTTCTGATGTTTCTAATTTGTGCATGTGCATGTATGCCCTGTACTTCTTCTATGAACGTTAATTTTTTAAACAATTTTATCGTTTTGTGTCCTTTGGAAATGCATTTTGGAAGTTGTGGGTGAACTAATAGGTGTTTGGAGATGCTGGATTCCTGTAACCATTTGCGGATGAAATTTTAGTGATAAAAGATGCCCCCTGATGTATGCGGTTAGGAGCATACGTATAGCTGAAATGCATCAATGTTTCTTCTATTGAGAGTACCTTTGTAAGAAAGAGTATTGAGGGGAGTTGCAAGAGAGACCCACTGGAAGGAGAGGGGAACCTGTAGGACCCAAACCTTTCACAAGGTGTGGAAAAATAAAACTGTGTACAAACGAGGTGGGCATGCCCCATGCTCATGTCATGTAACTCAAAAATGTATAAGACAGTAACTGAAACTGTGTGTTGGTGTAGATGACTGCAGTGCCCTTAGGGGAATATTGATAATGGAAGAGGACAATTTTGATGGTGAACAAACTCTAAAAAGAGGCGATGACACCTATAAGAAGTGTTGATGATTCATAGCATTGATGGCCCAACACTTTTTAGAGGTGTTTGGAAAATATAAGATCAACTACAAATAGTTGCAAAGTAAGACCCACTGCAACATGAGCAGGTGTTCAAGTTGAATATCGTGGGGGTCAACAACAACAGAGAGAAATGATGGTTCTCTTTGTGCCGTCTGAGACTCTTCATTGTGAAGGTAATGAGAGTCAAGATACTGTCGCCCATCTGGAAACTGTGTTGATGTCGACAAAAAGGGATATGTGACTCCAAGAAGCGAAGGGCTTCATGAAATCTATTGGAGAACATCAAGAACTTATGAGGAACATGGAAAGAATCAAGAAGTGGTGAGACTCAAGACTACCCTTGGTTGGGGATATATGTAAAGGATGAGTGGTAGCAGCCGTGAAACTAAATCTAGCGTCAAGGGGATGACTAGGCATGGGTAAATTGTGCTAGAGGCGTGAAAAAATGGACAAATGCAGAGATCAAAGATATATGGATTGCAATATAATCGAGGTTTATGGATGATGTCAACAAGGGTAGGAGGTGAAAAATGCCCCAACCAAGGGCGATAGGGGTTGCTTTGTTGGAAAATGAAGGTCACTAAAGGAGACAATAGAAAGCTATGTAAATGCAGGAAAACAAAGGTTTTGTACAATTACCAAATACAGTGCAAGATGGCTTGGCCGGTGAGGGCGCAAGTTGTTTGGAAAATAGGTAGGGAGTGGGGGGGCATAGTGTTGGTTGTGGAGCCTGATTATCTTCCTAATGCAGAGGTCCTTGATTTTAGCCGTGTCTATACCCCATGAAGTATTTACACCCCAGAAGTATGTACACTCTTCCACACGGGGGAGTGCAGAGGGGGGGGTACCCCCTCTGCGGGGTCTGGGGGGTCCATCCCCCCGGCTGGGGGGTCTGGGGGCAAGCGGACCCCCGAAGCAAAAATTGCCTTATAAAAGTATATTGTAATTTCATTGTAAATCTGGACCGTTCATTATAAGGTCACAGATCTAACGGTAGAGATTATGTTAGGGTTTTTGGCCTAGAAGGCAACCCTCTTTTATGAGGGAAATGTATTGCGGCTATGTATGAGGGTGAATATTGTATTCTGAGAGAGGAGACTATGAGAGAAAGAAGAGGAAGTTACAACGGGTTTTGCTGTAGGTTGTATCCCTTCATTTGCTGGATAATAATAAAGGAAGGACCTGGCAATTTCTCTGGTGGACGTAGCCCACACTGGGTGAACCACGTAAATCTGTGTCTCTCTCGTATTGTGTGTCTTCTGTGTTTTTGTTTCTGCATTTGTTTTATTTTATTGCTCTGTGGTCCTGTTTTTCTAACAACTGGTATCAGAGCGTAAGGTAACTTGCAGGAAAAGAGGGTTCCTGGTTCGAGTGGGAGCAATGTCAGAAGATGGAAAGTTTAGGGTCGAGAAATTTAACGGCCAAAACTACCAGTTATGGAA
>ML776858.1:370265-381734 GCA_009831015.1 Picea engelmannii | reverse complement strand
AATTCCAGAGGAGGAATGGACAGGAAAAAAGGTAAACTATTCTTTTTTGAAAACTTTCGGTTGTGAAGCATTTGTCCATATTGATAAAGAAAATAGAACAAAGCTTGAGGCAAAATCCAAGAAATGTACCTTTATTGGATGTGTTCAAATGGTGATGAGAGCAATAAATGAACAAGATTCTTTGTTTATAATTTTTGGACCTTCACAATATATCTCGCAATCATATGCAATCACAAGAGAATAATATATAAATTAATTAACAAATAAACATACATGTCGGTAGGTGGTTATTGTTCATGTGGGAGAACAAAGAAAACAAATGCTCGTGTCCTAAAATACGTAATGTCCTTCCTCTCAAATAACACTGGACCTTCCAATAACACTCAAGAGTGGGGTTTGAAGCCACCATAAGAGGAACTAGTGAAGGATGAAATAATCAGTTATAATGAGGGGTAGAGGGGGCATATCCCAAAAGAGTTGGCGATATTTCCCAATAGCCACACAAAATATGATCAAGGTGCAATTACAACCCACAATTGCCACCTAGGTAGATGTCCTAAAATTTGGTCACTAGGTACCTCGGTCAAAGTGCGACATTTAGATTTTTGGCCTCAGAAATGGGTCATGGGATGGATCACGTCCAAGAGGTGGGTGCCTCAAGGGGGGACCCACAGAAAAACCAGACCTCATCCTTCAACCCTTCATGGGTATCTCCATGCCTTATGGTGTAGGAACACTTGACTTGGAAGATTTAAAAGTTCCCTATTTGTCAACTTCTAATGTTTGAAGATGTGAGAACTAGATAACGGGGAGTTATTTGGATTCCTATCCTCGAGATCCTACCTAGACTAAAAAATTTCTTTTGGCACCTCCTATGGAGGAAAACTTAGTGAGTTTTTAGAAAAATTTTAGCTGTGGTTGTTTGAGGGATTGGGGGTGTGAACCAATCTCATTTAAATTAAGTGGTAGTGGATAGTTTCGTCAAGAAAAGGGTGGGGCGTTTCAAAATCCATTTGGAGGAAACTTACTTCAACCTCCACGATTCTATATGAAACTATGTGAGTAAGTAGTGACTTTGTGTGTGAACAAGTGAAAGTGTGCCAAATTTTTAATAATTTAGGTTTCACCTTGCAGCATGTGGACTTCGTGTGGTCCTTACAAGTCTTGATTACCTAATTTACTAGATGTGATTGGTACAACCTTGCGGAATTTTAAAGTCCCTAGAGAACTAGCATGTGGACATGTGGGTCCTTACCAATCCTTTAACTCCCTAGTGTGATTTAATCTAAGAAAGTTTCAAAAGACTATCCTATATTGTAGATATGTGGGCATGTATGGGTCCGTTACAAAATCTTTAAACTCCCCTAGTGATGTAATCTATGAAGGTAGATTCAAAACTATCCTATTTTTGTAGCATGTGGGCATGTATGGGCCCTTACAAATTTAAGATTTTTTTGAAAAGAAACTAAGAGGAGTCCCGAGGGGGTTTTTGTCCTCTCCTAAATATTTTGTCTTTAAGGGAGATGAAATTTTCCTCTCAATCATCTTTCTAATTCTCAAGATCACTCTATGGCGCGAGAGAAGAGCATACTCAATGATTGATGTTCAATTTCTTGTCCCAATGAAAGTGTTATTATATGTGATATAGAATGATTCCAACTTAAACTCTAATCAAAGAAAGCCATCCATGTGGCAAAATGAAAGCAAAAAGAGGATAAATATATGGGCCTTCAACAGATCACAAAAACCCTTACAACGTTTGAATTTCTGGATAGATGTGCAGGTCACAAAGTAGACAAAGGCGCATGTGGCGCCAATGCGCAAATAAAAAATGACCTTTTGGCATAGGTTCGTAGAATGTGCTGAGAAACACAGTGCATTTGGTGCACATGCTCAGAAGATGCACCCGTGGGTTAAAACACCCATGCACTTTCTTTTACACGAACGAGAAGAAAATTTTGGGTGAAATTCTCTCAGCTCAGCTCCGAATTTAGCTTCTTGCGGGCAATCTTGGGCTGGTCATGGTTCTTGCAAGTTAAATAAACCAAAAATAAGTGCTCAAATAAACCCAAGTGGGGAGGAAATTGATACCTATCCCTGGTGGAGTCGCCAATATGTTGTGTCCTTTTCGTCACCTAAATGAGAAAAAAGAGGGACACTTACAAGTCCAGTTGGGTTAGCTAGATAGGATAGAAATGAATGCAAGAGTTAGAAACATCAAGAATAAGAAAGAAAGAAACAAACCAATCTAATAACAATAAAAGAAACTAAACTAGAGTGCATAAGGATATTAGAATCGAAAAATAAACAACATTCATGCCACCAATGGATAGATTGTATTAGTGGGAATACACCAAAGAGAAAGGGAGACTTATGGGTCCCCTCTTCCTCCAAGGGAGAACTTTTGAACCCCCAATTATTGAGCTCTTCCTACAAATAACAAACTATAAGGAAATGGTGAAGAAATCCAAAGATTATTGACTGAAGAGGTGATGTGAATAGCTCAATGAAATGGTGCTTGTATGCTCCAATGAGGAAGGAGGTTCCTTACAGAAGAATAGAGGCAGCATAAAAATACAAATAGACTCTTGGAAATATAGTGCACCCATGGCCTCTTTTTATAGAACATCTTTGAGGCATTATCAAACCGGTCTTTAGTGTGAGCAAGGGGCTCTTTAGGGCACCCTTAGGTCTTTGACCAACCCCCCACTTGGATTCAGCTCGGATTTGAGTGTCAAGTCAACTTGGGAGATGAACCACAAGTGGGTGAGGGGCCGACAATAACCATAAATACACCATTCTATAGGAGTCTGTGGCTTTTAGCATACACAGTTGCACGTCGAGCGCATGTGCGCTTTTCTGACGTTTATGATTTGTGCATGTGCACACGCACCCTATTTTTCTTCTGCGCATGTTAATTTTTTAACCAGTTGTATAGTTTTGTGCCCTTTGGAAATGAATTGCCATGGGTGAAATAATAGGTGTTTGGAGATGCTAGATTCCTATAACCATTTGCAGATGAAATGTCAGTGATAACACACACTTTCCTATAAAACATGCCAACAATATCCCCCTTTGGCATTGATGGCAACCCTAAAAGTCTTATGCTTGGACCTCCAACTGTAGCATCCAGACCACTCCTTTTCTCCCCCTTTGCCATCAATGTCAAAGAAAGCATGCTCCCCCTGAGCTGTTGTAGTACTTTGTAGAGGTATCAGATATTCAACCAACACATACTCCCCCTGACAGGATGGAGACTCTTAGGTTGATAATGGGGTCACGCCGAACTTCTGGCGTAGATACTCAAACTGAGCTTTTGCAAGTGGTTTAGTGAAGATATCAACAATATGATCTTTGGATGGAATATAATGCAAAGAAACAATAGTGTTGGTCACTTGTTCCCTCAACAAGTGATACTTGATGGGTATATGCTTGGTCTTGAAGTGAAATACATGATTCTTTGACACACTGATTACACTAGTATTATCAAAATGAATTGGGATCGATGCAGTATAATTTACCTCCAAATTTGCAAGTGCTTGTATCATCCATGATACTTGGTTACAACAAGTGTCAGCTACAATGTACTCAGCTTATGTAGTCGATAAGGAAATGGAACCTTGCTTATTGCTCAACCATGCTACAAGAGAATCTCCTAAGAAGAATTCACCTCCACTCGTGCTTTTCCTTTCATCCATGCATTTATCCCAATCAACATCTAAATAGACTGACAATTGAAAATTTTGATTCCTAGGATGCCATAGCCCATAGTTCATTATTCCTTTCAAATATTTGAATATTATTTTGACGGCTATCAAATGACTCTGTTTAGGTGTAGACTGATACCTTCCTACCATTCCAACAACATGCATTATGTCTGGATGAGATGTTGTGATGTACAACAGGATGCCTATGATAGACTTATATGAACTCTGATCAACATTAGGTGAGTCATCATCCTTGCTTAGCTTGCATCCAATGACCATAGGTGTGCTGACAGGTGTAGAATCTTCCATTTGAAACCTTTTCAATATTTCTCTTAGATATTTCTCCTAAGAAAGAAATAGTCCTTCAGACCTCAGAGTAATTTGCAAATCAAGAAAAAATGTTAGTTCCCCTATCATAGACATTTCAAATTCAGACTGCATGGTAGAAGAAAACCATTTTACTAGTGAAGCATTATTACTTCTGAAGATGATGTCATCTACATAGACCAACACAATGAAAAAATCATTACCCTCTATTTTGATATATATATATATATATATTGTTTTCAACTGTTCCTCTCTTGAACCCTTTGTCTTGAAGATACTTATCTAGTCTGTAGTACCAGGCACGAGGAGATTGTTTCAACCCCTATAAGGCTTTCTTCATCTTTCAGACAAAGTCAAGGTTATCTGACAGTTGGAAACCTTCTAGTTGTTCCATCTATACTTCTTCTTTTAGATATCCATTTAGAAAAGATGACTTGACATCCATTTGATATACTTTAAACTTCTTATGAAAAACACAAGCAAGAAACATTCTAATAGCTTCTAATATTTCTACGGGCGCAAATGTTTCATCAAAATCCAGTCCTTCTATTTGAGCATACCCTTTACAGACAAATCTGGCTTTATTCCTGACAATTTGTCCTTGTTCATTCATTTTATTCTTAAACACCCATTTGGAGCCAATTTCATTCTTATCTACCAGTCTAGGAACAAACTCCCAAGTATTGTTCTTCTCAATCTGATCCATTTCCTCGTTCATTGTGTTGTGGTGGGAAATCCCCCTATGGACTAGCACTTAGGGTTATATTATGCATGCAAATAAGACCGAAATAATCCTACTTTGTACCGTCATCCTAGACCTAATCCCCATTTCTTTTAAGCAAATACATGGTTAAACGAACATACCTTTTTCCAGATGTTCGATGTCGATCCTTCTTCATGCTTGATTGCTTGCTTGTAGCTATTCTCCCAAGACTGAACTGCCTACAAAACAAGCAACAAACTCTACATGCATTTGTTCTACAAATTAATGGGTTAGAGGTTCAAACATATATTCACTAAACTATGAAGAACTCATATAGTGGGACGGGAAAAGCATTTCTTTATTATTAACTTTAATGAATCAACTTACAATGTCGAGACCGGCCACTGCTCCGCGAACATGATCCTAGGCTCCTCTTCAAATGTATTCCAACTTCTTTGCTTTGTATATCTCTTTGCACAAGGATGACTAAAGGGTTGGGACAATGGGAATGTGCAATTGGGTAGAGTTTCTTTACTCTTATTCTCCTCTTCCAAATAGGACCCCTAACCCTTCATTTATAGGCTAGAAGAAGCTAGGTATATGGATGAACCCTCGGCCATGAATGGCCAAAAGATTTAGTTAACTCACCCAAAGTTGTGTGTTCCATCGACAACTTTCCTTTTTTCGTGATTTTGTAGGTACACGCAGTGTTATAACCCTAAAATGCACCACACAGGCTTACCTGGCATCAAGCCAACTCATGTATTTTCCTTGCCAAAGCCATGCTGAATAAAACCTTGAAAAACCACTTAAAATAAGCAACCCGCACCCTAACCTAACACTGGGCACGTTGGAACGCTTGCTGCCCTTCTACTGCACACGTTGGAATGCGAGTTGGGCCACTACAGCCTGCGTTTACCTAACAAAGCAAAAAATTAGGAAAGTTTCCACCGGTACGAAAATCTTTTGGTCAGTTAACTGGAACTCCCCGCCATGCATGGTCGAGAGTTCATCTAAAACCCTAGCCCCTTCTAGCCTATAAAAGAAGGGGTAGGGGTACTATTCAAAGGAGGAAAAATCATAGCAAAGAAACTCTGCCCAATTGCCGAATTCGTTTTGTCCAACCCTTTAGCCTTTCCTCAAGCTTTAGGAGAATTAAAGCAAAGCAGTTGGAGGACAAAGAAGAGGAGGAGCCCAGGATCAGGATCGAGGAATGGTGGCCGGTCTCTAAAATCATTGTAAGTTGATTCATATTGAGATTAATGAAAAAGATACTTTTCCCGTCCCAAATACATGAGTCTTATCTATGTTATTTGATTTGTGTTTAATCTCTAACCCTCTAGTAGAAAAATAGCATGCATGCATAGTTTTGTCTTGATTGCAGGATCGCGTTTTGGAAGGAGCAGCAGAAGTAAGGAGATAAATCTCAATGGAGGATCTACACCAACCGTCGATAAAAAGGTTAGTTGGTTCTTCCCCTACTTGCTTGTGAAAAAGGGTTTTAGATTTAGGGTAGAAGGTCAAAAGTAGCTTATGAAGGGTCATGATCTGCATACAAGTTTAAGCCCTAGCTTGTTAGTCTGTAGGGTAGAATACCCCACAACAGAATTGGCGACTCCACTGGGGATATTTTACTCTTAGTGTTTCCGGATTTGGTTAAAAATCTTTTGGGTAGTTCAAAGAAGCTCAGTCTCTGTTTCTTTGTTTATTTTTGTTGTCTGTTAGGTCAATGCTAGCAAGGAACCTGGTTATCAATACCATTCTTCCTTGATTGACGCTTGACATTTATTCTCGGGACACACAGAGGTACACGCGGCCTGCAGAAGCCCTGCACGTGTGTAACCCACGCCCTAACTGTCTACAACACGCGTTTTCTCACGTGCTGAAGTGGTTTCAGTAGCGTGTAGCTTTTAGGAAGCTTGAGAGGCAGTCTTCTCTTCCCTGTCAGAAGTTTACCTTCTCAGGGGGTTTCTGGATCCTGTCTGGGTCTTGTAGGTTTATTGTCTTGTTATTCAGTCTGCCTTTTTGTGTTAGTCATTCATTGCATTTATTTTCTTTTTGCAAATTTTCTTTTTCTGTTGAAGTGCTCGCATCCGAGCCTTTCAGAGACCCTGGTTGTCAATACCAGAGGCCTTTTTCAGGACTGGACTGCCTGTGTGTTGTTTTATCTTGGCTTTTATACAGACCCGCGGCCTGTTTAAGGCTAGCCCGCGGGTACCCGCACTCTGTAGTAGCTCAGCACGCGTTTGCACGCATGTTGTCTTGGTGACAGTCGCGGGCTTGTTTGGTAGATTTTCAGCTTGGGTGGTGCAGTCATTCCCTCCTGTGGTGAGAAGAGCTTTTCTCAAGGGTTTAGAGTCTGGAGCTGCACAGTCAGTAGGTTGGGGCATCTTATCCTTAACCCGTGTTTGTTAATTCATGTTTTGATAGAAAAGACAAAAGAGAAGAAATATTTGTTTGATGGTTTTTAGGCAAGTGTTAAAATTGGTACTGTTTTGATTGCTTTGTTGCATTTTTGTGCTCTGATTCTGTTTGCGATCTGCGCTTTAAGCCAAAGTTTTTTTTTTTTATTCTCTTGGTTTTGTTCTTGTCAACATTTTTCCTCCTTGTGTTATTTTACAACGAAATAAAAAACAATTTCTTGTTTCATTTTCTTCTTAGTTTGAAGATTGTGTTGTTGCATCAGTAGCTAGGAAAGAAGTCTTTTTGCATAAGTTCTTGTAGTGCATTTTGGGTATAAGTAGCTCGCAGATCTGAGTGAAAAGTTCTCTTTATTTACTGCATGAAATCTTAGTAAATTTGAAAAAGAAAAGAAGTCTTTCATTGAAAAGTTGCTGGTTTTGCATTTTAGTAAAAGTTTTTGTTTCCCCGCATTTTGTTCATTTTTCTTTGAGTCTTTTTACACACCATCAGTTTCACTTTCGCACCTTGTGAATTTTAAAAATCCCATTAAAAGCAACGCTAATTAAAATCAAGTAGACTTTTCTGTTTGTAGGGTGCATACACTAGCTCAGGAATAGGGCCTTGGAATAGGTTGGAGAGTAAATTCTCCAAGGCCACCCAAACCAAACATTGGAGTCTGTCAATAGGGAGTGTAGAAGTCCAGTTATAGAAAGTTATTCAGGACCCCCCTCTAACACAGGGGCTAAACACGAGGTCGCGTAAGGAAAGGTAGCCGAGATAACCTTTCCAAAGATGGACCGAGCGTTGTGGAGAACACATATTGAGGATCTGTTAGGGGATTCTGTCGTTTACATTTTCCATGGAGCTTCATGGGTCTCAAATCTGTTCGAGGTCCTCAGTTTTCTTCTGGACCATTTGCTCTCGATACCCTTGACAGGTTTCGGGTTTGATACCCTGCTCATTGTGGTCTACCCGACTACTGACTGTACTCGCCTGATGATTGTTCACGTGCTGGCAAACT
Source organism: Picea engelmannii (assembly GCA_009831015.1). Taxonomy (NCBI): domain Eukaryota; kingdom Viridiplantae; phylum Streptophyta; class Pinopsida; order Pinales; family Pinaceae; genus Picea; species Picea engelmannii. Next base: position 373,573 of record ML776858.1, on the reverse strand, counting down.
AGTTGCCAATATTTTCTAGGGACATACACGGGTGACTGCGGGGGTATACCGCGGTACCTAGGACGGACATCAAACCAACGCTTTGCAGAGTATACCCAGAGGGTGCTTCCATATTCGAGTTGCACTTGCACTGGTAAGTTGCTCTAGTGTTGGTTGTTGTAACTGTTCTTCCAACTAGTTTAGTGCTTGCTTGATTTATCTTTTAGGGGCTTTCTTTTAGTGCATGTTACTGTTTGTTCGTGTAGAATACCTTAGTGTGTCGTGAATCTTCTCACACAGTGGAGGATTCGGAGCTCCGCCGGTCACGAAGGTTTCTGGGCCTGCCGCCGTTTATACTGGAGCCACCCCCGCCACCATTGAGGCGGAAGCTAGACCATCAAGGGTCTTTCGAAGCAACTGGGGCTTTTGAGCCCGAACAACCCCCCTAGGAATCGACCGCCAATCTTGTATTGGTTGAAACCTCAAACACTGATACTTGGCCGGATATTATTGTGCCAATTCAATTTTACGAACGCCTGTCAGTGCCTAACCCAGTGATGGAACCAAACTCTGTTACTTCATCTTGGATTTCTTCCATTCCCATCGCTGTTACTACCACATGATAAGATTCTCCTAACTTTCCTTTGTTGGCGGTCCGAGCCACCATGGTCTCGGATGCAACTACGTCGTACAGTGGCCCGACGCCATCCATCATGGCAGCCACACCTCCTCACACACCTAGTGCGACAGGCGCTCCGTTTTCATACGGTATGCCTAGTTCAGGTACGAGTCTTGCACTCACTTCTTCCACTTTACAGACTTTGGGTCTGGGGGCAGGGAGCTCTAACGCTCCTCTGCAAGGTCAAATCGGGGGCATTCCTGTCCCTTTCAATGCTTTTCCTTACGCTGGGGGTCATATCCCTCCTTCATCCCTTTCGCTTATGGATTGCATCAGGAGTTCGCCAGGCAGCGTGCACACACGAGTCCACTTGGAGCCGGGAGTCAAGGAATACCTGTGCAAACTCAGTCAGTAGGTTCATCACCATTTCTTTGGAACGGGATGTTCGGTAATAACACTTTAACATCCGCTGCTTTCCCATCAGGGGGCACACCCATTTTTGGACAGTCTACGACGACACAGGGTACTATTCCTGCGCTGGGGGCACATATACCAGGACCTTGGAACTCAGCACAAGGATCCGTTCCATCCTCTGGAATGTCGTTCTGGGGTAATTCTTTCCACAGCCAATGGAACCCCAGACAGACTTCTATGCCTCTTCCATCAAGACCGGCATGGGGTAATCCTTCCCAAAGTCCTTCAAACACGATGAACGCCCAACATCCTATGTCCTTCATGGGAAATCATTAAACAATGTCTCCTCAAATGCAAAACCTTACACTGGTCAGGGCCACGGTTTCTACCAAAACCCTGGCCAGCAACCAAACTATTCCTAGCAACCTGGTGCCAGTCCAACTCCAGGACCCTTTTATCCTAGCTATCAGCAGCAACCCAAACTACCTTTCTTGGCGATGTTACACTTGCTAGATTTAACACGGTTGTTGAATGATCCTATCTGTCACGATCTGCGTTGGCCTCCTATGCCAACGAAGTTGCCTTCGGACATTCCAAAGTTCGAAGCCAAGCCTAATGAAGATCCAGGTGATCACGTGACCACTTTCCACTTATGGTGTTCATCTAACTCACTGAAAGATGACTCCATCCAGTTGCGATTGTTTCAATGCACTCTGATTGGGAGTGACGCGAAATGGTACATAGAGCTTGATCGTTCACGATATTCCTCTTTTGGTGAATTGGCGATGGCCTTCCTTGACCATTTCCAGTTACCTGTGAGATACGACGTCGGCATAGAGTTGCTAACCAATTTCAAGCAGACGTCAGCGGACCATATCTCAAATCATATTCGAGAGTGGCGACGCCGAAAGAGTCTGATCAAAGTACCCGTCCCACCAGCATTCCTGCTTGAGTGGTTCCTTAAGTCTTTAGTTCCGCAGCTATCCAAAGACGTTGCGACTTCAGGGGTCTTCTCCGAAGAAGATGCCATCATGAGGGCTCAACAGTTTGATCTTTTCTACTCTCAGTCTGGTCTCTTGTACACCATCCTGCCGGATGCACCATGATCGATTCTGGACAAAACCAGACAGAGAGCCGGACCACATGCCGATGGTATAGCTGGTTCGGCACAAACCAAGCCCGCTGAGCAATTGACAAAACAATTGCAGCATTTATCTATACAACACTCAGCGGCCAACCAGACTACTGCTTTGGCTGCTCCTCCTACTCAAACGTCGGAAGTACACTCCGTACAGATGACTAACCCAAAGGCCAACCAGCAGCCTGAAGGAAAGAAAAAACAACGCAAGAAGAGTAAGGGGGATAAGAAACCAAATGATAGATCTGGCAAGGGCACTACTGAAAAACGGAAGGCGAGGTATCCGTGCAACTTATGTACGGAAGACCACCCAACCCATCTATGCCCTCGACTTGCAGAGGCCCAGAAGTTTGTCACACAACAACAACAAGCCGTGTTGACTAATCCCTTTCAGCATGGGCAAAATTTAACTCAAGCCTCTGCAAGTACGGAGGGGGGCAGCCAAGAAAACTGCCCTCCCCCAAACAATTCATCGTCCGTGAACGTATACATCATGAAAAGTGACGCTTTCATTACGACTAGAGCACACGACTATAGTAAACCAAGCACCTATGATAAGGGAAAAGAAGCCAAGATCCCATCTCTTCCTCTATAGATCGAGAAGACGTTGGGTGAAATAATGACGCGCATCCCAAAAGGTGTGTTCAAACGCGCTTCTCATAATCCAAACGCAAGGGCCGCCCAGAACTACTCTGTGGTGGAAGATTTATCACAAACCCCTTGTGCTATGTTTGCTTTGGAGGTCCTCCAAAGTTGCCTTGCTCAAAGGAAAGCCTTGTTGACTGCTTTAGGCTCTACTGAGACTTGTAACCCGGGTACCATCATGTTAGATATGACTAACTTGAAACCTCATTTGCCTTACCACATCGCATTCCAGATAGTAGTGGCTCATCCCACGAAATTTTTTACACGGAATATCTTCCGCACGGTGGTAGATGAGGGCGCTTCGACTTGCGTTATGTCGTTAGCATGCTGGAAAGCCATTGGTCAACCTGAGTTATCTCCATCACCTACTCTCCTCACTGCGTTCGATGGTCGTTCTTTCCGACCGCATGGCATCATTCCTTCTTTCCTAGTACAGTTAGGGGGGAAGACCGTGTGCGTCGAAGTAGAGGTAGTTGATGCCCCCATCGACTACAATCTATTGTTAGGTCGTAG
>ML776858.1:342854-364180 GCA_009831015.1 Picea engelmannii | reverse complement strand
CCACTGTAACGTAATATTCCTTTATTCTTTTTCAAAATATTCAAAAAGAACAAAAAAATCAAATATACCCCAAAAAGAGGATGGGAAAAGTATTTTCTTTATTGGCAACATTATGAGTCGCCCTTGGATAAAGCACATCTGTCCGTTTGATTCATCAATCTTTGGGATTTAGTATGACCTTAGGTAGCCTTGCTCACTATATTGAGTTGTGTCCTCCACCGTTTGGTTACTCTTCCAAACATATGGGGAGTTTGCGTTGCCTCCTGCTTCGTCGACTTATGATTAACATATATGCTGTTTGAGTCTTATCACTTGTCGTGCTATTGTCCAAGGGAAGTTTGTTACTTATCATGAGTCGACCACTCTGCAATATGTCTCTTGTCCGCATACCTGGCCATCCTGAACGTCCAATCAAGTCTTTGTTTGAAATCACTGAAGCCTTCAGTCCGATCATCAAGATTATCAAGTCCACAACCGATGAGCCGTCGAAGACCTATGGGTAGTGAAGTCATACACTCATATTACACTCCTACCCGAGTTTAGAAGATTTTGAAGTTGTTGCTCGAGCTTTGAAGTACAACCATCAGGCCAAATCATCTTCTGAGAGATGGATACTTTCTATGTATATCTTTCTGATTTCGAGATGTAGCTCTGTTGTGTATTGTTCGCGGCTACTCTTTACAGTTATTTGACATGGATATACAGTGTATTTGGTTGGTAGCCATGGTTCTGATTTATCCTGAGCATGGGTATGCCCGCCTCGGTGAGACATTTGATATTTTTTGTAGACGGCACCTCCTGATTCCTGATTCCTGGGCTCACTCATTCAGCATATCAGTACAGATTGGTAAAGAATTGGTAATGTATTTTGGCCATCAGATGCTCTTCTGACCTCACACATTAGGGGGCATCTGTTATAACCCTAAAATGTACCACACAGGCTTACCTGGCATCAAGCCAACTCATGTCTTTTCCTTGCCAAAGCCATGCTGAATAAAACCTTGAAAAACCACTTAAAATAAGCAACCTACGCCCTAACCTAACACTGGGCGCGTTGGAACGCTTGCTTCCCTTCTACTGCACGCATTGGAACGCGGGCTGGGCAACTACAACCCACGTTTACCTAACAAAGCAAAAAATCAGGAAATTTTCCACCGGGACGAAAAGCTTTTGGTCAGTTAACTGAAACTCCCCGCCATGCATGGACGAGAGTTCGTCTAAAACCCTAGCCCCTTCTAGCCTATAAAAGAAGGGGTAGGGGTACTATTCAAAGGAGGAAAAATCATAGAAAAGAAACTCTGCCCAATTGCCGAATCCATTTTGTCCCAACCCTTTAGCCTTTCCTCAAGCTTTAGGAGAATTCAGGCAAAGCAGTTGGAGGACAAAGAAGAGGAGGAGCCCAGGATCAGGATCGAGGAATGGTGGCCGGTCTCTAAAATCATTGTAAGTTGATTCATATTGAGATTAATGAAAAATATACTTTTCCCGTCCCAAATACATGAGTCTTATCTACGTTATTTGATTTGTGTTTAATCTCTAACCCTCTAGTAGAACAATAGCATGCATACATAGTTTTGTCTTGATTGCAGGATCTCTTTTTGGAAGGAGCAGCAGAAGCAAGGAGATAAAGCTCAACGGAGGATCTACACCAACCGTCGATAAAAAGGTTAGTTGGTTCTTCCCCTGTTTGCTTGTGAAAAAGGGTTTTAGATTCAGGGTAGAAGGTCAAAAGTAGCTTATGAAGGGTCATGATCTGCATACAAGTTTAAGCCCTAGCTTGTTAGTTCGTAGGGTAGAATACCCCACAACACGCAGGTTGTTTTAGGTTAGCTAGTGTGTACACGCGTGTAGTAATGGAGTTGGGCACGTGGGCCTTTATAAAAGAGGTTTTTTAAAGAGTTGTTCAATAGTGCTTTGTCAAAGAAGGGATCTGAGATGGCCTAATTCCAGGTAAGCATGTATGGTGCAAATTAGGGTTATAACAGATGCCCCCTAATGTGTGAGGTCAGAAGAGCATCTGATGGATGAAATACATTACCAATCTTTACTGATATGCCTAACAAGTGAGCCTAGGGACCAGAAACTGGGAGGCACCGTCTACAAAATAAAAAATGTCTCATCGAGGCATGCATACCCATGCTCATGATAGAATAAAATCATGGCTACCGATCAAATACACTGTAGATCCATGTCAAATAACTATATAAAGTGTAGCCACAAATAATACACAATGGAGCTACATCTCGAAATAAAAAATATATACATATAGAGTATCCATCTTCTAGAATATGATATGGCCTGATGGATGGAGATGAGGTCTTCAGAGCTCGAGCAACAAATTCAAAATCTTCAAAAATCGGGTAGGAGTGTAATATGAGTGTACGAATTCACTACCCAGAGGTCTTCGATGGCTCGTCTGTCATGGACTAGAGAATCTTTGATGATTAGACTGAAGGCTTCATTGATTTTGAACCAAGACATGATTGGACGTTTAGGATGGCCGGGTATGAGGGCAAGAGACAAATTGCAGAGAGGCCAAATTAGGCTTGGTAGAAACTTGCCTTGGACAACAACATGACAAATGATAAGACTTAGGTAGCATGGCATTAATCATAAGTTTACGAAGTAGGAGACAACGCAAACTCTCCATATGTTTGGAAGAATAACCAAACGGAGGAGGACACAACTCTATGTAGTGATAACAAGTTCCTAAGGTCATATTACATCCCATAGTTTGATAAACAAATGGACAGATGTGCTTTATCCAAGGGCGATTCATTATGCTACCAATAAAAAAAATACTTTTCCCTTCCTCTTTTTGGGGTATATTTGATTTTTTTGTCTTTTTCAATAATTTTGGAAAAAAGAATAAATGAATGTTACGTTACAATGGAGGAATGAGTGTTACAAACATACAAGCTCAAGGTGCAAGGACAAGACTGATTTTTAGAATAATGATACTCGGGAAGAATCCTCCAGGGTCCAAGGGTGTTAAGACGCAAAAGCAAAGTTCTACAAGGCTGGCGTATAAGGTATGCAAATGCGGTTAATAAAACACACAATGGTAATGTCCTTCGATGTAAGTTTAATGAGCCCAGAGAAGGTAAACTCGGTGGTTTTTCATATTTAGAGAGTCTGAAAAAACATAAAAGGAGACTCCATTGGGGTACCTTTTTCGAAGATAGTCTAATCAGTTCAAAAAACGGGTAAACTAGCATCGACAAGACGTCTAGTCAAAACCATTTTAACGAGTGTGAGAAAGACAAGATCACTCGGCCATTTTTTCATTTTTAAGGAGTCTGAAAAAATCTTAACTACGGACTCCATCAGGAATGTTCTTCTAGACTAGTTTAACGAGTGTGAGAGAATAAGTTCACTCGGCGATATTTTCAATTTTAGGGAGTCTGAAAAGAGCTTAACTATGGACTCAGAAGGGGTTCCTTTTTCATAATTTTAGTCCCTTAGGCCCGAAAAAGGGTTAAAATGATACCTGAGAGTACTCTTCTAGAGAACTGAAGTTCCATAGAGTATATCTTTGTTCGTACAGTTGATCATTCAGACTAAACAAGGGGTAAACTACCACCGGACAGACGTGACTTCAAATTTTAGTTTAATGAGCATGAAAGGCCACAAAATCGCTTAGCAATCTTTTCATGTTTAGAGGGTTTGAAAAGGGCTTAAAAGAAGACCCGTAGAAGTTACTTTAGTTAGTTAATCCGGACGAAATCGAAAAGCATAAATGCAGTCTCTCCAAATGTTGCTTTCAGATCTCAAAGTGAGCTTGAAAACAACAAAGTCAGCTCATGATCGACACTTTGTGGGTCGATGATGGGTATATCCTCAGGGGAGAAGTATGCTCCAACAAAAACATTGTCTATGACACCAGGGGTTCGGAATATATTGATTGGTAAGGTTTCAACGATAGTTTCCATATTACCCTCAGCATAAACCTTGTGTGTATCTAAGGTATTAATAGGACAATACCTATCTCCTGTCATAGTCAAGGTGAATTCTCCGGCTTCGATTTTGCTTAAATCTGGGAGGAAGTATGATCTGTGATGAAGATATTCCCATGGTTTGTCTGGACTAGTCATTGCTTCAATTATAGCTTCATCAGGGGGCAAGACTAAGTCTAATGAATCAGTGTCAATGAGAGAACTCTGAGCCCAAATAGGCTCTAGAAGTGGATCAAACTCTTGTGCAGGAGTTGGATCAATGTTGGCTAAAGCTTGTTGGACTAAAGAGTACACTACTTCATTTGTGGACAAGGGCATGGACATGCCTGGGTGCCATGTCCCATCCATCATGAACGATGGGGAAGGAAGTATCCATAGATCGTCAAAGTAAGTCGTGCGGAATGACGAAACTTGAAAAATCTCAACCTTGTGGTGATTGGATATAAACTTGATATTTCCTTGAGGGGGCGGGTAATCGAAGGTATCCATCAAAGATGGGCACAAACCAACCCCTAAGTTGACTACACGTAGTTGAGGATTATCAATCATCAGGACCGTGGATGCCCCCAATGAAGGGTCAGGTCTGGAGAAAGACAATTGATCGATGATCACTATCTGGCCCTCGTGTGGAAACAACAAGACCTGAAAAACTATAGAAACCACAGCTTGCATGGCATAAGTCCAACTCCTTCCTAACAAGAGGTTATAGTCAAGGGGCACATTGACTACCTCGACCTTGACACACATGGTCTTCCCTCCTAACTATATGGGGAAAGAGGGAATGATATCATGTGGTCAAAATGAACGATCGTCGAAAGCAGTGAGGAGGGTAGGTGATGGAGAAAAAATGGGTTGGCCAACGACCTTCCAACATGCCAATGACATAACGCATGTCGAGGATCCCTCATCAACCACTGTGCGGAAGATATTCCCAGTAAATTTTTTCATGGGATAAGCCACTATTATCTGAAACACTACGTGGTAAGGTAGATGAGGTTTCAAGTCGGTTGTATCCAGCATGATTGTACCCGGATTACAAGTCTCGGTAGATCCTAAAGCGGTTAAAAAGACTTTCCTATGGGAAGGGCAACTTTGGAGGACCTCCAAAGCGAACATCGCATAAGGGGTTTGTGATAAATCTTCCACCACAGAATAGTTCTAGGTGGCCCTTGCATTTGGGTTGCGAGAATATTTTTTGAATGCACCTTTGGGGATGCATGTCATTGTTTCGCCCAACATCTTCTCAATCTATAGAGGAAGAGATGGGAGTTCGTCTTCTTTGCCCTTCTCAGAAGTTCTTGGTTTACTATAGTCATGCGCTCTAGTCAATATACAAGCATCACCCTTCACCATATATACATTCATGGATGCGGGGTTGTTCGAAGATGGAGAGGGTCCTTGGCTACCCCCTTCCATGCTTGCAGAGGCTTGGGTTAGATTTTGCCCATGTTGAAATGGATTGGTTAACACAACAGGTTGTTGCTGCGTCACAAAATTTTGGTCTTCTACAAGCCGAGGACATAGATGGGTCGGGTGGTCTTCCATGCATAAGTTGCATGGATACCTCACCTTTTGTTTCTTAGTGTTGTCCCTGCCAGCATTACCGGTAGGTTTTTTATCCCCTTTACCCTTCTTTCATTGTTTTTTCTTTCCTTCAGGCTGTTGGGTGGCCTTGGGATTAGTCAATTGCACTGTGTGTACATCCGACATTTTGGTAGGGGGAGCAGCAAAAGCAGTAGTTTGGCTGTCCGCTGTGTGTTGTATAGACAACTGTTACAACTGCTTCCTCAATTGCTCAGTGGGCTTTGTTTGTGCTGAACCAACAATACCATCGACATGTGGTCCAACTCTTTGTCTAGTTTTATCAAGTATTGAGCGTGGCGCATCAGGCACGATCTCATATAATAAACTAGACTGAGAATAGATTAGCTCAAGTTATTGAGCTCTCATGATGGCGTCTTCTTAGAAAAATACTCCTGACATCGCGACGTCTTTGGACAACTGTGGGACCAAAGAATTAAGGAGCCACTCGAGCAGGAATGTTGGTGGGACTGGTACCTTAATTAAACTCTTTCAGCGTCTCCATTCTTGGATGTGATCAGAGATATGGTCCACTTTTGTTTTTGAGAAATTGGCTAGCAATTCAATGCCAGCATTGTATCTCATAGGTAACTGGAAAATCTCAAGCTATTGAGTTCTCATAGGTAACTGGAGAATAGATTAGCTCAAGTTATTGAGCTCTCATGATGGTGTCTTCTTCAGAAAATACTCCTGACGTCGCGACGTCTTTGGACAACTGTGGGACCAAAGACTTAAGAAGCCACTCGAGTAGGAATGTTGGTGGGACTGGTACCTTAATTAAACTCTTTCAGCATATCCATTCTTGGATGTGATCATAGATATGGTCCACTTTTGTTTGTGAGAAATTGGCTAGCAATTCAGTGCCAGCATTGTATCTGTTGAAGTAAAATCTCCCTGCGGATAGGTAGATCTCCTCAAAGAGCTATACTCTTAACTCTAAGAGAAAAAGTGCTTATCATGGTCACTGACTTCCTTTTAGATCTAGGTGGACTAGTGTCTGAGAAGGAAGGAGAACAAAAGTACCTTTTACTGGTGTTTGTCCCTGCACGCTCCGATCTGAGCTCCAATATTTCGCTCCTCGATAATCCCTGTAGAAAAACAAAGTACGACCACTTCCTACTCTATCAAGATTAGTCTGAAATAGGTCTATCTACTAAAGAGACAAATTCATGTGAGATTGAACATGAATTAGAAAGAAACAGGCCAAGCAAATTATATTAATAAGGACAAAACATTGCTTATAGCCGTAGATGGATTGCAGTAGTTTCATCAAGTCCTCCTTGTCTAACCCTTGCTCAAAATATCCACGATCCGGATGATAGCAACTTCATTGATCACTCTCCTATGAGATCATAGGTCTCTTGCTTCCAAATTATCTCTGTTCCAACACCACTTATAAGATCATAAGTTTTGTGTGATTCTCCCTTTCCAGTCCACTGTGTGTTTCCTATGAGATCATAGGTTTCATGCTTGCAATTCTTCTCCCCTTTTCACCATGATAGAGCCTGCTTATATAGGTTCAAAGAGGCCTAACCTCTTGAGGTATCTTTAGGGTAAGTTGAGGAATTCCTTCCTTAGATCAAGGATATTATCCTAAGATCATGGTTGAACCAGGAATTCGAATGCAATTGCCTTCCAAACTTGAAAGATATTACCCTTATTCTCCTCAACAGATCAACTGTTGCCCAGATTAGACATCGCTCCCTCAAAAGGGGCATTAGGGTGCTATAGTACTCCCTAGTAAGCTCAAGGGGGGTGCCAGTGCTCTAAAAATCTGTAGCGCTCCTTCAGAGGGGTAGTTTGGTGCTATAACTCTCCCTAGCACCTTATAGGGGAGCGCCAACGCTCCTAAGGGTGATATAGGGGAGCGCTCCCTCTTAAAACCTTAGTTTGAAAGCTTCTTTCAGGTGGCAAGAGATACCTGAATTCAGTTAACCATCCCTCTTCCTCCAAATTAGGTGTTTGAGGTATTCTAAGTGTATCTTTAGTGTCATCATCGTGGCAATATGCTTTGCTTGACATTTGCGACACTTGTGAAAAATATGCGACACTTGTGAGCAACATGCGACACTTGCGATGCTTATCAAAGCAAGTAATGTTGATGTGTAACAGAGTGCCCCCCAAAGTATGAAGTTAGAAGATGAGAACCGATAACTGAAATGCTTTGTAGACTTTCAAGCAAGGGTATAGACTCAGAGAACCTGACAGAAGCTGCACACAAACATCCAACAAACATCATGACATGTTTCAAACCCAAGGTAGGCATACCTATGCTTGGGTGATCAAGACTTGCAAGATATGGCTGCCATAAAATACATTGTGGATCCATAATTGTATTGATAAAAAGGTATAGCCACTGAAAATAAACTGTGGATCTATACTCTTATGACATGAACTGATCGTAGCCACGAAGAATACACAGTGGATCTACGAGATGACAAGACATAGCCATGACCAATACAAAGTGGATCTATGTAACAGTATATGTGTCATTGTTCAAAAGAAACTCCATCGCAACCTGGGAAAAGTACATATCAAAGTGATCACTCAACCCAGGGTCTTCTTACCGATCTCGATGTAGTATGAATCTAACCATGTGAATAGATGTCCTGATGTCGAACATGGCAGAAACCACTTGATTACCGGTCAATGATGTAAACTGTTAACAAGTGTGAGGGAGATCACCATTAATGCCAATGATTCCCAAGGTACCCTAGTACATTCCAACGAATGTGAATGGATGAGCTGGAGTCGAACATCCGTGGAATCATCTGATCAAAGTTCAATGGTGTAAACCCACTGTCGGACATGAGGAGGCCTGCCATTGAGGCATGCAGGTCCCAAAGTACTAATTGGTTTCTAAGTCTAGTTCCTGGATAATGTGTTGAAGTCAACAGGAATAGGCTCGTCGAAGGAGGGCCTTGATGTATCCCCCATAAATGACATGAAACATACATAGAGATGTAATAGGTAGATCAAATGAACATGGAATGACATGGGCATGAGACAAGATATTTGTGATGGATGACTCTAGAGGCGGATACTTCTCTTGAACATTGAGACACAACATCAGAAACATGACATGGACCAAAACTTGATGATGTAGTGGACGCTGTGACTTAATTCAGGCGACCCAAAGGAGTGAAAGAAACTCAAAGGATTGGCTCAATGCAAAGGTTCAGCGGATTAAATGCATGCAAAAGACAAAGTGCCGTGTTCAAGGGAGACTCTAAGAATTACTTGGTAATGTTCTCAAGAGACTGCTTGGCTTGCTTCTTTAAAATTTTCCCCCATCCAGATAGATGAGTACCTCTTTTTAATTTAACGAGCTCGAGGAGGGTAACACATGCTCGATATAACTCACCTTCGGTAAGTTCCTCTTCCTTTGTTTAGCGAACTGGAAGAAGTAAGGATTCGGTCCCGTATGGGCCTTTTGATGTTTGTTTTAATGAGTCCAAATACAGAAAACTTAAAGTTTTTTCATGATTATAGAGACTGGAAAAACACTTAAAAGAGAACTCTCTCAGTTCCTTTTTCATAAAGTAGTCTAACGAGACCGAAAAAGAGATAAACTATCGCTCAACAAACATTTTCTTCAAATACTTTAACGAGCGTGAAGAGAACAAGGTCACTCGATAATCTTTTCATGTTTAGAGAGTTTGAAAAGAACTTAAAGATGAATCCAAAGTTGTCCTTTTTCGTAATGTTAGTCTCACGAGGTCGAAAAAGAGATAAATTATCACTCAAAGACGCCCTTTCAAACTGTTTAACGAGTGGGAAAGGAAGCAAGATCACTCAGCAATCTTTTCATGTTTAGAGAGTCTGAAAAGAGATTAAAGGAGACTCCAAGGGGTTCCTTTTTCATGTATCCATACAGGTCCGAAAAAGAGATAAAAGTCTACTCGGATGAATTCTCATGTATTTATGAGCACGAGAAAGAACAAATACTAAGCTCGATATGCCCCCAGCTTGAAAGCTAGTGGCTTAACTCCAGAATGATCATCAAAGGCTGGAGACATGCCCTCCAAGCTTCGATTCATTCACCGATTCCGAGGTCGTCACCAATTTCTCTCGTAAATGAGAAAAAGGGGAAGGGTGGATGAAAAGAAGGTTCAAGAGAGGTGACTGTTTCATTTTTTAACAAGCTTGACACAGGAAAAGAACTATGATCAAGGCTTTTGTTTCATTTTTTAACAATCTTGCCACAAAGAAGAGAAACTATGCTCGTGGTTGCTTCTTGATCATGGCTTCCAAGAGGATAAAGCTCTGGAAGGATACCATGTCAAGGGACAAAACTCAGTCATGGATGCCAAGAGATCTTTTCCAGATGGAAGAGAATCACTCTGGAAGGAACACATTTTGAGGGTTGTGACAGGGGTAAGGAGATCAGGTTCCAATAACCCTACCGAATAAATCACCATGTCAACTACCAGATCCAAATCATCGGAAATTGAGGTCATGGGAGACAACGCCACATAATTGACATGCGGTGGGGGTGATACTGTCTGCATATAGGAACCACTTAGGGAGGTAACCCAATCGGGGCCGATGAATGAAAGTTGATCAATAGTCACAATTCTTCCATCATGAGGGAAAGATATCACACGGAAAAGGGTGGATACAAGAGCTTTCATAGCATAGACATAATCCTACCCAAGGAGTAAAGCAAAATCCAAGGGGTCTCAGACTACCATGACATCGATAAAGATAGTTTTCCCTTCCAAAGTTACAGGAAACTAAGGAAGGATCCCTAAAGGTTGACTAGTTCTTCTATTAAAAGCTAACATATTATGTGTAACTGGTGCAAGCTGCGGACAACCCAAAGTGTACTAAGCAACAGAAGACAAAATACTAACGGACGCACCTTCATCTATCAACATTTGAGGAACGTCCCAACCATGAACCTGTACTATAATCTGAAAAGGAATGTGGGAGGGAAGCTGAGGTCGAGTTAGCACACCCCAATAAAAAAGGATGGCCTCATTACTTGGAGGTGGTTTCACAGGAGAAGGAGGAATTCCTCTCGGTATGGTAGAGTCTGTATTAATGAGAAAAACATGGGCAGTATTGGTTTTACTCTCTAGAAGGAGAGTAGGATCGACTGATGATTGGATTGGGTCAACCAATGGTGGACTTGGATAGACCACTTTAGCACTCTTTAGAGGAAGAGTGGGACTGACCGAGGAAGGGACTGGATCAGTCACTTTGACATTCCTCAATGGAGGAATTGGATCGACTGATGGCGAAACAGGATCGACCACTTTGGCACTCTTCAGAGGAAGAGTGGGACTGACCAAGGAAAGGACTGGATCAATCACTTTGACATTCCTCAATGGGGGAATGGGATCGATCGATGGTGAAACTGGATTGACCACTTTGGCACTCTTCAGAGGAAGAGTGGGATTGACTGGGGAAGAGACTGGATCAGTCACTTTAGCATTCCTCAATGGAGGAATGGGATCGATCGATGGTGAAACCGAATCGACCACTTGAGTTTCATTCTCCAAGGGAAGAATGGGGTCGACGAGTGGAAATGGATCAACCGCTTTGGTGTCACTCTCTAACAGGAGAGTGGGATCGACCGAGGATGAAAATAGATCGACCACTTTGGTGTCACTCTTTTGATGAAGAGCGGGGCTGATTGATGACGGAACTGGATCAACTACTTGGGTTCATGGTTCAATCGAGGAGGAAACTAGATTGACCACCTAATCAACCAGACTGATCGGGGATGGAATTGGATTGACCAGTCCATCAACCAATGATGGGTTGGAGGAAATCTTATGGTAACATTTTGGAAGTTGAAGTTTTTCCAAAAGAGAAGAAGCCTTGTCCATGCGAGGACAAAGGTGAGAGTAATGATTACCCTTACATAACATGCAAGGGAACTTGACAATTTTCTTCTTCTTACCAACCTGAATATAACTAGTTGATGAGGTATCATCGACATGACTGACAGAGGTCGATGACGTGGAGGACCACGTTTCTAAGACCTAGGCAAGACCGGGGCAATCCCTCAGAAAGTGGTCACCCTTACAAAGACTGCAAGGGAATTTTGGTTTCAGATTCTTCATTTTAATCTTTCTGACCTGATCAACACTCCTAGTACTATTAATAGTAAATAGTTTCTTAGAGCTAACATCTGATGTTGTTGGGGCCTTTGTCCTTTTCGGGTTCTTCTTCTTCTTCTCTTTCCATTTCTTCTTCTTCTGATCAACCTGGCTACTTGCTTTAGAGCTTTCACTAGGTGAAGAAGGAGAAATGGAAGGAGACTTGATGGACGAAGAAGGTGAAAATTCAACATGAGGTTGATGTGTGGGTGGTGTATTGACATCCAAAGTATTAGGTGCAACTGAAACATTGGGAGGATTCGAGATCACCGGAGTGGGGAACAACCAAACTGGTAATCCAATAGTGAGTCCTGGAAGAATCAGTCTGGCAACATATGGAGGACCAAAGTTTCCAAACGAAGGAAAGGTATAATGTTCCCCAGGAGAAGGGGTTCCTCCATTAGTACTCCGAGGATTCAATGCCATTAACAATGACTCAATCTAAGGTCCACTAAGTAAAACAAACATCACACGCTATGAATCTGAGAAGCAATCAATCAAACAAACCTTCCTATGATGAAACCACTAGTTGGTGATGAAATCCAACGTCGCGAGATAAAAATAGGAAGGGGCAGGGATAGAGTAGGTGGATCAGTTACGTTGGCGACCTACTTAATGAACTTATGCCTTGGTTCAATATTCCACGCAGTAATTGTGAATTTACCCTCCAAGGAGCCCGAGTGAGTTTGACCAATGTCTGTTCCAGGTACAGTGAGACTTCCCTTCATTGTCAGCTTGTGTGAGACCCTAAATATTGTGGCTAAAAAGGTCACCAACTCGTAGTCATCCCCTGGGTGGGTATAGTCGACAGTCTAGTCGGAACGTATGGGTAGGATAACAAGTCCGAAATCAACTTGAAAGGCTCCCACACATAATCGTGGGTATACCTTCAAATGACCCCCAATATATGATCTGACCACTACAAACAGTTGGGCCACGGAGTGATAATCTCTGTAACTCAGCCGAATACAATCTTATGCGTAACCCCTGTGTGAGAGGGGGATCCCAGAAAGCCAATACGACAATTGGATTTGACTCTCCTTACAGCAAGATACTAAGTTTGTTTGATAGCTTTGGAAAGTTATCCTTTCAACCTATTCCAAATCCCTACACCTTAAACTAATGTAGGTTTGCTAACAAAGATGTAAAAAGTCTGATAAATTTTAGTTAAGCATTGATTTTAATGGCTATTGTTTACTCAGAGGGTGTACGAAAGTGAAACTGATGGAATGATGACTCAATTCCAAAAAATATGCATGAAATATAATAAGCAATCATTTCTTTTCAATGAATACCTATTTAAGGGAAAGAGGAAGAGTCGTTTTCACTATCAAACACTTGATAAGGAATGCCCTCGATCAATTTTGTTCTCAATCAAATCCAATATGATGCTACAACATTTCAGAAATGCAAACTAATCACTAAGATGTACTTTTTTTTTTTGTATGTGAATGATAATCAATTCAATGCAAAATTTCTCCTGCCAACTACCCTTTTAGATCAAGGAGATTCCGACAAGAATATGCAGATTTCGCACAAACAACACACCCTTTTTTTGCGATCAAACAAGAGAAAGAAAACCAAAAAATGTGAAAGGAAGGAGAAAGAGATTGGATCATATGACCGCAAAGAACCAAATGGGAAGAGTTATAGACTTCAGATGTCCTTCACTGGAGTTCCCGCTCAGTCGGATAGGAGAGAAGAAAGCGGGGGATCGATTTCAAGCTCTCAACAAAAAAATCTCAAAAAGAATGAAGAAGGGCATAAAATATGAACAAAAAGGTGTTTACTTCTCAGGAGGAAGCATGTCAAAGGCCAAAGGAAGCATCATTAAATAAAAAAGCAGCTCAGTAAGTGAAGAAACAGGGTCTGGACCTCCAAAAAATGGAAATTTTGAAGAGATTTTTGGCAAAAGAGGGCTGGCGCTCTGGTATAAGGGCCACCAGAGAATTATAAAGCTCTTCCCAACACTTCTAGGGAGTTTTGGCACTCTGCTAACATGGGCAGGGGGGCACCAGGCTCAAAAAACTCACAAAAAGGTCCAAAAACTCAAAATTTTGATCAAATTTTGATAGGTAAGCTGAGTGTGATGGGATAAAGAGTCAATTAACAAGTGCAATAAGATATGAAGGGGTGAAAAATGCCTATGAAAACAAAGGGTAAGACAAGGCCTATGAGGAAAAATCAAAACCAAAAGGTTCTGATTCGATTCCCCAGTGGAGTCGCCAGTTTCTGTTGAAGGAAAATCTCCCTGCAGACAGGTTGATCTCCTCAAAGAGACAGACTCTTAACTCTAAGACAGAAAGTGCTTATCATGGTCACTGACTTCCTTTTAGATCTAGGTGGACTAGTGTGTGAGAAGGAAGGAGAAAAGAAGTACCTTTTACCGATGTTTGTCCCTGCAGGCTCCTATCTGAGCTCCAATCTTTCGCTCCTCGATAAGCCCTGTAGACAAACAAAGTACGACCACTTCCTACTCTATCAAGATTAGTCCGAAATAGGTCTATCTACTAAAGAGACAAATTCATGTGATATTAAACATGAATTAGAAAGAAACAGGCCAAGAAAAGTATATTAATGAGGACAAAACATTGCTTACAGATGTAGATGGATTGCAATAGTTTCGTCAAGTCCTCCTTGTTTAACCCTAGCTCAAAAGATCCACGACCCGGATGAAAGCAACTTCACTGATCACTCTCCTATGAGATCATAGGTCTCTTGCTGCCAAATTATCTCTATTCCATCACCACTTATAAGATCATAAGTTTTGTGTGATTCTCCCTTTCCAGTCCACTATGTGTTTCCTATGAGATCATAGGTTTCATGCTTGCAATTCTTCCCCCCTTTTCACTATGATAGAGCCTGCTTATATAGGTTCAGAGAGGCCTAACCTCTTGAGGTATATTTAGGGTAAGTTGAGGAATTCCTTCCTTAGATCAGGAATCTTCTCCTAAGATCATGGTTGAACCAGGAATTCGAATGCAACTGCCTTCCAAACTCGAAATATCTTCCCCTTATTCTCCTCAACAGATCAACTGCTGCCCAGATTAGACAACGCTCCCTCAAAAGGGGCATCAGGGCGCTATATCACTCCCTAGTAAGCTCAAGGGGGGCACCAGCTCTCTAAAAATCTGTAGCACTCCTTCAGAGGGGCAGTTTGGTGCTATAACGCTCCCTAGCACCTTATAGGGGAGCGCCAACGCTCCTAAGGGTGATATAGGGGAGCACTCCCTCTTAAAACCTTAGTTTGAAAGCTTCTTTCAGGTGGCAAGAGATACCTGACTTCAGTTAACCATCCCTCTTCCTCCAAATTAGGTTTTTGAGGTATTCTAAGTGTCTCTTTAGTGTCGTCATCGTGGCAGTATGCTTTGCTTGACATTTGCGACACTTGTGAACAATATGCGACACTTGCGAGAAACATGCGACACTTGTGACGCTTATCAAAGTGAGTAATGTTGATGTGTAAAAATGGAGTCTTCTTCGAAAAATACTCCTGACGTCATGACATCTTTGGACAACTAAGGGACCAAAGACTTAAGGAGCCACTCGAGAAGGAATGCTGGTGGGACTGGTACCTTAATTAAATTCTTTTAGCGTCTCCATTCTTGGATGTGATCAGAGATATGGTCCACTTTTGTTTGTGATAAATTGGCTAGCAATTCAGTGTCAACGTTGTATCTCATAGGTAACTAGAAATGGTTTAGGAAATCCATCACCAGTTCACCGAAGGAAGAGTATCTTGAGTGATCGAGATCAATGTACCATTTCGTGGCACTCCCAATGAGAGTACGTTGAAACAATCACAACTGTACGAAGTTGTCTTTCAATGAGTTAGATGAGAACCAAAGATGGAAGGCAGTCACATGATCTCCTGGATCTTCTTTAGGCTTGGCTTCGAACTTTGGGATGTCTGAAGGAAACTTCATCGGCATAGAAGGCCAACGCGGATCATGACAGATTGGGTCATTCAACAACCTTGTCAAGTTTGGCAAATGCAAGGTTTCCAGGAAGGGTAGTTTGGGTTGTTGGTGATAACCTGGGAAAAAGGGGATTGGAGTTTGACTGGCACCAGGTTGCTAGGAAAAGTTCAGCTGCTGGCCTACGTTCTGGTAAAAACCATGGCCATGGCGAGCGTATGGATTTTGCGTGTGAGGAGACATCATCGGATGATTTCCAAAATAGGACATAGATGGTTGGGCATGCATTACATTCGAAGGACTTTGGGAAGGGTTGCCCCATGTCAGTCTCATGGGGATAGGCATAGTGCTTTGTCCAGGGTTCCATTGATTGTGAAAAATATTACCCCAGATCGACATTCCTGACAAGGGAACTGATCCCTGCCAAGAATTCCAAGGCCTTGATGTGGAAGAAGTTTCTGGGTGTGCCCCCTATGCAGGAATAGTACCCTGCATAGGAATAGGTTGTCCAAAACCGGGGTTGCCCCTAGTTGGGAAAGTAGCTGACGAGAAGGTGTTGTTACAAAACGCACTGAACAAAGAAATGGTGTCGAACCTACTGGTATATTATGCGAAGGTGGTCCTTGATTCCTTGCTCCAAATAAACTATGGTGTGTAGGTGGCCCGGTGGATTGCTGATGCGTGCCACCGAGTGAAGGGGACAAAGGAGGTATATGACCTCCCTCGTAAGGGAAAGTGTTAACTGAATCAGGAGTGCCTCCCATGTGTCCTTGCAGAGGAGCATTAGAGCTCCCTTCCCCCAGACCCGAAGTCTGTGAAGTGGAGTAGGAAAGCACAGGACTTGTATTTGAACTAGGAATCCCGTATGAGAATGGAGGGCCTGTCACACTTGGTGTGAAATGGGTTGTGGCCTATGCCAAAGATGGGATCGGACCACTGTGCGATGTAGAGGTGTTCTATACCATGGTGGCTTGGATCGGTGACAGTGGGTTAGGAGGTGGAAAATCTTCTGTGGTGACAAACATAGTGGGAATTGAAGAATTCCCATAAGGAGTAACAACATTTGTTTCCATTGCTGCGTGTGACACTGTTTGGCACTCGTAAGGATGAATCGGTACAATGGTGGGTGCCAAAATATCAGTGGTGGAGGTTTCAACTAGACCAAAAGCTTTCACTCCAAGGTCTAAAATGGTCGATTCCTATGGATGTTGGTGAAGCACAATTGCTTGTGACCTGCTTGCTTCAAAATACCCTTGTTGGTCTAGTTTTTGCCTTAGTGGTGGCAGGGGTGGCTCCAGTGTAACCAGCAGGAGGCCAAGAAGCCTTTGTGATCGACGGAGCATGTGATCCTCCACTGTGTGAGAAGATCAAAGACACTCTAGGGCATTCTAGTCATTCAAAAACAACAAACATTAAAAAGTCCCTATAAGATAAGACAGGAAAACACTAAATTAATTGGAAGAACAGTTACAACAACCAACACTAGAGCAACTTACCGGTGCAAGTGCAACTCGAACATGGAAGTGCCCTCCGGGTATACTCTAAAAAATGCGGCCCGATGTATGTCCTAGGTACTATGGTATACTCCCACATTCACTTGTGTATGTCCCTAAAAATGATAAGCAACTAGGTTTCCAGCGTGCGAACAGTCACCAGGCGAGTACAGTCAAAAGTCGAGTAGACTACAATGAGAAGGGTATCGAGCCCGAAACCTATCAAGGGTATCAAAAGAAAGTGGTACAGAAGACAACTAAGGACCTCTAATAGATTCGAGACCCATGAAGCTCTGTGCCAAATGCAATCGATGGAATCCCAAGACAAGCCCTCTATATATGTTCTCCACTACGATTGGTCCATCTTTGGAGGGGTTATCTCTGCTACCTATCCGCATGTGACCTCGTGTTTATCCCCTATGTTAGAGGGGGGTCCTGGATAAATTTCACGACACTGGACTTGGAAACTCCCTAACTCAGACTCCAATGTTTGATTTTGATGGCCTTGAAGAGTTTCCTCTCCAACCTAATCCAAGGCCCTAATCCTGAACTAGTTGGTTAACCCTACAAACATAAAAGTCTAATGAATTTTAGATTTAGAGTTAATTTTATGGCTTGTCTTATGTCAAGGGGTATGAAAGTGAAACTAGTGATGTTTGAAAGACAAAAGTAAAAATGAACAGAAAGCTGGAAACAAAAACCTTCACTTAACGCAAATTTTCAACAACTTTTCAAATTTTTATTTTTTTTTAATATTTTCTAAGATATTTTGAATCAGCAAACTTAAAGAAGGATTTCACTCGACTATGAGCTACTTATGATCTAAGAAAACTGTCAAGAACTTATGAAATAGAAGACTTTTCCCTGGTTACTAATGCAAAACAACACTTTTCAACCAAACAAAGAAATGAAAGATTTTTTTTTTTGTTTGAATGCTCACAAAGCAAAAAGAAAAAATATCAACAAGTCAAAAACCCAAGAAAAACTTCTGGCCTAATCGTAGATCGAAAAAAATCACTTCAAGAAATCACACACTAGCAACTTAAAAAAGGACTCTCACACTTGTCTAAAAACCCTAAAGAAAATTTTAATGAAAACTTTTAAATGAAAAAAGAAAGCTATGGTTGAGATCAAACCTAAGCTACTGACTGCTAGAATAGAGGTTTGAAAATCCTGAGAGGTATAACTCTTTTCAAAGGAAAGGATGGCTGCCTCACCCTCAATAAAAACTATACTTCACAAGCCCACTGCTGACAATTCAATATCAAGCGTGTGCACGCGAGTTGTGTAGAGTCAGAGGGCGTGTACACGTGTGCTAGCCTTATACAGGCTGCGTGTATCTCTAAAACTCTTAAACAAATAAAAACAGACAATCCTAACCAAGAAGAGACCACTGATACTGAGAACTAGGATCTCTTTAAGGCTTAGACACCTTCTTTAAAAGAAAAAAGAAAAACAATGTAAGGAAAAATTCGTAAAACAAACCAATCTGAGATGAACCCTAAGCTATAGACTGCAAACAACCAAGACAGAGTTCCAGAAAATCCTTAAGAATGACTGATTTTGACAGGGAAGAGGATGATTGCCTCCAACAATTTTCTAGAATGAGACACAATACTGTTACTTCTTCAGTTAGCGTTTACATGCGGGCTGTAAGAAAGTAGGGCATGGGTACACACATACAAACCTTATGCAGGCCGCATGTACCTTTGTGGGTCTCAAAAGAACACATTCAAGCAAGGAAACAAAGATAGTTGTTATGGAAGACTAGAATTTCTGTTAGCTCAGACTTTGCAAAAACTTCAAAAAACAGGAAAGAAAACTAGTCTTTTAAAAATACCCAAAAATATTCCCAGGAACCCTAGAGACTTCCCCAGTATGGTCGCCAATTCTATTTTGGTGGGAAATCCCCCTACAAACTAGCACTTAGGGTTATATTATGCATGCAAATAAGACCGAAAGAATCCTACTTTCTACTGTCATCCCAGACCTAATCCCCATTTCTTTTAAGGTTAAATGAACATACCTTTTTCTGGATGTTCGATGTCGATCCTTCTTCACGCTTGATCACTTGCTAGCACCTATCCTCCCAAGACTGAACTGCGTACAAAACAAGCAACAAACTCTACATGCATTTGTTCTACAAATTAATGGGTTAGAGATTCAAACATATATTCACTAAACCATGAAGAGCTCATATAGTGGGACGGGAAAAGCATTTCTTTATTATTAACTTTAATGAATCAACTTACAATGTCAAGACCGGCCACTGCTCAGTGAACCTGATCCTGGGCTCCTCTTCAAATGTCCTCCAAATTCTTTGCTTTGTATCTCTCTTTGCACAAGGATGGCTAAAGGGTTGGGAAAATGGGAATGTGCAATTGGGTAGAGTTTCTTTACTCTTATTCTCCTCTTCCAAATAAGACCCCTAACCCTTCTTTTATAGGCTAGAAGAATCTAGGTATTTGGACGATCCCTCGGCCATGCATGGCTGGAAGATTTAGTTAACTCACCCAAAGCTGTGTGTTCCGTCAGTAACTTTCCTTTTTTTGTGATTTTGTAGGTACACGTGGGCTTTTTTAGGTCAGCTAGCATGTACACGCATGTAGTAATGGAGTTGGGCATGTGAGCCCTTATAAAAGAGGTTTTTTAAAGAGTTGTTCAAAAGTGCTTTGGCAAAGAAGGGATCTGAGATGGCCTGATGCCAGGTAAGGATGTATGGTGAAAATTAGGGTTATAACACATTGATTGTAACCGATTTACATTTTCACTGGCTTCATTGATGTTCTTGGGTTCCACCATGGATATGAGGGCTATATGTGATTTCTTGGTGTCTTTGATTATCCTTCTCCTAGTTTGTACACATTTTTCTTTCTCACCAATTATCTGACTTTTAGGATGATTCTTTTGAGTAATTATGGAGGAAGGATTTGATGTTGTCTACTGATTTGAGTATGTCTGAGTGTTTGTATCTTCATTTGACTCAGAGTCTTATTTTTCTTATTCTTGGACCTGTTCATCTTCAACTTCAACTATATCCTCTATTGTTGATTCAATATTGCTCACCTCTCTTACTGGGACTCCTTCATCAACTTTTATGTCAATACAATCAACCAATTTATGAAGCCTATTATTATAGCATTTGTATCCTTTACTGTTTGTAGCATACCCTAAGAAGATGCCTTCATCAGCCCTGTCATCATACTTGCCAAGGTTTTCATTATTATTCTTTATGTAGAACTTACTCCCAAAGACTTTCAAGTGTTTGATTGTAGCAGGTCTTCCATGCCACAGTTCATAAGGTGTCTTGTCACTGTGTGGTTTGAGGTGAGATTTGTTAAGAATATGGATTACTGTGTGTATTACTTCTACCCAATAGGTTTGACCAATGTTCTTCTCATTCATCATTGACCTGGCCATTTGTTGACCTGCCTCTGAACTACTCCATTTTGCTATAGAGTTCTTGAGATTGTTGATCCCATGTTTATCACATAATTCTTTGAAATCACTTGACACAAATTCTCCTCCTCTGTCTGATCTTACAACCTTTAATCTTTTTCCTGTTTGATTCTCAATTAAAGACTTAAATATTTTAAATTTCTCAAATGCTTTAGATTTTAATTTGAGAAACGAAACCCAAGTGAGTCTGGAGTATTCATCAATGATCAACATGAAGTAGTTTTCCTTCCATGTGCCTTCCTGTCTTGATGGTCCACATAAATCCATATGAACTAATTGGAGTGTTTCTCTGTTGAAGTAGAGTTGTTGGATTTAAACTGTGTCCTGGTTAGCTTTCTTACTTGGAAGGGTTTACACACAGAATCTTGTGGCTTTGATATTCTTGGAAGATATTTTACTGCCTCAATATTTTTGATCTTGATTAAGTGGTAAAAGTTAATAAGTCTAAGTCTCCTATGTCATAACCAACTCTCATCATGTTTTCCTAGATGACACTCTTATCTATCTTCTTTCAACATATATACATTATTATTTGTCCTTATGCCTTTATTCACCACTTGTCCTGAGTTTACAAACTTTATCTTACAATATTTGGAAGTGAACACCACTTCACATCCTGTTAAGCCCTAATATTGGCTCATTACCCCTTAATTGGGGCATATTAGATTAGTAATGCTATTTTATTTATGTCGGCTCTAGGCCATTAGTTGTAATTTAGATTAATAATGTTATTTTAATTATGTCGGCTTTAGGCCATTATTTGTAATTATACCTCCTAGTCTCCTATATATACCAAGGAGACATTTTCAT
>ML776858.1:315395-333103 GCA_009831015.1 Picea engelmannii | reverse complement strand
CCTTTATCCAAATTATCTTGTCCTTCCACTTTAGAATGATCTGATAGCTATGATCATCTTCGGATGATATGATGGTCGAGAACGTATTTCGGCTCTTTGGGTCTCCAGACTTCAGGAATTTCAAATCTCAAACTGAATTCTTAAAGTGAGATTTTTTCGGAGAGTAACCTCCTCACATATTTATACCCAAAACAAATGATGTTCATTGGATCAGGATCCTAGAGCAATGGCCTGATTTGTATGTGATGCAACTCTTCTAGCTTATCATGTCCTTACACTTAGAATGATCCAACGGCTAACAGGTATTTGGATAATCAAATTATCAACTCTTTAGCCCCATTTAACTTACCCTTCAATTAATTCTATCCGATGGTCAATGGATATTCAGGTGAATGTGATCTCAGATATCAACCCTTTCTTATCCTATCCTTCCACTAATTCAATCCGATGATCATCACATTTTCTCCAGATCTCATGGTCCACATTCATTTCGAATTTCAGGCTTCGGGTAATTCAACTTTCAAGTTGCCAATTCTTCTGAAGAGAGATTCCCCAAAGGGTAACCTCCTCGAAAATCCACCGGATGTAATGATTCCTAGTATTTTGGATTGGTAATCCAACGACCATTATCACTCTTCCTCCTGAGCTTCTGATCTCTCTAACTTAGAAGATTTTCTAAGTTTGCATGGGTCTCTACCTTTGCTCCTCCTATGAGTCCGTCTCTTGGACCTCATCTGCAATTCTGGAAACTGCTATCTCTTCTGAGCTTTCTTATTTCTGCATATTGTTTTCTTCTCCTCCCGATCTTATGATTTTCCTATAAACCATCGACATTGTTGTTCTTTCCATCAATGAAAAGCACAATCTTTCCTATAAAACATGCCAACACATCTGTGACATCAAAATCGATAACTTTTGAGCCATTGGGTTCTATAACTCCTAAGGTAGAGAGTAAGGCATTCCTCTATGAAGGACACGTCTGGAGTACCTCCAAATCCGACATCGCACAAGGGGCTTGACCCAGGTCCTCAACAATAGAGTAGTTATGGGCAGCTCTAGCATTTGTATTATGTGTAGAGCGCTTAAGTACTCCTTTCGGAATACGAGGCGATGGCTCTAGTTTCTCAATCTGTAAAGTTGTCTCTAGAGGAGGAGGAGGAGATTCTAGACTAGGAATAGTTTTTTTAGAACTATAGTCTCGATATCGAGTGGCTAAATTAACTTCTTCATTGACCATATTGATACATAAATGGTCACCATCTTGTGACTTTTGGTTTTGACCCCCACCAACCACATTTTTGGTGTTTGAGGAGCTCAAGGCTAGGTGTTGGTTATGTGGGAATGGATTCATCAGCATGGCGGGTGATTAAGATAATAGTGTCGCAGCTTCTGCAAGTTTGGGGCATAAATGGGTAAGGTGATCATCTGTGAAAAGCGCACAGGGAAACTTCACCTTACGTCTTTCTCGTTTTCCCTCTCCAACGTTACTAGCCATCTTATCATTATTATTATCTTCCTTCGGTTTATTACCATTTTCCCACCCTTACGATTATTACATCCTTTCTTCTTATTCCCTCCTTGTTGCTGGTTACCATTCGGGTTGGTCAATGATTTGACGGAGTGTACATCCATCGAATGAGTGGGGTTGGAAGACATAGATGAGGCTGGTCCTCTTGCATACTGGCTTAGAGAAAATTATTTCATCTGGCTTGTCACTGAGACTGTGGACTTTACATTGGTAGAACCTACAATTCCATCGGCATGAAGTCCGGGATTTTGTCTTGGGTCATAATTTGACCGTGGTGCATCTGGAAGAAGGTGGTAGAACATCCCAGACTGAGCATATATCAACTCTAACTACTAGGCTCAAAAGATCGCTTCTTCCTTAGTGGTAACCCTAGAAGTGGCAATGTCCTTCGAGATAGGAAGGTGCAAAGACTTAAGAAATCATTCTAAAAGAAAGGCCAGGGGTATAGGGGTCTTAATCAACCTCTTCTGTATATTCCACTCCTGGATATGGTCCGAGCTATGAGTGGCAGTATCTTGATATAAAGTAGAAAACAGTTCTAGGCTAGCAGCATACGAATGGGAAACTAGAAGTGGTTAAAAAAGACCATCACCAACTGACTAAAAGATTCATATGCCCCCTTAGGTAGCTCAATATACCATTTCGCAACAACTTCAATGAGGGCGTGTTGAAATAATCTCAATCGAAAAGAATCATCATTAGGGGAATTTGATGAGCACCAAAGGTGAAAGGTAGTGACATGATCACCAGGATCCTCTCCATTCTTACCCTCGAACTTCAAGATGTCTGAAGGATGTTTGGTGGGGACAGGGGGCCATGTAGGATCATGACACATGGGGTCATTCATTAACTTAGACAAATATGGAAGGTTAAGTGTGGCCAAAAAAGGGAGACGGGGTTGCGACATCTGGCCCCAACCTCCCACGAAAGATTGTGCTTCTGGATTTGCAGGCCATCCAGGGTCCTGGTAAACACGATGGCCCTGTCTTCCATTATAAGGCCCTCCTCCAAGCCGATTCATATAAGTTTGTTTGGGCATCATTCTAGCCAAAATGTTCCGTTGAGGGTTATAGAAATTTCCCCCAGCCAGATTGGGGGTTTCCCAAAGTGTGAAACTGACCTCCTCCAGGTTGGAATCTAGAGGATAGATGTGGATTTGTCATGCCAAAAGTATTGGTCAGAATCTGCATCAAGGAGGTAGGGTTGTAGGATGGAACTTGAGCCGAACCTTGTTCTCCAGGTTGGTTGCTCCACCCAGAAGTAGGAGGATTGGACCCGTGGTTAAAAGCATGAATGCCTCGCATATTAGGAGTCATTTGAGGGATTTAAGATCCACCAAATGAAAAAGGAGTGTAGGGAGGTGTACTCCCCCCAAGCCCAATGCTAGCATTAGGGCTATTCATTGGGATGGAGTTCAAAAAATGTGAAGTGAAGTTGGGCATACCATAAGAAAAGGTACTAGAATCCATAGGGATGGACTGAACATTGTAGCCCGGTGAGTGGCCAAGAGACCCAAAGGGGTTCGAGGTGGTAGCTTGAGCATTTACTATAGTCCGGTCCATAGTAATTATAATTACCTCCAACACTACAACCATAGAGGTTGTAGGAGTCGAAGGGGTGCCATTAACTATAGTGGGAATGGGAGTCAAATGGCTCCCAGAATTCTAAAGACTAGGTTCAATACTCATCCTTGTAGAATCACAAGTTTTAACGGTGGATGTGTGTGTACCACGTTGATCTGAAAATAGGGGGCTGACTTTTTTTTCTATGCAAGCACCCTCTACTCCATTAAAATAAACTTCAGGACCTTGCTCAATGTCTTAGTTGTGCAAGAGGATTTATGTTCCAAGTTTATTCTTCTTGTAGGTGTTTATGTGTGAGGTTTTTTTTAGAGGTTAAATATGTTGATTAAAGAATACAACAACAAACATAAATTGCAGAAAATAATAACCAACAAAATCACAACAACAACAACATGATAAAGGAGTTCATCCCCAATTGGGCTACATCTCCTTGAGCCTCCATCAATGGACTAGGCTTTATGGGATTAGTTTTTCAATTTTTTTTTTACAAGTTGCTTCTCAACTCTAATGGATTTACTAACTGTACCATTGGGTTCAGAATACATAAAAACCCCAAAAATGACTATTAGATCTCTGAAAACAGACCATGGCTCATCTGGGCATGACCACTTCTACTGGTGGCCTTGAGCTTTCCTCAGCTTCCCTGTGGCCAAAACACCTGTAAAAGTCCTCAAATGCCTCTGCAACCTATTCCAATTAGTTCAGTTCATATCAAATAGTCAAGAATGACTATTCAGCCAATGAAAATGAACTTTGGCTCCCCTGGGCATGGCCTCCTTCAATGGTGGCCCTGGGCTCCTTGGAGCTCTATGAAACTTCCCTGTAGAAAAACTTGCAACAAAAGTCTCCAAATTCCTTTGAAATCTGTACCAATGGATTCAAAACATCCAAAAACCCCTAGCTGGGCTTTTTTGGCACCTAGTTTGGCCAAAAAATGAAGAAGATAGACCTCCTGCAATTTCCTCCTTCAAGCTTGTTGTCTTTGGTTCGCCAAATCGCACCTCCTATGTGAGTAACATGGCTTTTGGGTGTTTCCCTTGCCTAAACCCAGAACATGCGCCATTTCCAAAAAAAAAAACAAAATTTTCGCACGGTTAGGGGACTTAGCACCCCAACCGATGGAGGTGTTGGAAGCGTGGTTCCATGTGACCATGTCCCGCGCAATTTTAGTCATCTATTATAATGAACAACAATGTGACAAGTGTCAAGCACATGGATTAACCATTTGAAAGTTTGTTAGAATTCCTGCACAAACTCTATATTATATTCATATGGTAGGTGTGTGTGACCGAGGGTTGGGGCTAATCCCCAGCCTAGACCCCGCGCCCAAAATAAAACAAACCACATTTAAATAAATATTACAACATATCATTGTAAGAACCATTGTGTGGGCTTAGTGGTAGCCCAAAATTTTCCAAAGATTTGAACCATGCGGGAGGTCTGGGGTTCGATCCCCGCAGACTCCAAAATTACTTTTACACCAAGCCATAACAAGGTGCCAATTGGCAACCCATGCCTGGGCCACGTGGCACCATACAACTTGCCCAAAATATGCCATGTGTTAGAAAATTATTCGCCCACATAACTACCGCTAAAATGCCAACTCAATACTGACAGGTCACCTTCTATGTGTGGGTCCATACCCTGCCACGTCATCTGTACAAACCTGCCATGTCATCTGTATGGACTGTACAGTCAGCAATTTTTTTGTTTGTTTGGAAAAATGATCAGAATGCAATATCTCACTCATCCGATGTCTGTTTGAACTTGTTCGAATTACGTTGGGTTCTTGAGGACAAGGACTGCGTGCTTGTTCATTTTGGGCTAAATTTTGACCCTTGCTCTCGATTCTAACCACTCCTTCCCACTGAAAGGATTTTGGTCCCACAAAAGCTGATGATTATCTACCTGAGCTTCAATACTCTTCTACTTCCAAGTTCTATCAACTGATTCTACTTGAAAAGTCCTTTTGGCAATAACCTGGGTACCTTGACATGCCTTGTACTGCAACTGGATATGTCCCTCAACCACTGTTCTATGGCTATTGTTGACCCACTTTTCTCTTTGTGCTTAGAAAACTGCCAGCCTTCCCACTGAGAATCAAGTCCCTCTTGTGAACTCTTGGCGTCAACACAAATTACAATCCGCTCTACAATGGCTACAAAATGCTTTCTTGCGACATCTTGTCACAAACCAAGAAAACCATCAATCTTGAAAACAAACTTTATACAAGAATGAAAATGATGCCAACCAACTCTTTTTCTCTTCAGAGCCATAACTGTCGCATCTTGTACATCATCAAAGTACATGGCGTTTTCTTGCATCTTGGTGTACTCAATATCGACTTACAAGCCATCAAACACCATCGACTAAACATAAGTTGAAAAACATGATCGACACAACATAGTCATCAAGACAACATCGACCCAAGTCGAGACTCATTTGAAACATATCGAGATTCCAAAATTCGACATTCATTATACACAACCATGTTACATTCATGAATCACTCATAATGAACTATCACAAAGTTCAATGTTTACACATACAAAATCACATGCATGTGCATAGCTCTTCAACTCTCCCTCGAGTACAAACATAAGTACATAAACCCAAAAACATGTGGGTACATAAGAGCTGAAATGAAAAGATAGATGGCTGCAATAAGTGAGTATCATACCCATGTTTTACACCCTCCTGGCAAAGTTGTGCAACAACAAGAATGCCTTCAATAGAATCACATTCACATGCAAACTTGCATCATACAAGTTATGATAAGCTGTTGCAACTTGTCATACTTTCAACAGAAATGCATACATAAGGCTTAAATGTGCATCTACAAATAGATAAATGCAAGCCTTACTTGTTTAATAAATCTAACCATTTCTTACCAAGACAATTCAATGGTGACTTTTTCTGTTGAAAATCCTCTTCTTGTGAATCATCTTGACTCACATCGATGATGGAATCTCCTCTTCCATTCTTTCTAGCCTCTTTATCCATCTACTTCTTGTGTTGTGAATGAGTGGTTGGATGCAATGTCCAACATTGGTCAATTATATGACCCCTCTTCTAGCAGTGAGTGAAAATCTTTTGCATCTTCTTTTCAAGTTTCCTTTGCTTGGAAAGCTTCTTGAATGTGGTCAATCTTTTCCAACATCTTGAAACATGATGGTTATCTAAACCAAAATATGTACATGGATTTTTTCTTCCATTTTTACATGAAAATTTACCATTCTCAACATAATCAAAAGAAATATACCTTGAAAATTTTGTTATCTCTCCAGGGGTCCTTCTCAGGTTGTATCTTGAAGAAGCTTGGTAACTTAAAGTATGTTTTTGTTTTTTGTGTATATTGGATCAAATGGGATAACTAACCAACTGGTTAGTTTTCAAGACTCTCAAATATATATAACCAAGTAAGAGAAGGATTTTAAGAGTTAATAATCAGATGATAACTGAACTTGATGGGTGAAGAAGACTATATTTATCAACCAGAACATATATATGATGCGCTGAATAAAGATAGCAGTGATTACTAATCCATCAATGTTTATAAATTGACAGGATGAGATGACAGTCACCTGCAATTAGAAAAACTTGGACAGAGAAAGTAATCAATGAAAGTACAGAAAATAGAAAGAAAATTGCAATCTGATAGTAACAAAGAAAGAAGCTTGTGCATTTGTATTATATGCAAGAAAGGTCTATTACAAAAGTAGTATAGTTTAATATCCAGAATCGAAACCCCTACATCATCTCAATTTCTAGGCTTTATAGCCTTTACAACATATTTCCAGATCCTAAAAACCTAGATCAAATTTACTAAAGATAGAAGGTCAAAACAGTTTTCAATAAACTAGGAAAATATCCTATTTAATAAGTCAAACTCTTATCCTAGTAGTCTTCATGGTCTTCGACAGCTGCAACAGGTCATGATAAGCTGATGGATGAAGTTGAAAATGCCACCTTGGTAGACAGGTCATTCTTTTTCACAAATTGACAACAAACTTGATCTCTTTCACCTTGCTGGCACCTCCAAAACTAAAACAATACATTGAAACAGAACCTCTTAATTATAACCTTCACTTAGAAACCATCCTCGTGCCTTTTAGAATGATAAAACTTGGATCTATACAAAAAGAGTGCCATTTTTCCCTTATCTTTGATTTCGGTGGATAAAGAGACAAAATTATAACCTGTAAGCCACCGAAAGCTCAGTTTTCAGTGGCTAAAGATAGTTGTGAAAGCCTGCCTAAGCCACCAAAAGCTTTGTTTTGAAAACAGTATTGAAAATTGCAAAACTGCATTTTGTCTCAGCCTTATGATATTTTAAGGTTGATCCCTTGGGGCATCTGCTTCTGAATAGAATCCACTGAGGCTTTGTCAATCAATAATAAATTAGAAGACGAAGGTAATATATTTGACTGGGGTCTCTTACTGTAGTGACCCCAAGGCCGAACCCCGTTGTAAACCATGTTTTGAAAGGAATTGTAATTATGTTTTATAGGCTGGTGAGCCAAGTTTTTATAAGCTGGAGGCTTATGAGTTGTTAGGCCAGGGAGCCTGAGTGTTGAAGGCCAGGTGCCTGCTGTTGTATATGTAATCATGCAGAACAATTAATAAAACATAAACACCAACATGTGCAGACTGACCACGATGAATGAGTGAAGGGGGACTGAGCATCCATAGAGTGGGCAATGGATTAGGGGCTGGAAGGTGGGAAAAGGGGCTAAGTGTTGAGCCTAGGGGCTAAGCCTAGGGGGCTTAAGCCTGGGAATAATATTTTAATATTATCCCCAAAAGACATGTACATTTTATGTTTTATCCTAAGTTTCTGGCAAGGGGAGAACATGCAAGGGAGATGCGTGCTGGTGGAACACATGCAGTTTCATGGGTGACAAGTGTCAACCCTGACGCATGAGAATAAAATGGCCAGGGTGAGCCATGAGAAGGGTTCCTCCCCCATTATACCCAATTTTCTGAATGCGTATGGAGCCCTAGATAGTACTACCAACCCAACTCTTCCAGAGAATCTTCGTGCGACCCTATGATTCGAAAAGTCTGTGTCTGGCTCTGAGGAAACCAGTGTGTATATTCCCTGAACGAGAAGCCTGTGTGAATTTGGGAAAGAGTCTGTGTTTGTTCTGGAAAGCTGGTATACCCTTCTCTATTCTAATCTGGGGAGTCTGAATCGACCCCTACGTGGACGACTCGTCACGCATCCTTGAGAATCCAGAATGTGAGTCTATTCTGTGTTGCCAAATTGAGAAAACAGAAGTGTCTCATCCTCCCTAGGCCTAGTTATACTGTTGCACCTGTCTGGAGTTGCCCTGGGGTGTTCGTGTCTGGATTCCTGTGGAATGTGGTGGATGTGTATTGTTTGATCCTGTGTGGCTTGTTGGCCCGTTTGTACAACACTCTCTCCAGGTGAGAGAGGTGGTTGAAGATTGGAAGAATAGGTTGTTGGACCTGTGAATGACTCCCTCAATTGAGAGAGTGCGCAGAGGAAGGAGAGAACTTCTGGAAGGAACCCTATAGCTGCCATAGAGCTCGGAGACTTCTGGTCCGACCTGTTCCTGTAACCCAAGGCAAGGGATATTTGCAGCCGAAGGACTGTCCAGGTGACAGAGAAGGTGTATACTCCTGGGGTGGAACAGGCATGTGGGGAATGAGGGTCTGTGGGCAGTGAGCGTGGGAGGTTCCTTGGAGAGAATTCCTTCCTTGTGGTTGTGTGTTGTTTTCTCTGTAACCTCAGCCTAGCCTAGATTTCCTTGCCTTGGGGTGGAGCTTAGTCCCATCTCAGGGGTGACCCATTGCTGAGCTGATGAGCAGTGCGGTCTAAGGTTGGGAGGTTTGTGGAAGGCCTGCACTTGGTTGGTGGAATCTACCATTGTTAAAAGATAAGTATCTAATTATGTTTTTATCACGTTGTGCATGAATCTACTGTTTATGTTATCATGATTTCCACTGTGTACACGAATTAATATGGAATGCTATGGTTTGTTAATTATAGCAGTAAATAATATGTTTTACTCTGAGCTTGAATGTGTTTAATTGTTTTTAAGAATATGGATCATATAATACCTATACGAATTATGTATAGAGTGGTGTTATAACCTTCTCTTAATAGTGATTAAACCTTGGTAGCTGAAAAGGTGTGCTACAGTTTGGTATTAGAGCCAAGGTTTTGACACTGAGCCTAGATGGGCTAGTGGAGCGGTATTTGGACCGAGAATGTGAAAGGAAATTGGGTCTGGAAGGCCAATTTCGGACCCTGGTTTGCTCCAAAGTGTCAAGGAGTTACTTGACAAGTTTTTTAAGCTCAGGAGGTATAGCGGCGTTATGAAACCACCGCCAGTGTGGTATAAGTCCACAGGGAGAGAGGACTCCACACCAGAAGTGTAGGAGCTTTAGGATTTGTTCGAGAGGGAAGGTGAACCCTTGTGACCATTAGATCTGGAAAGTGTGCACAGGGTTTAAAGCCCTTTGGAATTGCACAGGAGTGTGGAAATCGGGAATCGCGAGATTGGGAGTCCTGATGACAAGAGATCGGGAATTTCCATGGTGGAAATCCTGAAATAGATCTGAACCGTCTGAATGACGGAGGCCACGTGTCGTGAGATTACACATTTCGGGAAATCAGGTGTTACCCATGATTTTGGTCGTCATGATGATGTATTGATGATGGTGTACTCAGGCTCTTCATTAGAACTTTTTCCTGAGAAAAGTTAATTTCTTCTCTTTCCAGAAATATCATTTTTGAAGGAGGTTCGCAGGCTACTAATACATTTGCCCGCGAGAATGCATGATTCTCGCAGGCTGCCTTAAGCCAGGGTGTGAGAAGTTCACACTGTGTTGAACTGATAGGGTGCAAACTCTTTCTTAAGCAAGGAAAAAGATAAATTTCTCAATGCTTCTAGAAGGGAATCTTCTAGAAGGATGAGATGGCATTTGAATGGTTATCTAAGTATTGGATTTCCTGATATTTTGGGATCATTCTTATCCAAGTAACTAATTCATTCTCTCCTATATATTGAGGGGATTCTCATGGAAAAGGTTAGACGAAAACAAGGTTAAGTAAGACATTGGAGAATTATCAGGAATCGCGGAATCAGGAATCTTGATGACGAAGGCCCGAGATTTTTCGTGGTGAAAACCCTGGGATAGATCTGAACCATCCGATGGATGGAGGTTACGTGTCGAATGATTAACTGCATCAGGAAACTAGGGATCGATATTTTTGGAGTCCCGTGATCGAGAGTTCAGACTCTTGTGATGATAAACCCGATGAACGGACGAGATTCTTTCGGAGGATCTCAGAGTCTGTGATGATCGTTAGATGTGATGAAGAGATGCTGACTTTAAGACAGGGCACGAATGTGCATTAAGTTATGTAACGAGCAGATCTAGACGACCAGAGTCCACCCGCCCATATCTATGGCTGAGGTTTCATTTTGAAGCCCCCTGGTCGTTCTACCTTTAGCGGTGGGGGGGGGTTCGGAATCGGACATGCAACTCTCAAAAGGTTGAGATTAATTCACCTTGATCAACGGTGCTCAGGTGAGTTTCAGACCCCACTTGCCATTCTACCTTTAATGAGGGGGGGTCCGAAATAGTGTGGCGTGTGAAATGGGGCCCCCTCTGCCACCTGTACTCCACGTAAAGGTGCACGATGTGATTGATGACGTGGATCTGAGAAAGATCTGACCATTGGATTTTTCTAGGAATGGACGTGGACACATGGAGATGTACCACATGCCAATGGGTCGAGAAGAGAAGTGAGAGAGGTGGGACCCGATGACTTCGTTAAAAGCGACGTGGACCCTCATGAACGTACCACGTGCCACCGTAGTTGTGGGTGACCACTGTGCTATGTGGGCCCGGAGGGTAAAATAAGTCAAAATTTTGGAAGTCGGGGGTTTGAAAGGAAAGAAAGTCTGAAAACCTTGTGGAGAAAAACCCCAAAACCTGAAGACCCAAAATCCTGAAGTGCCAAAAATGAAAGTTTCAAAAACACGAAAATTGCAGAACCGAATGAGAGCTCAGAAAACTTAATTAAATCAAAATGTCTTTTGTTCTTGTTCGTATTGGCTTATAAATGTTATGGATTGTTCTGAAGGAGTAATGGCCTGAAAAAATTTGAATTTAATTGCAAAGTGCATGTGCAGAGTTCAATGGAGGTCAGGACTCTAGTTAGCCAACGCTGAGTATGGAGTGGGAAAAGGTGCAGATTACCCCCGAAATAGAAGACGAACAGGAAGGAAACGATGTCAACCTAGGATTCAAAGGATTGAACTCCAATGGGCATGGAAAAGAGAAGGATAAGGAAGGACACATAATGAAAATCATTTAAGGATTGCAAAGAGAGGCCAAGGCTCACTGAGCTGATAGTCGAAAGCTTATGAAAGTCAGGGATCGACAGGGTGAATTAAACTTAAAATTTTTAAAGAGCCTAGAAAGAATAGAGAGGAAACTCGAGAAGGGAAGAGACTCAAGTACAACAGAGAGTCGCATAACCCATGGGAGAAGAAGTAGGTCAAGGAGTGGTAGTTGACATCTTAGTCACTCCCAAAGACATTCTGACAAGAAGACACATAGTAGTTCATGTCCATCCCCCACCAGAAAACATCGAAAATCTGGAAAGGAGGAATTGAAAGGGGAGATGAACAAGATTAAGCCTCCAACATTCAATGGAGAACATAAGAAGGAGGAAGAAGCCGAGACTTGGTTGCTTGGCATGAAGAAATACTTCCAACTGTAGAATTATTCTGCCCATGCAGAAGGAAGAATTGAAATGTACCAACTGAAAGGAAAACCATCCATGTGGTGGGATCAGTTTGTGCAGGTGCAGCACATTAGAGAGAAAGAGGTCACTTGGAAGGAATTCAAGAGGTATTTCGAGAAGAAATACCTGACTAAAAGATACTATGATAGAAAGATGAAGGAGTTCTTTGAACTCAATCTAGGCAACATGACTATCGATGAGTATAAACAAAGTTTCCTAGAACTACTGAAGTATGTTCCATTCATCAAAGATGAGGCTGTCAAGATTCAGAGATATCTGAGTGGACTGCCACCTTCCATGAGTGACAAGATTCAATATGACGATCCTAAGACCATGGAAGAAACAATAAGAAAGGTGAAATGCTTGTATGAACAGCAAGGAGAATGGCCTATCCTTCGGAAGGTTTGGAATGATCAGAGGAAGTTTAAGAAGGAACATAGGCAGAAGCGAAACAAGCCTTCCTTTTTCAGAAACAGTCCTTGGGGACAGTCATCTTTTTAAGAGCCCAGGAAAGTTGAAGGGAGTGAGCAGGTGCCAAGACCGCCACCTATGGAGTGTTGGGGTTGTAAAGGGAATCATAGGTACGGAGATTGCCCCCACAGAAAAGACAGAGAAAGAACTGTCCATACTGTTCAGCAAGCGAAAACAGTGGAGGATATGGGCAGTAGAATGTCAAGGATCTACGTAGCCCTAGACAACAAGCAAGAAGAATTTCAATCGCACATGATTGAAGTGGAAGGTACGATCAACAAACAACCACTTGTTATTTTAATTGATTCAGGGGCTAGCCATAGTTATGTAGATCCTAGAGTGGTGGAAAGTTTGCATCTAATGAGAAGTAAACACGAGAAGTCTTAGTTAGTGCAGTTGGCCATAGGGACCAAGAGGAAGGTCACTGAATTGGTTAATTCCTGTTCAGTGGACATGAAAGGAATGAGCACTAAGGTTGAATTGAACATTCTGCCTTTAGGCTCATACGATTGCTTAATTGGGATGGACTGGTTGGACCAACACCATGCCCTTATGGATTGCCATAACAAGAGGTTTACATGCCTGAACGAAGAGGGAAATCAGGTAACAGTCCAAGGAATTCCTAGAGCCGTGGCTGTGAGGGAAATCTCAGCCATGCAGCTGAAGAAATGTTATCGGAAACGCTATCAATTATATGCAGCTCGGGTGGAAGAAGCATCCTGAGATGTAGTATCGAATCTGGAATATCATGAGGTACTCAATGAATTCAAGGAGATATTTCAGGAGGTACCTGGACTACCTCCGAAGAGGGACATTGACTTTTCTATAAATTTGATGCCTGGAGAAACTCCAGTTTCGAAGGCTCCTTATAGAATGAGTACACCAGAGCTGAAGGAGTTGCAATTGCAGCTCGAAGAGATACTAAAGAAAGGTTACATTTACCCCAGTGTGTCACCTTGGGGAGCCCCGGTCCTATTCGTGAAGAAGAAAGATGGGACGTTGAGGATGTGTATTGATTTTTGACAGTTGAATAAGGTCACTGTCAAGAACAAGTATCCTCTGCCAAGGATTGATGATCTTTTTGATCAGTTGAAGGATGCAAAAATATTTTCAAAAATAGATCTCAGATATGGATATCACCAAGTGAGAATAAAGGAGGAGGACATCAGCAAGACCACCTTTAGAACAAGGTACGGTCATTATGAGTTCACGGTGGTGTTGTTTGGCTGTCCAACACGCTTGTTGTTTTCATGTGCTTAATGAATGGAGTGTTCAAAGATTATTTGGACAAGTTTGTCATAGTCTTCTTGGACAATATCTTGGTGTATTCCAAGACAGAGGAAGAACATGAGCAACACTTGAGAATGGTGTTGCAGGTGTTGAGAGAACACCAGCTGTATGCGAAACTGAGCAAGTGCTCTTTTTATCAGAGGCAGATCCATTACTTGGGGCACATTATATCAAAGGAAGGGATCACTGTGGATCCTGAGAAGGTACATGCCATTCGAGAATGGCCAGTGCCAAGGAATGTGGCAGAAGTTAGATCTTTTATGGGTCTGGCCGGCTACTATAGGAGGTTTATAGCCGGATTCTCAAAGATAGCTCATTCTATCACTTCCATGCAAAGGAAGGAGAAGAAGTTCCAGTGGACTGAAGAATGTGAGAGCAACTTCCAGTGATTGAAGAAGATGCTAACTAGTGCTCCAATCTTGAAGATTGCAAATCCAAACAAGGATTACGTAGTGTCCATAGATGCATGTAAGGAAGGGTTGGGAGGAGTTCTCAGCCAAGAGGGATTTGTAGTTTGTTATGAATCCTGAAAGTTGAAGGAACATGAGAAGAATTATGCCACTCATGATTTAGAGTTGGCAGCAATCGTCCACGCCTTGAGGAAATGGAGACATTACCTCATGGGCAAGAGATTCGAGTTGAGGACAGACCATAATGGTATGAAGTATTTATTTGATCAGCCGACCTTAAATGCTAAGAAAATCAGATGGGTGGAGTTTCTGTGCGAATATGACTTTGATATCAAACATATCAAAGGGAAAGAAAATAAGGTGGCTGATGCACTCAGTAGAAAGGTGCACGAATTACATGCTGCAGCCATTAGCGTGTACCAGACTAAGATGAAAGACAGAATTTTGGAAGCTGCAAATACAAATTTGTAGTACAAAGGTCTTGTAGCAAAGCTACAACAGTGTGAGGAACCACAACCCAAGGAAGGTTACACCTTGGGAGTTGATGGTTTACCTCTGTATAAAAATAGAGTGTATGTACCCAATGTCCGAGAATTGAAGCTGGCAATTCTAAAATTGATGCATAACATGGCTTATGTTGGACATCCTGGATATCAGAAGACTATGGCAGTAGTCAAAACCCATTATTTTTGGCCGGGTTTGAAGAAAGAAATCGTTGAATACATCACCATATGTATGGAGTGAGAAAAGGTTAAGGCTGAGCATAGGCACCCAGCAGGGTTGCTACAGCCTTTACCTATTCCTGAATGGAAATGGGACGTGGTAACAATGGATTTTATCACAGGATTGCTCAGAACAAGCAAGCATCATGATTCAATCATGGTGGTGGTGGAAAATCTTACTAAAGCTGCCCATTTTATTCCACTAAAAACCACCCACAGAGCAACAGATGTTGCTGACATTTTCCTAAAAGAAGTTGCACGCTTGCATGGAATTCCTAAGACAATTGTGTCTGATAGAGACCCGAAATTCACTTCAAATTTCTGGAAAGGACTGTTCAAAGGATTCAGAATGAATCTGAACTTTAGCATAGCATATCATACCAAGTCTGATGGACAGACAGAGAGAGTAAATAGAGTAATAGAAGACATGCTGAGAATGTATGTGATGGATAAACCATCAAGGTGGGAAGACTACCTGCATTTGGTAGAATTCGCCTACAATAATGGGTATCATGCATCATTGAAGATGAGCTTGTTCGAAGCGCTTTATGGAAGAAAGTGCAACACTCCAGTGAGCTGGGATAACCCCGCTGACAGAGTAGTAGTTGGGCCTAAGCTACTCAAAGAGATGGAAGACAAATGATAAGAATTAAACATAATCTAAAATATGCCCAGGACAGGCAGAAAAGTTACGCTGATAGTAACAGAACCCATAGAGAATTCAAAGTGGGTGATCATGTTTTCCTGAAAGTGAAAACTAATAGGAGTTCCCTGAGGCTGGGAAGTTGCGCCAAGTTGGCAGCAAGATTTTGTGGGCCATTTGAGATCCTAGAAAGGATTGGGCCGGTTGCATACATGCTTGCATTACCTGCATCTATGACTGTACATAATTTGTTTCATGTTTCACTTCTTAAGAAATATGTACCTGATGCTAATCATGTTATCGATTGGAATGTGATTCAAGTGGAACCAGAAGGTGTCCTGCAAGTGCATCCTATGCGCATATTGGACAGGAAAAGAAAACATCTTCGGAATCGAGCTATAGATCTTGTAAAAGTCCAGTGGACCTGGTACGGTCCTGAGGACGTGACATGGGAGCATGCATATGTTATGTGGGTAGAGTACCCGCATCTTTTTGAAAATTTTTGAAAATCTTGTAGATGTTGTGTAAAGTTACACTAAGGACAGTGCAAAAATAAGGGGAGGGGGATTGTAGTGTCCCCAAGGCCGAACCCCATTGTAAACCATGTTTTGAAAG
Organism: Picea engelmannii; assembly: GCA_009831015.1. NCBI lineage: Eukaryota > Viridiplantae > Streptophyta > Pinopsida > Pinales > Pinaceae > Picea > Picea engelmannii. Next base: position 317,054 of record ML776858.1, on the reverse strand, counting down.
GAATTGTAATTATGTTTTATAGGCTGGTGAGCCAAGTTTTTATAAGCTGGAGGCTTATGAGTTGTTAGGCTAGGGATCTTGAGTGTTGAAGGCTAGGAGCCTGCTATTGTATATGTAATCACATAGAAGAATTAATAAAACATAAACACCACCATGTGCAGAACTACCACGATGAATGAGTGAAGGGGGATTGAGCATCCATAGAGTGGGCAAGGAATTAGGGGCTGGAAGGTGGGAAAAGGGGCTAAGTGTTGAGCCTAGGGGGCTTAAGCCTAGGAATAATATTTTAATATTATCCCCAAAAGACATGTACATTTTATGTTTTATCCTAAGTTTCTGGCAAGGGGAGAACATGCAAGGGAGATGCGTGCTGGTGGAACACATGCAGTTTCATGGGTGACAAGTGTCAACCCTGACGCATGTGAATAAAACGGCTAGGGTGAGCCATGAGAAGGGTTCCTCCCCCATTCTACCTGATTGTATAAATGTGTACGGAGCCCTGGATAGTACTACCAACCCGATTCCTGCAGATAACCTTCATGCGACCCTGTGATTCAAAAATTCTATGTCTGGCTTTGAGGAAATCGATGTGTATATTCCCTGAACAAGAAGCCTGTGTGAATTTGGGAAAGAGTCTGTTTTTGTTCTGGAAAGCTGGTATACCCTTCTCTATTCTAATCCAGGGAGTCTGAATCGACCCCTATGTGGACGACTCATCATGCATCCCTGAGAATCCAGAATGTGAGTCTATTCCATGTTGCCAAATTGAGAAAACAGAAGTGTCTCGTCCCTGCTATGCTTGGTTATACTATTGCACCTGTTTGGAGCTGCCCTGGGGTGTTCGTGTCTGGATTCTCGTGGAATGTGGTGGACGTGTATTGTTTTATCCTGTGTGGCTTGTTGGCCCATTTGTACAACACTCTCTCCAGGTGAGAGAGGTGGTTGAAGATTGGAAGAACAGGTTGTTGGACCTATGAGCGACTCCCTCCAAGTGAGAGAGTGCACAGAGGAAGGAGAGAACTCCTGGAAGGAACCCTGTAGCTTCCATAGAACCCGGAGACTTTCGGTCTGACCTGTTCCTGTAACCCAAGGCAAGGGAGATTAGCAGCCGAAGGACTGTCCAACTGACAGAGAAGGTGTATACTCCTGGGGTGGAACATGCATGTGGGGAATGAGGGTTTGTGGGCAGTGAGCGTGGGAGGTTCCTTGGAGAGAATTCCTTCCTTGTGGTTGTGTGTTGTTTTCCCTGTAACCTCAGCCTAGCCTAGATTTCCTTTCCTTGGGGTGGAGCTTAGTCCCAGCTCGGGGGTGACCCATTGCTGAGCTGATGAGCAGTGCGGTCTAAGGCTAGAAGGTTTGTGGAAGGCCTGCACTTGGTTGGTGGAATCTACCATTGTTAAAAGATAAGTATATGATTATGTTTTTATGACGTTGTGCATGACTCTACTATTTATGTTATCATGATTTCTGCTGTGTATATGAATTAATATGGAATGCTATGGTTTGTTAATTATAACAGTAAATAATATGTTTTACTCTGAGCTTGAATGTGTTTAATTGTTTTTAAGCATATGGATCATATAATACCTGTATGAATTATGTATAGAGTGGTGTTATAACCTTCTCTTAATAGTGATTAAACCTTGGTAGCTGAAAAGG
>ML776858.1:292875-315345 GCA_009831015.1 Picea engelmannii | reverse complement strand
ATATGTTTTACTCTGAGCTTGAATGTGTTTAATTGTTTTTAAGCATATGGATCATATAATACCTGTATGAATTATGTATAGAGTGGTGTTATAACCTTCTCTTAATAGTGATTAAACCTTGGTAGCTGAAAAGGTGTGCTACACTTATTGTTATCGGACTAATCGGTAGGTACGGACACTAATAGATCTCCCTAGATCCACCTGGATCTAGAACAAAACATGACAGGACATGACTCTTTCCCTAAGTTTTAACCATTGAATTAGCTAGTAGGAAGGAACAAGTAACATACCTTTATATCGCTTCCTAGGGTCTCTGTTGCTCCCGCTTCGGTCCGGTGCTCTCGTCAGGTCAAGACCAAGACAACACAAACTAGCCAATGTGAAGATAGCAAAATATATTCAACAGTCAACTTATGTGTATGATCAAGGAATTACAGAATAAAGTGAGAATAGCTTTATGGGAAAAGGAAATGCCACTGTATCATATTGAGTGAAAGTAAATATTACAACCTGATTTCCTTGATGTTGCAAGCTTCCTTTCGATGGCTCTTAACTCCAACACACACACACTTACTCAATCCTTGTATGAAGAAGATCAAATCTTCTTGATAGACTTGCTAGAGTCTCCAAGCTACTGTTCAAGCTAAGTCATTCACACAATTCTTTTCACCAATTCTCCAATGAATATTGCTTAACCTTTTCCATGAGAATTCTCTCAATATATAGGAGAGAATGAGATAGTTACTTGGATAAGAATGATCCCACAATATCAGGGAATCCAGTACAAGGATAACCATTCGAATGCCAACCCATTCTTCTAGAAGATTCCCTTCTAGAAACATCGAGAATTCATCTTTTTCCATGCTTTAGGAAGAGTTCACACCCTGGCTATTCAACACAGTTTGAGAAGCTCGCACCCTGGCTTAAAGAAGTCTGTGAGAATGGGTCATTCTCGCACCCAAATATATTAGCAGCCTGCGAACCTTCTTCAAAAATGAGTTTTCTGGGAAGAGATGAAAGTAACTTTTCTCAGGAGAAAGTTCTTATGAAGAGCCTGAGTAGACCATCATCAATACATCATCATGACGACCAAAATCATGGGTAACAGAATTCCCCCCAAAGTATGAGGTTGGAACTAGTGACAACCGAAAGACTTTGTAATTTGCATGTGTGTGTCGGGAACCAGGAGCACACCTAATCGGAAACTTGCAAACAACCAAGCATCTGCAGAATATCATATATACCAATTCTGAGGTAGGCATTCCCATACTCAGATCATAGATGGATGACATTGTAGACATAGGTCATGGACACCAATCATACACTGTGGATCCAAGCCATCAAAATATAGCATAGCCACCAGGAATACATTGTGGATCTATGCGAGAAATTTCAAATTGAGACGACATAGCCACGAAACATACATAGTGGATCTATGTGTCACAGATTATACATACTCCATCGCAACCTGGAAAAAAGAGATGATATCCAGGGTCTTCAATCTCATCGCCCGAAGTACAAATCTAACCATGTGATTACATGTGTTGACTTCGAACATGGCAGAAACCACTTTATTACCGGTCATTGATGAAACCATTAACAAGTGCGAGGGAACTCACTATTGATGTCAATGGCTCCCAAGGTACCCTAGTACAATCCATCGAGTGTGAATGAATGAGTTGAAGTCGAACATCCGATGGAATCTTTCGATCAGGGGTCAATGATGTAAACCCATTGTCAAAAGCGAGGAAACCTACCATTGAGGCATGCAGGCTCCAAGGTACCAAATAATTTCTAAGTCTTGACACGAAATGAGTAATAGATTTTGAAGGTGAAACAGAGTATGATGTAAATTGGACTAGACACAGGGAAGGCCGACATGGAGAGAATGGTCAACTGCAGATGGCCGACTCAATAGAAGTTTCAGATGGACTTCTCTTGAACATATGAACGACACGACCAATGATTTGGAAGCATTGACTCAAAGATGACACAGGGAATGACCTTGTAGCAAATCGAATGAGAGACAAATGGATTTCCCAAACCAGCTTCAAATGTAATGAATAGGGGGTGTCATGTTTAAGAGCGACACTTACTGCCAATCAATATGAAGATGAAAACATATCCCTTTCCCAAATTTTCCCCCACCATTTCTGCCAAGTACCTCTTTATTTTTACGCAAGCTTGAGGAGGATAACATATGCTTGTTGATATAAGATTATCCTTCGAATAAGTCCTTCGGAGTATGTTTAACGAACCCTAAGAAGGAGTGGTTTGGTCCCATTATGGGTCTGTCGATGTTTGTTTAATGAGTCCAAAGATAGAAAACTCAAAGGTTTTTCATGATTATAGAGTCTGGAAAAACACTTAAAAGAGAACTCTCTCAGTTCCTTTTTCGTAAAATAATCTGGATGAGACCGAAAAAGAGATAAATTATCACTCACCAGACGCTTACTTCAGATACTTTATTGAGCGTGAAAATAGCAAGGTCGCTCGTCTATCTTTTCATGTTTAGAGAGTCTGAAAAGAGATTAAAGAGAACTCCAGGGGGGTTCCTTTTTCGTATAACCTTGTTGAGCCTGAAAAAGTGATAAAAGTATGCTCGATTGCGTTCTTATGTATTTTCAAGCGCAAGAACAGACAAATACCATGCTCGAGGTTTTATACAAAAACCATAAAAAATAATCAAAACACGCGATGACAAAGAAAAAATATGTTTGTATCCTTATTTAGGAACATTGAAGTCATTATGCCTGCAAAAGTTACACTTAAAAGGACATTAGGGATTAGGGTTTAATAGATAAATAATCATAAAAACCAAATGACATAATAAAAGTAAATAAAAAGGAGTAAATACTCTTTTTACCATATCATTTTTACCTTTCCACTATTTGAGCTTAAAAAACCCCTTTTTTACCCTCAAAGTTTGGCGTCAGATTGCGGGAGTTATGAGCATCCATTCGTCGAGCCGTCAGCGAAAGTGAGGTAGGATCTTTGTCCTCTACTCTTTCATGGTTTAATTTCGCATTTTCATTGGTTAAAAATTCATTTTTAAGTTGTTTTGAGGAGCCCTACTTGCGATCCACCATTCTCGCAGGTGGGCTACACGGGACCTGTGAGAATGGGTGATTCTCAGAGGTGACCCTTGAGCAGCCTGCGAGGTTCTCGTACTGTGCACAAGGGGCACCTACGAGAACCGCAAAGCTCAAAATTTTTTAAATATTTACCCAATGAAAAGAGAACCAATTGATGAATAGATTTTCTAATCTTCTCTTTATGCTTCCTATGCAGGTAATTGGCTATCAAAATGGTTCTTGAATGGCACGAAAGGGAGCACGAAGAAGACAATGCAATTGCTGGAAATCATCCACCTACTATTGCTTCTTTGAGAAACTGTGGCCTCCTGAAGTACTTTCGTATCCCGGGCATGAGGGCCCAAGTCAGGTTATTAGAGTACCTGGTGCGTATGTGGGATCCCGATCAGCAGGTATTTCATGTGGGGGTCCACACACTATCCTTAGATATTGAGGACATTTACTTTTTGACTGGATTGTCATGGTGGGGTTACTATGTGAGCCTGACTGGTAGCAGAGGTGGTGGGCTTCTCATGAGTGAGTACTGTCATTTACACTGTGTTCCCGAGGCAGAGAGAAAGAAAGGAAAAGTAGCTATTTTGGGGGTATGATATTTGACCCTCCGTACTATCCTATTCACCATAGCTCAGATGGCTGGGAGTTATACTCCTCACATGGCATTACAGAGTTACTTACAGTATGCTATTGAGTGTACTGAACCTCGGGTTTTCAACTGGGCAGATGCAATGCTTTGTAGTGTAAATGCAGACGAGGCAACCTGAAGCAATTTGGATACGGATATTTGCTAGTGTCCTTCTTCCTTGAGAGGGTTCCTTTACTAAGACTACAGGTTGAGTGGAATTTACCGGCTCCCAGGGATCCTAGAATGCTGAGATGGTGTCAGCTTATGGCCCGGCACGTAACTGGATCGATCATCAAGTATGATGATAAACTCTTTGACTGGCTTCAACCAAAGATATTGATGATTGATGATCATGCTTATGTCGGGTTGGATTTTCGAGGAGATCCAGACTTAGTACTGCCAAAGGATGCTCAGTGGGGGGAACTTGGTAAGAAGTACACACTTTTTTTCTTTTTAAATGTTTTTTATGAATTTTTATCATATTCAAATGTTTTTGTTTTATAAGTTCATCCAAAGACTAAATACAAAATTCGTTTTGATGACACGGATGATGGACCTTATCGACCTCCTGTCACTTCTCCCATTCAGCGGCGAGGAGAGGTAGCGGCAGCGCCACAATATGCCGAGGATTATCAAGTAGTGGAACAAAATCTAGAGGGCCTGACCGCAGATATTCCAGACATGCCTCTTAAAGAGGTTCCATGACGCAATCAACGTCATACTGTAGGAGTGTCAGGTTCCATGAGTCGACTTCTCCATAGGGTTGCTCGGGTAGTCGTGTGTTACCGTGAATGTCATCCATGACACACTTTGTAGAAGCTATGAGCTTCAGATTTTGACATTTTGGTCTTCGGACAAACTTTTTGTAAAAAACTCTTTTGATCGTTATATATATAGACGGCTTCTACCAGTTTATCATGTATGGTGTGAATTGATGTGATTGATTTATAAATGATCCAAATGTCTGTCTAATACATAGTTAGCCAATGCATCTGTTAATGTATTTATACATCTAGGAATATGTTGATATTCAACATAATCAAAATAATGTTCCAAGAGGCGAATTCACAAATACACCCATAACAAAGTAGGACTTCGAATAGTATAGACATTACTTAACTGTAGTACTACAAGTTGTGAATCATGTCACACAACCAAATGATGAATTCCAAGCAAGATAGCATCAACCAATAATTCAATAATGACGCTATACTCTGCAATGTTGTTGGTCGCATGACCGAGGCACACACCTCGTAAGAAGACAAGTTTGTTTGTAGGGGCGTAAATTTTCCACGCAGCAGAAGCAAGGTTCTGAGTACTATGGCTAGCACCATCAGCGAAGCCAATATGGGGTAGTGAAGACTCTGACATCTAGAAATCAAACACAATGTCACATAAGGGCAGAGACCAGATAACGACAAAAGCAAGCTATAGTAACACACAATAAGTGTGATACAATAAAAATACAAGTACTTATGCATAGATGATTTTATGCATAGTACTTCTTCAAGTACAACCCATTCCTGGGTTCACTTAAAGGGATACCATCGTAATCTGCTAACTCATAAGCTCCTTTTTCCAAAACTCATCAAACGATATAAGGACCTCACCACATGCCTTCGAATTTCCCAGCTCCTAACATATCTCAATCTTGTTCATAGAGAAGAACAAGATCACCTTCGGAGAAAATGCGAGGCTTGACATGCTTGTAGTATTGGGCTTTGACATGCTTTTTCTGAGCTTCTATGACTAGGGTGGCATCGCGTCGAGTTTTGTATAATCGCATAAGATACAATAGACATTCTTCCTCAACAAAAGTGTTGGGTAGGAGTTCAATAGCTAGTTTTAAAGAGGGTATCTCACATTCAATAGGGAGAAAGGCTTCCACACCATAGACTAACCGAAAAGGTGTAAACCCAATAGCAGACTTGACGGACGTCCGATACGCCCACAATGCTGAAAACAACATTGTGTGCCAACTTGTTTTATGAATCCCTATCATTCGTCGGAGCATAGTTATGAGAACTTTGTTAATCTCTTCGACTTGTTCATTAGCTTGTGGATAATAGGGCTTTGAGTTATCGTGGCGAAGACCCAACTTTTCCATAAGTTTGGACACCATAAAATTCCTAAAGTGGCTACCGTGATCAGTGACGATAGCTTGGGGAACACCAAAATGAGCTATGACATGATTAAAAATGAACAATGTTGCGGTCTTTCCAGTGTTGTCGAATGTTGGCATCGCCTCGGCCCATTTTGTAAAGTAATCAACGGCTACAATAATGTACCCATGCCCCCCGACCGAGTGAGGGTGACATGTCATGAAATCGATGCCCCATTTCGCAAATGGACCAACTGAGACCACAGGGTGAAGAGGAGCGGGATGTGACCGTATCCTCTGATTATAGGTCTGGCAAGCATGGCATTTCTGAATGGAGGTTATGCAGTCGTTAAATAAAGAAGGCCAAAACTACCCTGCTCGTAAGATCTTCTAGGTAGTAGCATACCTAGACATATGACCACCACAGGCTCCAGAATGGAAGTCATTCAGATCTTTTTCAGCTTCGTCGAACGTTAGACAATGTCAAAAAACAGATTCAATCCCTCGACGATAAAGAGTATCCTCGAGGATAATGTATTGACGAGCTTGATAGTGTATGCGACGTCATTCAGTACTAGACAAAGTTGGCTGGAAAGTCTGGGTTTGGAGATATATAATGATATCCCCATAGCAAAGATCATCAGTGCTAATAAGGAAAAGATATTCATCAGGATATGAATCAACTGCTACATTTTCCATTGCAGAATGGGGAAAGTTGCATATCAACTAAACAAAAACTAGGGACTTTTTGGACTTGGCACGTTCAAATTCCAAGTCAAACTCCTGGAGTATTACAATACATTTGGAGTATTTTCCCCCTAACAATTAACGTGTCAGAATGTGTTGCATAGGGTTGCAATGAGAAATCACTGTAGTCTTGCGTGAGAGGATATAGTGCCGAAAGTGTTGGACAACTTGAACAGCAGCCAAGGCCAGTTTTTTGACATGTAAATACTTGATTTCAGTCGGTGTGAGACTTTGACTCAAGTAGTAAATAACATGTTCGTCGTTAGCATCATCCTCTTGGATGAGGACCGTACCAATAGTGTACTCCGAGGCAGCAAGATAAAGGAAATAATCGCGACTGTAATCCGGGGGAAAGAGAAGTGGAGCTCGTGTTAGGGACAACTTCAAAGCTTCAAAAGAATTGTTGGGAATGGTATCCCAGACGAACTCGGAATCCTTTTTTAGTAGCCACGTAAATCCACGAGTTATCTCGGCATAATTAGGGATAAAACGATGAAGAAAGTTTTCTTTCCCCTGCAAACTTTGCAACTGGTGAAGAGCAGAAGGAGGATGGAGATTAAGGATCACCTCAACCTTTAAAGGATCCAACCGGATCCATTGACACGAAACGATAAAACCTAGAAGACGGTCGGATTCCCCAAAGAAAACGCACTTATGAGGATTCAAACATATACGGTAGAACTGACAACGAACGAAAATGGCTCGGAGGTGGGTTGGGTGATCGACTTTGTGCATTGAATGAGTGGGTAAATCATCCAAATAGGGTTGAACGATGTGCTTGATATCATCGAAAGCATAAGACATAGTGCGTTGAAAATTTGCGCCAGCGTTCTTGAGACCAAAAGGAAGTTTCCAATAGGAAAAAGTACCCCAAGGACAAATAAAAGCAGTCTTATGTTGATCCTAGGGAACAATGTTGATTTGATTATATCTGAAGAAACCATCCATGAGAGAGAAGATTTCACTTTCAGCGCAATCATCGACAATCTGATCGATGAAAGGGGTAGGAAAGTTGTCTTTGGGACAAGCTTTGTTGATATCCCTATAATCAATGCATACACGAATGGTGCCTTGTTTCTTGTCAATCGGGACAAGATTGGAAACCCAATCTGTGAGAGCCACCAGATAAATAAAGCCGGCTTTAAGAAGTTTCTCGACTTCAAGATTTATAGCATCCGCTTTACGTGGGTGAATTGGATGAAGGCATTGCCAGATGGGTTTAGCATCAGGATATGTCTTTATCTCATGTATCACAATGTCAGGGTCGATACCTGACATTTCTTCGTAGCTCTAGGTGAAGATGTCACAAAATTCTTTGAATAAGGATGTGTAGGTGATGATTTCATCAGAAGAATATGAAGCTCCAATATGGAAATTTTTGACATTCCCAGGTATGATGGATATGTCAATGGGAATAGTGGGTGAGATATTGCTTAAGTTCCCTTCAGAAAACACATCGTGTGCAGACTCGGGAATGGTCGAGATGATGACAACGGTCAACGGGGTCGAAATCCATTGGTAGTTCTCAAGAGTATGTTGCTCCAGAAAGAGGATGGAATGATGATGCCCATCGTCCCAAGGGGTGTCCTCCATGACAGACATGATCATATCATCTATGGGAAAAATGACACAGAAAGGATCGAGAGACAATTCATCAAGAGAGGGAGTAGAAGGTGTTGCCGATTGAATGGCCTGAGAGGCAGATTCAACTGGACTTAACGACATTTCGTCGCCAAAACGAAGATGATCTCCGGGGTCAGGCACTATCCAGGGGTTGTGAGATGCAGGAAGTTTGTGAGGAAAAGTGGAGATCATATTGATGGAAGTAACCAACGAGCGTGGAACATTGAGCGGTTGAATGAGGAAAGTACCCATTAACGAAGAGTCCTTGAGAAGGCCTACACCGATGTTCTCACAACCCAACGGGGTTTTAGCAATAAATGGTAAGTTGCCAGTACAGGTATCAGAATTGAAGAAGGCTAGTTGATCGATGGTGACAACCTTACCTTGATGTGGGAAATGTACCACATGGAAAAGGGTCGACACAATTGCACGCATGGAATTGATCCAGCTACGACCAAGCAGAAGATTATAATCAAGGGGAGCGTCAAAGAATTCCACTTCAAATTGGACCGTTTTGCCTTCTAACGTGATGGACAACGAAGGAAGAACACCGTAGGGCTTAAAACCAAAGCCATTGAAGGCTTTAAGAGTGTTTTGGGATTCATTCAAAGAAGGAGAGCCAATGGCTTTCCAACAAGCAAGAGACATGACACACGTCGGGGCACCCTCGTCGAAAACGGTTCGGCAAATTTTTTTGTCAGAGACAATCACTTGAATATGGAACGGGAATTGAGGGGGTAACCTTGGAATGTGATCTTCCAAGTCAAATATTATTAAATTCATATCCATTGGGTCAATTCCAGCAATAGCTTTCAACAGTGCCTTCCATTGTGTAGGACAAGTTCGAAGGACTTAAAGGGCTAACATCGCAAAAGGTGCTTGGGCCAGATCTTCTACAATGCTGTAGTTCTGGGCCACATGAGCATGAGGATTGAAAGCTGATTTTTGAATGACGCCCTTTGGGGGGGGTCGTAGAATTGTGTCGAGGCTCGGTCGTTCAAGATGAAGAGGACCGTTGGTAGGTGGAGTCGCGGGAGAGGTTTGTACCAAGGAAGGGAGTAAATCATCAACTGTATCCTTGGAAGGAGAATAATCTTTGGCTCGAGTAGTGAGTACAACATTGTTCTGCTTAGAATTGCCGGTACACATCAAAACATAGGAGGTGGTAGAAGATGAGGGTTGGTCATGGATGACCAACTGAGCCTGTTGTTGAGACAAGAAGGGTTGGGACAAAACAGTCGGCGCAGGTGGTTTTGGAGCTCCTTGAAGGAACTTAGTGACCTCGACACGTCGTGGAAAATCCTTCATGTAGTGATCATCACCACAGATAAGACAAGGGTATCGTGGTTTGCGCTTATCTCGATCGTCAACAGGGGTAGTCTTGGTTTTCTCTGCTTGAGAATTATTTTTTCCCTCCTTATTCTTACCTCTCCCCTTTTTAGATTTGTTTTTACCGGCTGGGGTGGATTGGACTGCATTTACCTCAGAAGTCTTGCCGGTGGGAGTGGCAAGAGATAGAGCATTTTGAACATTAGAAGAAGCAGATTTGGGTTTTGTACTTGAGGTGGAATGCGGTTGGGCCTTGGAAGAGACAATCACATCGTCAGCTGCATGCGAGGCAGCTGGAGTAGTTGAAGTGCTGGAAGTATTAGGACGAGGTAAGTCAGGGAGTAAATCGTAAAGGGTTCCCGTTTGTGAGTAAATGAGGTCAATATATTGAGCACGACTTAAAGCCTGCTCTTCCCTGACTACGCCACCCATGGCAATGTCCTTACCGATGTCATTCACAAATGATTTTGTAAACCACTCTGCCAGTAATTGATTGGGGAGCTCAAGTTTAATGAGACGTCGTCTCCTTCACCACTCATGGATGTGATCAGATATATGAGTGCCTTTGTTCTGTTTGAAGGAAGTCAAAATCTCGGTCCCCATGTCATAATAGATCGGTAACTGGTAATGCGTAAGGAAAGCCATAGCTAGGGTGTTGAAGTCAGAGAAGAAACCTTGTGGCAATTCAATATACCACTTCGCAGCAGAACCTGTGAGGGTTCGTTGAAAAATACGTAAACGAATAGATTCATCCATCACTGAGTTGAATGAGCACCATAGGTGAAAATTCATAATGTGATTGTTGGGGTCCTCTCCCACTTTTCCGTCAAATTTAGGAATGTCTGATGGAAGCTTGGCTGGTATAACAGGCCATTGGGGAGAGTGACGAATAGGATCATTTAAAATCCTTGACAAATCTGACAAATCCAAAGTGGCAAGAAAGGGTAATTGTCGATTCACTTGCGGGTACTGGTGACTTTGGGGAGGAAGCCCTGTCGACAAACCAGTAGGACCATAGGCAGTCTACATATAATGTGAAGATCCATGCATATTTGGTGGTGGCTGGAGAGGATAGTAGCTCATAGGAGTATACCCTGGAAAAGGGGATTGAGTTTGAGCATTCTCCCCCCAAATGGGATTGAATGAACCTGGATATGGTTGGCCCACACTAGGGGGTATTACAGATGCAGTGGGAAACTGTTGCCCCATAGTCAATTGAGTAGATTGTTGTATCCACTGATTCCAATACTAGGCCAAGGACGGAGGTATGTTTTTCCCATAAGGTGGGGTCAATCCTCCCATTTAAGGTGGTGTTCCAATTGGGGACAATGTTCCAATTGGGGGTTGTGTCCCAATTGGGATTTGCATTCCAAAAGGAATTTTCCCACTGAGAGGGGGTTGAGGCATATCACCTTGGTGAAATTGTCCACCAGCCGAAAATTGGTAATTTGGAGTGAATGACGGAATAGTGCCACTAGGATTAGGATTTCCAATAGAAGACGAAGAGGGTCCTCCAAATGGAAATTGAGGGAGTGTTGGTACAAAACTGGGAAGAAAGTGCCCAGAGGAAGAAGGACCACCAAGAGAGCTAGATGGATTTTGCACAGGAGTAGGAATAGAAGCATTCAACGCACGGTATCTAGGTGGTAGTGTCGAAGTGACGTTGGACGTTCACGGCGTGTTGATGGGAGCAAGACTAACCGCAATAAACCCGGTTGGAATACTCGAAGTAGCTATGAGATGGGCCATTTCGGCATGGATGGTAAAGTGATAAGTGGTAGTCACCGGTACTGTCTCTGTACTAGAGATTTTAGAAATCACAGGTGGGTTGATTTCAGAAATCACAGGTGAACCTAGACCAAAAAGGTCCCATCGAAAAACGCCCATAGACCAAAAAGGATCTTGGTCCCCAAGTCCAGTCGGAGATCCAGAATACACAACAATTAAGTCTTTGGAAGAGTTTTCTTACATAAAACGTCTCTCAGAATCGGGGTGAAGTCGAAAGTCCTCTCGAGTATTTGTAATTCGAAAATGTTCTAGAGAGTGAGTGTGTTCCACTTGTGGGGTGGTGACGACTGGGACTTCACTTTGCTGAGGAGAGCCTTCATGTGTACTTGTAGGCAAGGGTTGAGAACCTTCCAGATGCTCTAGAGATAAACCCTGCATTCTACGTGAATTATGTGGAGGAGCTATTGTAAACGAGTGAAAAACTTCACGAAGAAAATCCTATGGTCAACTTCGAGAAACAAACAACACACGCTAGTAAAAAAAATCTAGGAAGAAACACCAAGCAAACAAGACCTTCGAATTTTGAAGCCACTAGTTGGTGATGAAATCCAACATCGCAACAACAAGATGAGAATGGGGCTGGGCTAGGGTGGAAAATTTATGCTAACGACCTGCTTAACAGACTTACACCCTGGTGCCAGCTCCCACACATAATCATGGGTATACCCTCCAAGGAGCCCGAGTGAGTTTGGTCAATGTCAATTCCAGGTACTGTGAAGACTTTCCCCTTCACAGTCACCTTGTGTAAGAACCTAGAAAGATAGGCCACTAAGGTCACCACCAACAACAATAAATCCTGGGGGGACAATCGACAGTCCGATCCACACGCAACGGAAGGGTATCTAGCCCGAAATCAACTCAAAAGGCTTCCACTCATCATTGTGGGTATACCTCTGAGTGATCCCCGTAATACATGCAATCTCTACACTGATATCAACAAAGCAGGGTGAGTAACTCTGTCAACATCAATGCGACCTCGTGCTTGACCCTTTTGTGAGAAGGGCTTCCCAGGACAAGATGTTGTAAATGGAATTTAACACTCCCTAACACAAGATGCTATTTTGTATTTTGTGCTTTTGGAGAGTGTATCTCTCTTCCTACTCCAAAGCACTAGCCTAGCTAAATGTTGGTGTAATAGAGCCCTAGAAAAGAGTTACTACATAAATTTTACAATTGCGCAGTGTTAGTAAGAGCTATTGTTTACTCAAAGGAAACGGAGATGAAACTTATGTTGTATGACTCTGACCCAACAATGCATGGATGAGAATGAAATATAGCAATTTTCGTTCAATGAATCCTATGTATGGGATGGAAAGATAAAATTTTCCAGATCAACCTTGAACTACAATACAATTTCCTTTAAAATGCAAATACAACAAATCATGCATCAACAACAATTCTCTATTGAGTCTTTTTCAATAATTTCAACAATTGATTTTCAATGTTTTCGAAGACGAATTTTTTTTTTTGAAAGAAAAACGTTTGTTCACTTTTCAAAAAGGACCCACACCATGATAGTGAGAGTACTGAAAATCAAAAACCAATGAAAAAGCAATGATAAAACCCAATCCACTCTTTCAATGAAGACAAAAATAAAAAGAAAACCAATATAGTCTTTTCAATCGCATAAGAAAAGTGATCTTTCAAACAATAAGCAAATGATAAAGACCAAGAAACTCAACTTTCAACCGATCACCGATTCTTAACTAATCAAACACACTTAGATTCCGAAATCAGAGAGTATGGTTTTGGCAAGAAAATTCAAGAAAAGAAATTCAAGACAGAAACGACAAGAAAAGCCTTGGAAATCCTAAGACTATTCATGCACGAAAACGAAGACAAGAAAGACACCAATCAATGGTCCAAGAAACTCTTATGAGGCACCTAGACTGATCTGGGTAGTTGAAGATGCCAAAACTCAAAACCAAAAGTTTGAAAAAATGGGTTCGCAGGCTGAGAGTGTTGCACTGCAAGAATTAGTGATTCTCACAGGTGGCCCTTGAGGAGAGTGCGAGAACATCACATTGAACCTAAATGCAAGATGTGAACTCTATAGATTCTCGTAGGCTACAATGAAGTGCAGTGCGAGAACCTCTAAAACTAGTCAAATTTTTGGACAATGAGACAAATTTTGAAAAGGCCTATGGACCTAGAGGGTCTATCAGGATATCCTGAAGACTCAGAGATTTATAGGAAAGGAGAAAAGTAAAACAAGAGCAAATGGCCACAGAAAAATACCAAAAGCCACAAAGAAAATGGGATGACCCCTAGTGGAGTCGCCAATTTTTTTATTGGACTAATCGGTAGGTGCCGACACTAACATATCTCCCTATATCCACCTGGATCTAGAACAAAACAGGACAGGACATGACTCTTTCCCTAAGTTTTAACCATTGAATTAGCTAGTAGGAAGGAACAAGTAACATACCTTTATATCGCTTCCTAGGGTCTCTATTGCTCCTGCTTCGCTCCGGTGCTCTTGTGAGGTCAAGACCAAGACAACACAAACCAACCAAAGTGAAGATAGAAAAATATATTCAACAGTCAACTTATGTGTATGATCAAGGAATTACACAATAAAGTGAGAATAGATTTATGGGAAAAGGACATGCCACTGTATCATATTGAGTGAAAGTAAAGATTACAACCTGATCGCCTTGATGTCGCAAGCTTCCTTTCAGTGGCTCTTGACTCCAACACACACACTTTCTCAATCCTTGTATGAAGAAGATCAAATCCACTTGATAGACTTGCTAGAGTCTCCAAGCTACTATTCAAGCTGAGTCCTTCACATAATTATTTTCACCAATTCTCCAATGAATCTTGCTTAACCTTTTCCATGAGAATTCCCTCAATATATAGGAGAGAATGAGATAGTTACTTGGATAAGAATGATCCCACAATATTAGGGAATCCAGTACAAGGATAACCATTCGAATGCCAAGTCATTCTTCTAGAAGATTCCCTTCTAGAAACATCGAGAATTCATCTTTTTCCATGCTTTAGGAAGAGTTCGCACCCTAGTTATTCAACACAGTGCAAGAAGTTCACACCCTGGCTTAAAACAGCCTACAAGAATGGGTCATTCTCGCACCCAAATATATTAGCAGCGTGCGAACCTTCTTCAAAAATGAGTTTTCTGGGAAGAGATGAAAGTAACTTTTCTCAGGAGAAAGTTCTTATGAAGAGCCTGAGTACACCATCATCAATACATTATCATGATGACCAAAATCATGGGTAACACTTACCAAGTTTACTTGCAATAGATTTTATTGATATTTCTTCTGTATTTTCCAGATTATCAATTCTTCGATTGTTTCTACTACTAATCCTCTTATCTCATTGAGAAGAATATCTTGTGAATCACAATATGCTTTCCATAGGGATATATCCTTGGCATCAACTCCTGACTCCCCATAGTTTATTCCCTGGTTACTCATTTCAACCACCACCCAGATTATGTTCTTATTGATTATTACTTGAAGAGGAAACTCTGACATCTTTGCAAAGAACAATATGTACACTATAATCATCCAACACAATATGTAATGCATTGAAGTGAAGGGGACAATAGGAGTGAAAAAACTATGATCTTCATCATCTGTAGCTGTGGTGATGAGAATAAAGAGATGGTGCCATGCTTTGTTTATATGGATCAAAGATCCAGGGTTTGATGATTACAGAAGTAAAGCAAGGAACACTACAATGGAAAAACATAGAGCAGAGAAATGAAAGTGCGTCCTATGTAAAACTAAAAACACCATCAATTCCTTCCATGATCGATGATAAATGTGGAGTGTTTTTCCCCTGAAATCAGACCATTCTAAATTCAAAACCTTGAAAACCTAGAGGCGATATGATTCATCTTAGCAGCAACAAGTTCTCGGTGCAAATCCACCTATTCATGGCTCTTTGCTCATGGCCATATGTATTCAACCTTTCAAACATTCAAACAAATGCATATATTTTCACCACAGGACACCTGCGCATGTATTTGCCAAACCTTTGCATGATTTACTTACAAATTTTTTCAATCGACACATGTAAATATTGATTAAAAACAACTCGTTGTATTCCAGGCATGTTGGTGAAACAAGACCCTATATATTTTCAAAGCTAGAAGTCGACTCTTTCCCTTGGCTTAAGGGTTTCTTTCTCGTGGCCTGATTTGTATGCAACCTGATACCTTTGACTTGTCAAAAATTCCAAAATGTAGTTATACTCACCAAATTTGCTGCGCACACATTCTCTGCATGCAAAATTGGGCATTTGGCATTTTGACTGTGTGTTTTATTTATTGAATAGCTTCAATCCCACATGTATTTGGATCCTATATGTTACAGTTTTTATATGCATCAAGACTTATATTGATATAACGATGAGGTGTGGATAGGACATGAAACTCGACACTAGGCTTGTATGTTGCGTGGCTTGATTTGAAGTTTGACTTGGTGTGCTACTTCGTAAATTGGCTTATAGACATGGAGTTAGGCATATGTTGGCTGATTTGGTTGATATGATAGACTAGGCTCACTAAAGAACACACCTTTTGGTAAAACAAAATCATATTTTTTTATTTTCAAATTCTAAAGAGACATAAAACTAGGGTTTAGGCAATGTAACAATTATTGTGATTTTTGTAATGCGGGTTGAAGACAAAGTAACAAGACTCTCAAGTAAACGAGATCAATAGGATCATTGTCAAGGTTGTTTGGGAAATTGGAGATGTACACAGTTTCCAAAAAATTTAGAAATGAGCATATGGAGAAAACACTCTAAAAATAACAAAGTATTTTTTATCGCTAACACATTCACCTTTATCGCCTTCTTGAGGAGGTGAATTTGAAGAGTTACTAGCTCTCCTTTGAATACCAACAACGATGTTCTTTTCCTCGTGGCTGTCACAACTCTCTCGTTTCATACATTTTCATTCATTTTGAAAACACACTTTGCATGCTTGAGGGATTGAACTTGCAACAAAAATTGTACTTGGAACTGTTTCCCTTGTCTCCTCAACTTTGGAATATGCTCCATATTTTTGTTCATATCCAAGACCCCAATACTTGGGCATCTCCTCAACTTTGGAATATGGTGAAGTATACCTTGAACATTCACCTTTATCGCCTTATTGGGGAGGTGAATTTGAAGAGTTACTAGCTCTCTTTTGAAGACCAACAACAATGTTATTGTCCTCATGGTTGTCACAACTCTCTTGTTTCACACATTTACATTCATCTTAAACACACACTTTGCATGCTTGAGGGATTGAACTTGCAACAAAAGTTGTTCTTGGAACTGTTTCCCTTGTCTCCTCAACTTTGGAATATGCTCCATCTTTTTGTTCATATCCAAGACCCCAATACTTGGGCCTCTCCTCAACAACAATAGGCTCAACAATGCCTTGTGGATGTTTTCCTAACCCTCTACCTTCATAGCCCATTTTTAACAATAAATTGGACCCTATTCCTCTAGTATGATTTTCAAAAACACCAAACCATTCATCTTGAGAGGAATTTGAAGAAACACCAAAATTACATACCTCATGTTCATGCATGTACTTGGTAAGGGTTTCCTTTACCTCATGGAGTTGAGTCTACATATCATGCAACTTTTCAAGAAACTGGTTCTTCTCCTCCTTCATGGCCATCAAATTCTTTTGAAGGACAATGCTCTCCTTCTTATCTTCCCACATCTCTTGCACCATATTTCTCACGGTTACAAACTCCTTCAACATCTCTTTGTCAAAGAACTTGTCTAATGAAGATGTATGAGAACTCTCACTATTTGAAGCTTCCTCCATCCTTGCAAGATATCAAAATTCAACACAAAACTTGCACCATAATACCAACAGCTAAATCTCTAGCTATCAATGGCAATCACATGAGAAAAAATATGGTCTGATACCACCTGATCTGAAAATAGGGGGTTATCTTGTTTTTTTATGCAATAACCCTCTACACCATTAAAATAAACTTCATGACCTTGCTCAATGTCTTAGTTGTGCAAGAGGATTTATGTGCCAAGTTTATGCTTATTTTAGGTGTTTATGTGTGATTTTTTTTTTAGAGGTTAAATATGTTGATTAAAGAATACAACAACAAACATAAATTGTAGCAAATAATAACCAACAAACTCACAACAATATCAACATGATAAAGGAGTTCACCCCCAACTTGGCTACATCTCTTTGAGCCTCCATTAATGGACTAGGCTCTCTGGGATTAGTTTGTCAAATTTATTTTACAAGATGCTTCTCAAATCCAATGGATTTACTGACTATACCATTGGGTTCATAATACATAAAAACCCCAAAAATGACTATTAGATCTGTGAAAATAGACCATGGCTCATCTGGGAATGACCTCTTCTACTGGTGTCCTTGAGCTTTCCTATGGCCAAAACACCTATAAAATTCCTCAAATGCCTTTTAAATCTATTCCAATGAGTTCAGAGCATATCAATTAGTCAAGAATGACTATTTAGTCAATGAAAATGGACTTTGGCTCCCATGGGCATGTCCTTCTTCAATGGTGGCTCTGGGCTCCTTGGAGCTCTTTGAAACTTCCCTATAGAAAAAACTGCAATAGAAGTGTCCAAATGCCTTTGAAACCTTTACCAATGGATTCATAACATCCAAAAACCCATATTTGGTCTTTTTCAGCACTTGGTTTGGCCAAAAAATGAAGAAGATAGAAGAAGATAGACCTCCTGCAATTTCCTCCTTCAAGCTTGTTGTCTCTGGTTCGCCAAATTGCACCTCCTACGTGAGTAACGTGGATTATGGGTGTTTCTTGTGCCTAAACCCAAAATGAATGTCATTTCCACAAAATGAATGAATTTGTCGCACGGTTAATGGAATTAACACCCCAACCGACGGAGGTATTGGACGGGTGGTTCCATGTGACCACGTCCCGTGCAATTTTAGGCACCCATTCCAACAGACAACAATGTAACAAGTGTCAAACACATGGATTAACCATTTGAAAGTTTGTTAGAATTCCTGTGCAAACTCTAGGTTAGAGTCATATGGTAGGTGTATACGACCGGGGGCTGGGGCTAAGCCCCAGCTCGAACCCCGCGCCTAAAATAAAACATACCACATTTAAATAAATATTACAAGAAATCATTGTAAGAACCATTGTGTGAGATTAGTGGTAGCCCAGCCTTTGTCAAAGCTTTGAACTATGTGGGAGGTTTGGAGCTCGATCCTTGTGGACTCCAAAATTACTTTTAAACCAAACCATAATAGGGTGCCATGTGAAAGCCCATGCCTGGGCCATGTGGCACCATACAACTTGCCCAAAAGATGCCACATGTCAGCAGATGATTCACCCAGATCTCGACCACTAAACTACCAACTTAGAACTGACACATCACCTGACATGTGTGGTTCCGTACCCTACCGCATCAACTATACATCCCTACCACGTCATATGTATAGACTGTATGGACTGTACCGCCAACAAAGTTTTTGCCTGTTTGGAAAAATGATCAGAATGCGATAAATCACTCATCCGATGTCTGTTTGAACCAATTCAAATTGCGTTGGGTTCATGAGAACGATGCCTATGCGCCTATTTGTTTTGAAGCAATTCTGAACACTTTGATTTTTGGGCTAAATTTTGACCCCTGGTCCAGATTCTGATCACACGTATAATAACTCTACGCCTTTTAGAAGGAAAGTACACGAAATACAGTGGTAACTGTAACAAGCGAAGGGAATGGTGGGGATGTTTTTCTGACTCCACGATGATTTAAGACTCTAAAGATAAAAAATACATCCTAATGCCAACTAGTAATCAAAGAGCACACCAAAATTCAAACGACCAATATGCATGCAAACGGGGTAAAGTGGTTGAGTGGCCTCCCTCACTAAAGAAGGTATGTCTCGCCCAAGAGGGGCCTGAGACTCCCTGCTAAATATCAGAGGTAACAAAATCAATTATAAGGGCCCTCGTGGGCTTAACAACTAGCCGGTTAGATCCCCCTGGAGAGGTAATCCTCCATAAAGGTTGTGTGTTTTCTGACCCTTACTTGACCCAGGATACCTGCAGAATAACCCCTACAAGTAACTTATGAGACACCTAAGTGAAGAAACTAATAAACCACTATATAATCGATGCACAAGAGAGGAGTCATAAGTCAGGTCCACCGTATGAGTAGGGTAGCAAAGCCCGAAACCTTGAAAGCATAGCCTCTCATGGAGGTAGGGAAACTAACAAGATCCCCAGATATGAATAGATCCCTAGAAATATCTATGATGCTAGGAACGTATCAGGCGAATATCCCTTCAACCGACTACGTGCGACCTTATGATTAACTCTGGTGTGAGTGAAGCCTCCTGATCTTACCAATTATACAATGGATTTATCCACTCACTGACTCAGACACATCTATTAATTTAATTTCCTTGGAGATGTTTACTAACAAAATCCTATTCCAAGGCACTAAATCCTAGGGTAGTTTGTGCACCCTATAAAAATAAAATCGTGACTAGTAAATTTTAAATTATAGTGTTGATTTTATGGGCTTGATTACTCAAAAAGGTATGGTAGTGAAACTCATGGTGTTATGACTCTGCAAGAGAAGTAAATATGAAAATAATGCAAAGTCCTAACTTTAACTTTAAATGAATGATATGCTTCTAAAAACGATGCAATTTTCAAATTCAACTCTGCAATTCAAAAGTAAAAAGGCAATCTTTCACTATATGCACTAAGCTAACGATAAAGATTCAAAAGACAAAAATGCCAAGCAAGGCAAAATGTCTATTTTTTTGTATTTTCAATATATTAAAACTGAAAATGCATGGACTAAAAAGTAACTTGATTTATAACCCTATTGTGTATAAAAAAGAGATAACTCAAGAAGGATACCAAGCAACAAAATACCCAACACAATGTACAAGGACAATAAAAATGAAAAGATGAAGAGAAAGACTTTGCCCATAAATTCAACCAAAAGAGGGTTTCCTGTCATTCCACAAGCACTTAATAGGCACTACAGAGACCCAAGAAGGCTCAGAAAGCATCAAATCCCACCTAGAAAACACCATATCAGGAAAAAAGGCAAGGCAAACTGATGTACGTGACTATTCAGGGAAAGAGAGCATACATATCCAGCTTGCAGTGAGACAACCTACATGTATACGTAATTGTCAAGGCAAAATGACCGTATATGCTTTAAAACAAGGCGAGGCAAGGGAGAAAGGCTAAAAACTCATACCCAGAGTGAACATGATCTTTCAAGAAATGATGCGATAAGAACCACAATAGAAATGAGAGCAATCTAAGGAGAAAAGTACTTCAAATCCTAAGAAAGAAGATTCATCCCCAATATGGTCACCAATTCTGTTATGAGGAAAATCTCTCTATGGCTAGGGTGAACCACAACAGATGGAAACGACTGTAGAAATCAACTCTATCCCAACAATATGCTATATAAACCAATGTGCAAGGGAGATAAGAAAGAGGCCTACCTTTTCTAGATGTTCGGTGATGTCCACCATTGAGCACTTTGACCCAAAGCTATATATACCTGCAACAAGTTCTCAACAAACAAGAAAAAACAAGCATATGGTGAAAATATAAAAGGTTAGCACATTAGATAGCACAATCCATGAATATACATAACATATACACCCATGGATAATAATTCATATATTTGCAAGACATCAATTGGACGGGAAGAGAGTATTTCTATTAATAAATTATCAGTAGAAGTGAAAATATTACATAATTCCATGTCAGCAAGGTTTTAAACCGAGAAACTAAGTTCCTTCTAGCTGGGCCTCCACCACTTAAATCTTGCACCAAAGGAAAGCTCATAGAAGGGAGAGAATGAGGTTCTCCATTGATAAGTGAAGAGCTTGGGGGTTGAACACTGTGTTCAGACTTAAATGACAAAGGGATGCAGACTCAATATGAAGTAAATAATTTCTCCAGAGTAACTTTGCTCTCAAAGTTAATTATTTCTCCTTTTCCATAGCTTAGAATTGTCCCACTTATAGCCTTCAAAATGGAATTGAAGGGCCGATTTAGAATGTTTCTAGTATATGGAAGGTCAAGGATTAGAGATATCCTATCATGACATGGAAACAAGACATTTAATTTTGATTTTTTGGCACAAATCCCTATGTAAATCATTTGTAGTTGAGAAGTCTGCATATATGCTTGCTGTATAGGGTGCAAGATGCGTACAAGTGGAAAAATTTGTATTTTTGTCTATGGATTCTAGTAACAGTGAAGACAAGTCTACATAGGGAAATGGAATAAGGCACTCTCTTCAAGATTGCATAGGGTTATACAAATCTTTCTCTAACACCGCAACTCAGAGAGAACCTGTTGTTCTAACTGTGGTAAGAATAATTCTACTATGAACCTCTATCTGACCTAAGCAAGAGTGATAGATTTTCCTTGAGGATTCCTTGGTTCAATGTATCTCATATACCATTTTAAATCATGACCTCTCAAGGTGGTATAAACCTTGAATAATTTATTGGCATCCAGAGTTCCATGAGACCTCTATATGGCCTCACAAAGAAACCGTTGATGTTCGACATCTTCGTCCCCTTTACCCCAAAACTCTGGGTATCATATGAGAGATCCTACATGTTGAATTACCATCAGAGAACTTGGAGAGCCTACCAAAATGAACCCTAAGGATCCTGGTTGTGATATGAAAAAACCTTGATTAGGGTTATATACAAACCCTTTCTCTTTGCAGCTTTGAAACTTTCTCTCTTCCTTCGCAGTTTCTTCGCCGCCTCAGAATCGACCTCAGATTTTCCAATAGACCAA
Source organism: Picea engelmannii (assembly GCA_009831015.1). NCBI lineage: Eukaryota > Viridiplantae > Streptophyta > Pinopsida > Pinales > Pinaceae > Picea > Picea engelmannii. Next base: position 293,241 of record ML776858.1, on the reverse strand, counting down.
GATATTCTCACAAGATAGATATTCAATGAATGTGTGTATGTACCTATGATATACTCCTTGAGGTGTATATATACTTTTTCCAAGTTACTTCTCTCCTTAATCTTAGGACTTCTTGAACTTTCCTGTTACAACCACTTTACCCTTAAATTATTTGACTTGTAACCAACTAGTGGTTTCTTAATCATTCTTTGGGTATTCTAACTTCACAAGGACATAACTCCTCAACCAAAGTTGTCAAACTTGTACAACCTGGTAATATCATCAGCAATTCCAGTTGCAAGAACATGCTTAGGATCTTTTAGATCCTTGATTACAACTTGGTGAGGTGAAAACTCGACGGTTTTACCTTCACCTGAATGAGTGATT